>JAVRXN010000006.1:26311179-26911179 GCA_033556935.1 Timema podura
CTGACGAAATTCCTAGAAAAAGGTCTCCCAGCCCTAATTACAAGTGAGACTTACCTGTTGTTCAAGAGAGTAAACATTAACACCGAATTTCTGGGAAAAGATCCTGCAACTTGGCCGCAGAACATCAACTACCAGGAGGGCAAAGGATGGTAAACAACTTGAAAGTTGTGAACGACATGGCAGAGCGAGGAGTCAAGCTCATCACAGATTACAACCAATTACTTACAAAGGACGAGCAACAAAAACAATACGTTCTCCAAGTAGTCAGCAGATGCCATCAGCTGTATCCAGATAGCTCCAAAACCACATTATGTCAGTCCCTTGAATAAATTTAAATAAGAATAAAATGAAAAAGACATTTATTATACTTGACTTTTTAAATACATAATTGTTTTCATTCCAAAAATTTATAATATAGGAAGGAAAATGGGTTTTTTCACATTAGGATCCATCTTCGCTCTAAGGGGTACCTAGTCACGTTTTTAAGGACATTGGCTTCATTATCTCGAATTCAGTACTACTTACGTATTTTTTATTGCATATAAAATATTATAAACAGTATCGCCTTCAATTTGATGTATGACAAGGGCACATATATTAAACCGTTCTAGAGATATGGGTCAGCAAAGTCGCCAAACTGCCAAAAAATCGAGATTTTCAAAACTTTGAGGCCCCAGTGGCACGTGTTAACCCCTTTCAATCGTGCTCAAACTTTGGCGATCCTAAAATCTGATAGAAAGAAACATTTTAGGGGGGTGCCCCTCAAAAAAATTCTGACTTTTTTTTTACCCTATGAGATAAAACCAACCTAATACACAACCACTGAATGAACTGACACTGCTGTGCGCTAGAAGAAAATCTTCGTCACCAGTCTGACCAGACTGAACCTATCAGACCACTGGACACATGGGGTTTTCTACTTATCACGAGTATCCACGTGGAGTAACCTAAGGAGTGAAGGGGGGGCAGCCGCAAGTATTTAGAAAGAAAAAAGGGGGTGGTAGGAAGAGAGAGATAGAAAAAAGCACTTTAAGGCTCCCATTTGTAAAATAGGCACTAAACACCGAAATATGCATTTATAGGCACTATAAAAATTATCACATTATCTTCGCAATCATCGAAAATAAACTTATACCTCAAAAGTATACGTTTCAAAGCATAGGAATAAAAAAGGCATTTAGGGCAAAATCCGCCCCCTAGTAATATTATATGTATATGGTTTTATGATTATTTTAGTGCACAATAATAAATATGTTTATAATTAAAACTATCCAAATACAACAAAACCTATCCCTATAACTTATAAGCCTCAATAAATAAAAAGTTCAATTAAGGAGTCCGCCTTGGTCAGCGAGAAATTGCCGAGCGGAAGTTCAGCTCTATCGCAATATTTAAATATACAATTAGTTATTTCAAAATATGGCTCTCGCCAAAATAAAGTCGGAAGATTCCAACAGGGCGATTTTCCTTAACCATCCTATAGTTTGAGTTTTATTGATAGAAATAAAAATGTGGGGAAACGTAACATTGGCTTTCATTTTCAACGACCATTTAAGCTTATTTGTGGATCTATGAGACTTGATGAAAAAGGGCTCTAGATCTAGCCTTCCTTTAGCAAATACATTAATGTTTTGTTCATCTCACATAATAAATATTGGGTAGTATTAGCATCAACAAGTAATAGACAGGCTTAAAAACTAGCGTGGTATAAAATGTTAGCGCCCTGGCGAGCTGAATACAAGCACTTCTTTCTTAAAAGTATGATCAAATAAAAATATAAAAAATTGTACATAAAGGATTCTGTGGCCACCACCATCATCATCATCATCATCATAACAACTTCCTGTGATTGGCTAGTTCTGTTTGGAACATCAGCCTTTCCACCTCCTCTTTTCCTCCCACAACTTCTCTTCCTCAACCTTGTCCCAGTCCTCTCCTCCACACTCCTCCTTACTCCCTTCAACCATCTGTCCCTTGATCTTCATCTCGGCCTCCTACCTCCCAACTCTACTATATCCAACATCCTCCTGGACATCCTTTCCATCTCCCTTCTTCTCACATGGCCATACCATCTTAGTCATGCCTTCTCTATCCTGTTCTTTGTTTCCATAGAATACAAAAATTAAAGTCGACATATAAGGCTCCACTTCCCCACACTCCATCATCCAGAATAAAAGGGGGCGAGGGGGTAGAAGCCATTGTAGAACAAGTGACATATGACTTAAGAAACAAATGAATAATATAAGGAGTATAGGAGAACGTAATAGTTAAGAGAATGGAGGGAGGGGGTGGGAGGAGGCAGGGGGTAATCTAGAATGCCAATAAACAATATTATCCTGACTGACCCCAGGTCGAGTGCATTAATCGAGAGTTTTTTCAGTTTCAGTTTCATCAGTTTTATTATTCTTTAACCAAACATACATTGACAATACAAAAAATTGTAACATAATAAATAAATACCAAACAGACTTGCACCAACCCCTTGGGGTTCTCGAAAGCCAAAAAAATATTTCTGTGATAAATAAAAGTTTTTTTCTTTTTAGTCCATCACAAATTAGAGCGCGTTTTGTTGAAAAGAGCCTCAAGGTTCACTCTTCGCATAAAGATATTCACGTTCTTTAACACACAGATCATTGCGTTTCGACTGTGAGAATTAAATTTAGTACATATAATTAAAGGGTTAATTTATCATCTAATCACATTAATATATTTTCATTAACATAGACAAACACTTCTTCTAGTTATGTAGTATCTTGGTATCTTGTACCATTTCCTGTGAGACTCATCTTGGCGCCTGGGGAATAGATTGGATGAATGTGATACGTCACTGCGATCTGGCAGCGATACTAGTAACTATTATCAGCATTCGTGCGGCCTCGCCAGCTCGATGGCATGTGGGGTATTATAAATGTTCCACTTCGAAGGGTTGCTGGGAGATGCGAGTAGAGGAGTGCGAAGGGACCTAACACCATGAAAGGTAGACAGACGTCTCTCTTTGATGTATTATACCATGATCCTATCTTATAAGCTACACCGTAATGGAGACATGTAGGTTGGGTTTTCTACCTTCCGGACTAGATTGAGTGTAACTAGGGCTCTAGTGGGTCAAAGAACGGTTCATTTTTTCATAGGCAGGGGTGAAGCGGGATGATAATTTTTTGTTAAACTGAGTCATGAACGCTCATAAAGGGGTCAAAAATGAGATTTCTACGAGGTTGTATGGTACAGTACTGGCAGACTATTAATACAGTAACCCACCTCGGTGGCGTTGTCGGCTAACACGCTAGATTCGTGTTGATCTAGACTGCTTAGGCAAGGGGAGATCAAGGTTATAATCTAATTTGGGTGAACTGGGGGTTGTTTTTTCCTAAGTGGTTTCCCTCCCTCCCTCCCTCCCCCCACGCAAATGCGGTTCACTTCTTTTAAATTCATCCTTCCCAATTCCTAATCTATTAGTGTAATTAGTACTTAAGCTTATACCCCGAACAGGTAGTAATACGTGGTGCTAAAAAAATACTAGCATTAATAATAATAAAAATAATAATATAGTATTTATTGCTATACCTTCTGTTTGGTATCTAATTTTGGTCTTGCCATTTTTCCTTGTAAATGCACTTTTCGTTCAAAAGACAATGCCTCAGAAAATTGTTTAGCAAAAGTCAACTGAATCAATATGATCCTTGGTGAGGTCTACAGCGTCTCACATTTTTTCTACAGAACATATACTAAATCCTAAAACATTTCTGATAGCTAATATATGTATATATATTAAATAATAAATTTAAACAACTTAGTTAAATAATAATAAAATTCATGTCACAATCATAAAAATAAACTAAATTTAAATTATACTAAAATGAACCTTTGGAAAACACTATAAATGCTCAGAATGTAGCACTCACGAGTCGGGGTTAGCCGGCTTACTGGTCGCCTGCAGTGGCTGTGATGAACATTTGCGCGCGCATTACCCTCCTAGCTCCCCGCAGGGCTGATTCCCCCCTTGCGTAAGGCTGAACGCTATCAGCTTATCTTGCCAAAAGAAACTGACACATTCATTTCGTGCGCTTGATAAAATGTCACTACGCCTTTAAAATGAAGCATTAAAATTTAAATTTCACATTTGTTTTATGTAAAGGGAAGTTTTCTCTCCATTTTCAAAACCTTTTGGGATAGTTGAGCTTATCCTACTTACCCCAACGCCTCTCTGTTTTATCATAGGAGGATAAATGTAATTATTAACACAAATTTGGTTGCCTGTGAATACCAGTCCATTACATAGTACAAAATATTGTCAACGTCTCGAATTTATATAGAAATCTATACATACACAGGTATGTTTTATTTACTACAACTTACATTTTAAATTTCTCGTGACCCCTTGGAGTGAGGAAGTATTGTGATCCTCAAAAAATATTATTTGAGATTTTTATGGAGGTTAACGTTTCATGACTCTCTGAACCAGAAAGAAGTGATTTTAGCGGTCCTGTCCATCTTCCTGTATCTATCTCTAGCGCAAAAACTATTTTATTAATCTACCTAAAACTTGGTATCTAGGGCTTTCATAAGATTGCCTAGAGTTATTTTGGGAAATAAATATCAACCCTAGAATGAAGTGTAGTTTAGCTAAGGAATAAAAGAGAAAATAGCTATTTTCGTTAAAGATTAATGGTCAAAAGTGATTTTAGCGATACCGTCCATCTGCCTGTATTTAGCTCTAGTGCCAAAATCATTTTATTAATCTACCAAAACTTGGTTTCTAGAGCTTTCATAAGATTCCCTAGAGCTAGTTTGGGAAAGAGATATCCAACCCTAGAATGAAGTGTAGTTTATTTAAGGAATAAAAGAGAAAATAGCTATTTTCGTTAAAAATTAATGGTCAAAAGTGATTTTAGCGATACCTTCCATCTGCCTGTATTTGGCTCTAGCGCCCATAATTTTTCCTAAAAAATGACTTAGAGGGACTGTTACTTTATATATATTTATTTCTAGTCTGTATCATATCTACGCACCTCTTTGAGGTACATAATAACTTATTAAAAAGTTGTAAAACTATTAGAAAATGTATTACGTAAGGAATACCTAACCAATGGCTCGACTGACACCTCCACAGATTCAAACCCGGTACCTTGGGCATGAGGGTTGCCCTCCAGCACAAGTACCCAATAACCCGATGTTCTAATCCACGTGGCCCCGAAACCAGGCAGAGTGACCCCTCTGAATAGATATTATTTTGTCAGCCTCGATAGTTCTAAAACAGAACCATTTATACTTCAAATCGGTCCCAATTGCCGAAACAACAAGGACAAGTGGTTTTGAGTTGTCAGCTGTTTTATCCTAATGTTTACTATCCCATTATAACAATTAAAGTAGACCAGTTCTTTTTGCTCGAGTCTTTCATCCCTTTTATGTTAGTTTAGAAAAAAATCTCAATCTAGGGCAGGAGGATTTCATATTTGAAGTATAATTTTATAAAACCAATAGTTTCCGAGCTATAAGTTAAGCAAATATGATTTTAAATGGAGGTATGGGAAATGGGGGAAATGTTTGTAATGCTATTTAAGAGACCGAATTGTTCTCTTTTCCTCAATATCTGTCTGTAAATATGTGTTGCTGTTTTTTTCTTCTAAGCTCTTTGGTGAAATATGATGATTTTTACTTTATTAGGGAAAGTGTCGTAAACGTTTTATATGTGTATATACAAAAAAAAATTGGATTTTACAATTATTTCTCTCCTTATGTCTATCTGTCCGTCTTTTTTCCCTGACCACAAAGCTCAAACGGTTTCATTGATTTTGTTCTAATTCAGTACAGTGTATATATATATATATACTATTTACTAATACATGGTTGGGCCGAAAAAATTAGACGATTAGTCACTTGAAAATTAACACTTTAATTGAAATAAAATATTCACTAGCTAAATAAAAGCAAACTACATACTACACTTTTTAAGTTTTTGAGGACAATATTACTTGGGTGAGCTCCACTGGACGTCAGATAAACCTCAGTACGTTTTCCATCACTTTCCACAGCATGGATCCAATAGATCTTTGCACCCAACCCTGTAGTTATGAATTAGGTAGGAATATAAATACAAGCTAAGGCTCATGATGGGTTTTTAATATTATATTGTTTAGCACCCTGTCTCACTACTCATTCGTTTTATAAGCATATGATAGAGTTAATAATTTATGTACACCCTAAATGATCTAAATATAACGGTCTAATAATGACCTTGAAGGGTACAGGGGAAATTGGGTAAAGTCCAATTTTAACTCAAATTTAGTTGGTGCTGCCATCTGTTAGGCAATCATGAGACCTTTCTAATACACTTTAGATTATGGTTAAAAGAGGTCTCTGTCATATTGAGCTAGTGCTGCCATCTGTTAGACAATCTTGATATAGTTCTAATGCACTTTAGATTATGGTTAAAAGAGGTCTCTGTCATATTGAGCTAGTGCTGCCATCTGTTAGAAAATCTTGATATAGTTCTAATGCACTTTAGATTATGGTTTAAAGAGATCTCTGTCATATTGAGCTAGTGCTGTCATCTGTTAGACAATCTTGATATAGTTCTAATGCACTTTAGATTATGGTTAAAAGAGATCTCTGTCATATTGAACTAGTGCTGCCATCTGTTAGACAATCTTGATACAGTTTTAACGCACTTTAGATTATGGTTAAAAGGGGTCTCTGTCGTATTGAGATAGTGCTGCCATCTGTTAGACCATCATGAGACCATTCTAATACACTTTAGATTATGGATAATAGAAGTCTCAGATATATGAAAACAAATCTTAGTATTCGCTAGGGTCCTTATGGTATTTGAGATATAAAATCTGATTATTTGATCGGATCCTTATGGGATTGGCATTAAAAAATCTGTTGTCCTTGAAAATGGGTAACGTAACTTTACTCCTTTTACCCCTGTACCACTTATTTGGATTTAAACGTATTTTCTCGATTATTGATTTTCATTATCAGAACGTTTATATTTTGTGAGTCCATAGAAAAGTATTTTGTAGATACAAAGTTTGTCAAAGTAAATACATTATGTCTTCAAGGTAAAAATTAGTTTGGAACCAGATTTAAACGTCAAGCTGTCTTAGCCTGATTGTCCCGTTGGCTGGGACACCGGGGTTCGTGTTAAAGCATGTTCTACTGAGAGTTTTTTGCTAAATTGGCTTCCTACTCTACCTCCAAGCAAATGGTGAAACACTTATTATAATCTCTACATCCCAAACCCTGCCTATTAATTTGTATCATGTTAGGATAGCCTTTATGGGTAGTAATACGGGATTCAAAATAAAATCCGCTTTTGAAATAATAAAACAACTTAAAACTATCATATTTTATAAAATATATAATTTATTTAAAAAGATTTCTACCATATAAGTTTATTGATATGTTTCCAAGTATCACAAAGTTTATATTTTTTTAGATGATAAGAAATTATAAAATAATGTTTCATTTTTCACAGCTGTTTCTTGATGTATCTGCCAACTACAACATAAATCAAATAAACAATATGATTATATTAAAAGTAATTATTATAAATAGAATATATTCTTAGACAGAAATGCTTAGCTTGAAGAGTATTTTATTTGAGAGGTAATTTATAATTTCCTAAATCAAGTGTCAGGCCTATGGATGATCCCATATTATTTCTATTTCTAATGACTTCCATAAAAGTGTTTACAAAATAATAGCTCATTATTTTGATAGTCCTAAATTTATTTGTGATAACTGTCCTTAAACCCTCAATATTCATACGGTTATTTCACTTTGGTTAAGTGATACACAATCGTTAAAAGAATTCTTCCTGGGATTTTAGGGTGTTCAGAAGTGCACAGATATAGGTCTACATATCTTCTATTAAGGCTTACTTACATACTCACTATATGACTTTAAGAACTCGGAAAAATAATTGCCATATTTACAAACGTACGCCACCTATCCCTATCTTGAGCCAGCTATATCCAGTTCATCTCATTATACCCTATCACATCTTGAACTAGTTCCATCCAGTCCACCTCATTACATCCTATCTCTATTTTGAGCTAGTTCTATCCATTCAGCCTCATTACACCCATATCTATCTTGAACTAGTTCCATCCAGTCTACCTCATTACATCCTATCTCTATCTTGAAATAGTTATATCCAGATTATCTCATTACACCCTAGTTCTATCCATTCAGCCTCATTATACCCATATCTATCTTGAGATAGTTCTATCTAGTCCCCCTCATTATATCCTCTCCTATTTTGAGCTAGTTCTATCCAGTTTACCTCATTACACCCTAGCTCTATCTTGAGCTAGTTCTATCCATGCAGCCTCATTATACCCATATATATCTTGAGATAGTTCTATCCAGTCCACCTCAATACATCCTCTCCTATTTTGAGCTAGTTATATCCAGTCAACCTCATTACACCCTATCCCTATATAGAGTTAGTTATATCTAGTTTCTTAGTTTCATTTTTTTAGGTTTTGATCCACCCGCACTAAAGATCATGTGTATATTAATCTTTTAATCAGCTAACTTGAGATGAAATAAATCATATTTTTATCTGAATTCATAACTATTAATGTAAGGTAAAACTAAATAAAATTTTAACTACTAAACTACCAAAGTATATTCTTTCGTTAGATATTAGATTTAAATATATTTTGTAAATTTGAGTTGTAGTTAAAGTAAATAGTTTTCCCTGGAGAAAGAAAGCAATTTAATACATTATTGTTCACGATGTCAGTTGTTTAAAAATATATGTCAGTATAAGCTACCTTAAAAATACATGTTAATTTTTAGCTTTCAACGTTTCTTGGCTTTGTAAACCTATTGACTAAACGCCCACAAACACACAAATTTACATATTGATTTATTTATATAATAATGGTACTTCTGTGGTAGTTTTTAGATCATACTTTATAGAATATTTAATATTTATTTATTTAAGGACATCACCTACTTGAAGGGAAACATTCTCACACTTCTGTATTTCTTACGTGAATCGCAGTTGTAAAGCTTCAAAACAACTAAAACAATCTTCAATTATTTTAAAATATTCTGTTGCAATTCGAATTGTTTAGTGAAGAAGATTGTGGAGGAATGCTGATAAATATTAGGAAGAGAACAAGCTACCAAATTATTCAAGAAGACGCTCATGACGAAGAAAATGGAAGATGTCCATTTGACACCTGTCTCAGGACAGATTCACGAAAGAAGAAGGAGTCTATAAGTGTGTTGGACTGCCTCTGTGATCAGAGTCCCTGGCAAAGGATCCAAAGATCACGGGTTCGATCCCCGGTGGTTCCAGATTGCCTGTGAAGCCGTGTGTCTGAAACAAACTCAGCCTTGGAGGACAAATGAGAAGCTTCTTGAATTAAACAATAAAAGTAGCAGTTCCGGTCTAGAAAACTGAGAGAAGGGCTCGTCGTAATGACCACACGACCTCTTGTATCTACAGATGTTGGCAATGTCTTCGCCAACAGACGGTGTCTGCTTGGTCAGTATGGTTCGATATGGACTGACAACATGGAGTTTTTTTTTATAATTATTTTTAATAACTGTGAAAACATGAACAATTACCCCTGTAGTGTGGGTATGAGAAGATTTCTTAAAGTAAATGTATCCACATTAGGTTAGCAATGGGATGGGAAAAAACATATTGATTATTCACTTGGGAAACGAGATTAAATTGGGCTTGTAATATTATCTAGTGTGTATGAGTGAGACGGATACCTTAAACCATGTAACCACCAGTTAAATCTCTAAAGTAATATAAATAATATGTTTGTCATTACCTGGAGATGTGTCTGAAATGGGGATGGACATTACCAGATCAATTATATAGTCCGTTATGGCCTCATTCATAATTTGGAAGAGTTTCGGTATCAACTGCTTAGTAAGACCAGGGATGTAATGATTCTGGTGGGGAAAAAAAAACAAAGTTCATAATCACTCACAAAGACTCCAACTATTATCTGAATATATATATATATATATATATATATATTATATATATATATATATATATAATAATTTGTCCGAATACAGATATAAACACCTTTCTTAGAACATTAAAAAAAAATTAATTCATGTTTATCACAAACTGATAATTATTTATGGCTATCCAAGTATTATTACTTAAATCTAATTTAAGGGTATGCGAGCTCAAGTTGAGTTCGAGTATATTTATAATTTTAAAATGTTAAGATTATAAATTTATTTGTATTAAATGTTAATATCACATCCTTGAATTTGAACTTTTAAAAATATATTAAACACATGTTCTTAAAATATGAATGAAGCTCATTTTTATAAATACTTTTGTAAAAAAAAAAGTTAAGAAATTTAAATATTGGTTTTTTAAACTAGAAATAACACTTAAAAAATAATAATAATAACAACACTCAAATAAAAATATATGGCCTAGTAGACAAAAATAATTAAAATTGTTTCAACACTTATGTCTTTAAGGAAATTAAAATTACACTAACAATTATAAAAAAGTAATCAAATGAATAATTACACGATGGCTTGAAAATATATAGTAATATATTGTAGAAACACTGTACACTAATGTAAATTAACTGATAGTGAAGGAAGCCAACCTGAAAGGATAGTTAGGTTAGGCCTGGATATAAACAAACGAACTTCTCTCTTCATATTCTCTTAAACTACTATACTTTCCACTTCTTCAAAACTTCCGCAGTTGCACATTATTTCGGGAATATTACTCTACTTTTTCATGAATGTATTTTCATATGAAAAATGAATATTTCCGAAAATTCAAAACAATTTGCAGCTGTGAAAGTTTGAAGAAGTGGAGAGTGTAAAAGTGTAAGAAGAAATAGAGAAGTGTGTTTGTTTATACCTAGGCCTAATCCAACTATCTTTTCAGGTTAGCTTCATTTACTATCACTTTACTTTATAGTACAGTGTTTCTACACTGTCTTGTTATAATGTTAATAAAATTTACATTTTAATAAGCTAATATTTCCCCAAAATATGCTTCAGTAACTTAATTTACCCTATAATAAAACGTAAGAATCATAAACAGTTAGAAATTTGAAGTGTTTCATATTTCGTTTATTATTCCTTAATTTAATCGTACATGATCACGTCTTCTGTTCCATTTCCATTCCTTTATGCACAGTTGCACATGCGCGTCATATGGGCTCACGCTAGACATTAATTTATTGAGAAATTTATTTCAATTTGATTTTTAATTCTTATAAAATTTGATGCTCATACTTTAAAATTAAAAATAATATGGCTAAAATAATATTTCTAGCAAACAATATGAAATAGTAAATGCTTTTAATATAAATGTGGTAAGTTTGGTAAAATATGTATTGCAATAAATAAGATCAACATTGATTTTAAACAGGTTAATCAACATAATTCTAAAACTAAATAGTAACTACTAGTGACTAGTGCTAGTTTTGTAGTTAAACGTATTAATTCATACGCGTTTTAACTATCTTAAGTTTGAAAACATTCAACATAATGATAAATTTCTTATATTACATTTTTAATTTAATATAAATTATTATTTTAAAAGAAACCAGGTAAGAGTAGTAAAATTATTATTTTAAAAGTAACCAGATAAGAGTAGTAAGAATAATCATTCAATTATTTAGTTAACTATTTAGCTATTTTTATTTTCATTACTTTGCCATGGCAATACAAGTAAACAACTTCATTCAAGGATAATTCAAAATGGATGACAATATTGAATAAATTCATCTGTAAAAGTAGTTTTTAAAGCTTTATTACGTTATTAATGTGAAAAGTGATATTAATTTTAACAATTTGTTAAGTAACTGAAAGATTTATAAGTGGAAATGCTGACATTATCTAAATCAAATAGCCTATGCTTACTAATTCATTTTTAAAAGTTGATTATTAATTACATCAAGTGAAAGCTCGAAAATTACGAGCCTACAAAACTTTCTATCTCGATCTCAAGCTTAAAAGACAAGCTCGGCTCGAAGCTCGAAATCCAAGTACTCACAGAGTCTTACTAAATCAAACAGTCACATATAGACTCAATAAACCAACAAATAATGGAAGATGGCCTTGGAGATGAGACGAATAAGGAAGGCTCAGTGATAGTGCATCGGTGGGCTAAGCCAAAGGTCACGGGTTACATTCCCTTGTCCAGGTTGTCATTTTCCAATTTAATTGAAAATAAAATATTATTATTTATAAAATATTACTAAAGTGTATATTTATGATACATAACTACAAAACATACCATACCATATTTTTAAAATGGAAAAACTAGACACCTGGACATGGGAATCGAACCCAGTACCTTTGGCTTAGTAAGCCAATCCTCACTAATAGCATAAATAATAGATTTGGCTATTTGATTCTTAAATATGTAATCCCTTACAGTTATAATAATTGTACAAGTGGCAGCAATAAGCCAACTACCGAGTCAAAGATGGCTGCGTTATCTGATAGCTCGTGATCTTAATAAAATCACACATTTTTAGCCGAAAATTTCCGCACATCCATAATAAACTCTGCCTTAAAACATGAGTGAAGAATGACCCTGTTATTTGTTCCATCTAAGTACGTTCCTTATATTATAAATTTCATATTTCTCCTTACTACAATTAAAATGAGTATAACTAAAATATTTAAATTAGCTTTAGTCTTGGAGTCAAGGCCATACCTTAATGATTATCTTCCTTATTGGTTTTAAAATCTGGCTACATTCAAAATTGTATTGTAATCACCTCTACTCTTCTGATAAAATTTAATGCAATAGCCCAGTCAGTCTGTTTAGAATCATACTGACCATCCAGACGATTGGTATTTAATTAACCTAATAGTGCTGGAATAGTAAGATAGAATTTAGAGTAAATGTATCAGCAATTTCATGAAGAAAGTGCAGGAAAACCTTTAATACATCCTACATAATTATGATTCGATCTCAAACATATCCTATTCTTCGTAAAATAAACCATACAAGTTTGATATTTAATTCATATTCCCCTTCAATGAGGGTCTAATTATAAATAAGGCATGCGAATTGTTTAAATATGTTTGTAAACAAGGAAATCATTTGTCAGATAATTAATTATTTTTTTAGTATATTATTTAACTCCTAGATTTAGCAAAACATTTAAAAGATAAATATCTTTGAAATAAATGTATCCAATTATTCTATAAAATTACACCCATAATATAATATATCTTATCTTAGTGCAGTATTGTTTTAGAAATTTTACTAATTTTGTTGGCTTAGCTATTTCTCCAATAACGGATATGATCCGCTCCTGTCTGCTATTTTATTGACAGTTACTGAAATGATCAGGAAAGTCATTCCAAATTGGGTACACATTGTGACGTCACTAAAGTATGACTAAGCTAGGAGTTATATTTCTATTTTTGTTTTGACTTACTTTAGGCGTGGCTCCTATAGTAGCATCTATGAGGTCATCAATTACTTCTCCAAAATTAGAGCGGCAATCAATTTCAAGCGCCAGATTTATTTTGTCCTGGGAAATAACAAAATAAAGTTTTCATATCCATAGCTCTTAAAATGTAATGTTCCTCGATTAAATTCCCCCTAACTAAGATTCATATTCGATTCTAAATTCCAAAACTTTTTTATTTCAAAGATTCGAATAATATTTGAAATATTGAGCCTAAATAGATCCCATATTCTGATTGAATGAATTTAAATCTAAATTATAATCTAAAGATCAATTTTCTTAATAATTTTTTTGTTGTTGAAAAAATAAGGGTAATTTTGTGATTAATACAATGAACAATTTCGTTAAAACATTTCAGGTCAGCCATTGTATACCATTTATTTTAATGGATAAACTCAAATTATTTTACTTGACCGAAGAAACTTACGAGTTACATTGTATAAAGAATATATGCCTTTTTAAACACGTTTAAATTACTGAACTTGATTAATAAAATGTAAATAATTTGGCTAAACGTTTTATTTAAATTTTATTCGAGATAATAAGTAAAGATTTGATACTAGAAGTCAAAAATATTGTATTGGAATAGGCTTAATAAATATTCATAAATTTTTAATATAAATTAGTTTAAATTAGATTTTTAGTCTAGTTGTTGATATTAATTTATTAAAAATATATAGTCATCCGAGCAAAGTACATAAGATGTATTTTCAGGCTTCTAGAACAAACTAAGAGCTTTTGGCACCTGATAGACAATCGTAGTGAACTCCGAATCCTTAACATTCCACCTGCTCTCGGCCTCAACATTGGAATAAAACTTGGATGTTTGTTTCCACCTCACGTTCTTATCCCGGCTGTAAACATTTTATTGCACCAATGAATAGGAAAGATAGCCACTCCGGTGGCCGTTGTGGTCTAGCGCGCTACTCTCTCAGTAGGCTAGACTAACGATGACGAGGAGATCAAGGTTCGAATACCGGTAGGGAATACTGAGGGTGTTTCTTTCCCAAGATAGTTTTCTATTCACCTCAAGCAAATGTGGGTACACTTACTAAAATTACAACCTTCCTAATCACTAGAACCATTAGCGTAATTAGTACATAAGCGTATAACACGAACGGTTAGTAATATGGGGGGCTAAAAAAAATTAGGAATTATGAACGTATAATTTATATGGAATATATTATTATTAGCACCGCATCTTACTACCCGTTCGGGTTATACGCACTTACGCTAATGTGTAATGGTAGGGCGATTGTGATATGAAATGGAGGACCTACAGTTTAACGTGGGATCCGAACCACGGTGGAGGCCTGGCATTCCACACATTCACAAGTTGTGATTAATACACGTTTTGTCAGAGGTGAAGGAAGGGTTTGGCAATCAGATAAATCTGTGCTGGGACTGAGGATTGAACCCCGGACCCCCAGCAAAGAGGTCTGACACCTCGCCCCTAGACCATCAGGTCACCTATATATATATGGAATATAAAATGTACCTATATGTAGCGGTGAAGTGGAATGTAGTTAAATGTATGTGCCCTAATGAATACAGTAAATCGTATATATATTATATATATATATATATATATATCCTATATATTATTTCTGTTGTCAACATCCCTTTTTCTCAATACAAAGCCTACAGCGATGAATAAGGTATCAGTGGATAGGATTTTTTTACCGACCTCTGACATAGCATACTCAGTTTACGTTGAAGCACATTGTTTAAAATTTAAGTTAAAAGAAAAATCCAACAATATTTTTTTATCAATTACCGGAAATAAACTAGTTTTGGTATTTTACGTATACACTTCGCTGAGTATTTAATCTCAACAACCCAACAAAAGACTAAATCAATTTTTTTGAGGGGCATGGGGGGGGAGGGAGGTTGAATGTGCGAAAGTTTCGCAAGGGCTTAGGGCCAGTTTCATAGTCAGATTTAGTACACCTCAAGTGCGGCGCTATACTAAATGCAAGACGTCACCTACCTGTTATTGAATGGAATGGGCCAGTTTCATATGCGAAACTGGCCCATTCCATTTTGGTATAGGTAGGTGTCGTCCTGTATTTAGTATCGACTCGCACTCTAGGCATGCTAAGTCTGACTATGAAACTGGCCCTTACTGGTTAAATATAAACTCACAAGTATGAATTATGTAGGTCCAACTTGGATTAAATATAAATGCGTTTACGGGTAAAAGTGATGAAAGTAGAATTTATATAAAACATAAATGAACTAAAGAGTAGAAATTAAGTAGAATTTAAACTAAATTTAAATTCGATAATGAGAAGGAATTATAAAAATACAATTTAAATGAAAATATAAATTCACTAATGAGTTGGAAAAACAAAAGTATAATTTAAATGAAATGTAAATTCACTAATGATCAGACTAGTAATTATGAAGGTGTCGCTGCTGGTCTCCCCTTACCATATATATATATATATATATATATATATATATATATATATATGGCTACGGTGGAGAGAGAGAGGAGAGGACTGGGCCAAATGGAGAGAGAGGAGATGGTTAGTGGAAAGGAGGCGGGGAGAGGCTTATGTTCCAAATAGGTTAATAAAGTATCACTAATATCTTTGAACACAAATGTCCTGGTCAACATTGAGATTATTAGACCGCTGTTGGGGGTCAAAGAGATGCCGTTCTTTTAAGCGCGTGCCAATGCTGTACTAGAGACCTTCTTGCATTCAGGCTAATAATATCCTGGACTATTATTTTCCTCTTACACCGGAGAGTCGCTGGAAGCTGTTAGTAATTATGATGATTATGATAATAATTATGTATCGATATTGTAGGTTCTGCATCCCTCGGATGTTTGTTACTAAAGCAATTGCAATAGTCTAGTAGCGTCTATTCCCTTCCAGCTGCTAGTCCCAGTGAATCTCCAAAAGGCGAAGCATTCTTGGTATTCAGTCTCCGGTGGACAGGCACCCCAAAAACTTAATCAATACCTAGATATATTAAGGCTCTAAACGGAATTAAAATACATTTTTAATTGATTGATAGGAGCTCTTATTGTTGAAAAATAATTGAATGGATGAAACTAATTATATTGTACACAACTTTAATCAATGCGTTTATTTATTCTCCAACTGTAAAAGATCCTATCAGCCGATTAAAAATGTATTTCACTATATTTAAAGCATTTTCTATACGCATTTATTTATGTCAAACATTATTTTCATTCTTTTTTTTTAAAGAAGAGAATTTGATTGTTCTTTATTAAATTGTTAAAATTTGAGTAGAGTTAAACTACGATATATATACCCATTAATCATGTTTTAGGTAGGTACCCTTCTTTTTCTGAATGTCCAAAAGAATATTATCAGCGTTAAATTTACCATATATTGGTCCACATATGAGTCACCGTACAGTTGACGAGTTTCTTCTGGCAGCGTAATCCACTGCTGATTCAGGAATATTTTGTGAGACTCTGTGATCGACATTGGAGTTCTGTAGGGAAGGAAAAATGTTAAATAAATTAATTAAATTAAATTGAGAGTTTTATAGACAACCGAAATACACGTGAATTTCAATAAATATATCTAATGTAAGAGCATAGTTATTTTAAGGTTTATTCTGGCAAGAGGTTAACCCACGCTTGTATATTTCCTTGGATGTCAAGAGTATTGGGTTACCATCCTGCTGAGAGCAGCATATATCTCATATAGCTTGCATCCTGTTGACGAGCGAGCACAATGCGACCAATGGACCTTCCTGGCTGGTGAAATATCGAGATCATTAAGTTTGTGTGTGAGAATAACACATGGTTGTTGAGTGTTGGAAGACATGCTGAGTACATGTGTAGTGGTATATAGGACTTCTGAAAAGTGACGATATAAAATGTGATCTGGTGGTTCACCCCGCCGGAGGGTCGATCGCGGGTCTACAGGAAGGTTGCGAGACCGTTATCGTGCCTGCTCCCTCGTAACGGGAGATCTAACCGGTTACCCATGTAGTAGTTTAGAATCTGAATAGATTAATAAATATATCTTCTTGGACTAACTTGCGAGTCTCACTTCCCACGAACCATCCATTCCAACCCCTACCGCTCGGGGTCCACCCTAACCATGTAAGTCCCTACGGTGCCACGGTAGTGCTGTAGTAGGGTTGGCTACCGGGTATCCAGATAAAACTAGTAACCTTACACAGTTTTGTCAGAAGTAGGACAGGGACGTTAGAAAGTGGTGTCAGAAGTACGGAAGGGAAGTTACACTACAACAAAAATTACTTTCGCTGAATCTGGCTTTCATTCCTGATTATTCTAATTTATTTACTATAATGAGGAAGGGATGAGGAAGTTACAATTTAGAGTAAATGAACACGCCTACGTAGAAGAAAAGTAAAAAAAAATTAGAAAAAAATCTACCTTATCTACACCTAAACAGGAATTGAATCTAAACCTCAACGTCAACGACAAACCAGATTATATTGGCCTGCCATTTAATCAACACGTCCTCTGATGAGACTAGTTTGAAAACCCCAGGAATATTAAATCTGGTACATTATTATGACCTTAAGAGGGTTGTCCAATATGGATCTATCTTCCCTCAAACATATAAAGTTATTATTGAATATATGTATAACAGAAACTTTTAAGATAACCATAGAGGATTGTTTTAGAGGTTTTGATGTTTTAGAACTGACATTACCATAAGAAATACAGCAGTGTGAGGATATCTTTCTTTAAGTATATGGTGCCCTTAAGTTATATGTATTTGTGTTTATAGAACAAGAGCTAAAGGCGTGGAAAGCTAATTTTTCTAAAAGGGGGTTCACTAGAAAATATTACTTTATCTTTAGCCTATAAAATCTTGTACACATAAATAGGGATACCACCCTACGCGGGTACCTCAAATTCCTGGGGGGGGAGGGGTTTCCAGACACACCAACCCCAGCCTTTCTACGCCCTTACTATTTATCATGTAAATAACTGTCAGACATTAAATTTTAACAAAACGTTAAAAGCCATATTCAGATTATTTTTAATTTAAAAAAAATATTCTTATTAGCATCACGTCTTACTACCGGTTCAGATTAGTACACATTGAGTATTAATTACGCTAGTGAGATAGGGATGAGTAAGGATGAATTGATCTGAAGTGTACCCGCACGTGCATGGAAGGAGAGTAAAAAATCAATCTAGGTCAAAATCACCCTCAGAACACCCAGCTGGGATTCGAACCCCGACCTCCCTGTCATCGGCAGTCTACAACCTATTGCGAGAGTGATGCCTATTAAACCATGCGACTACCAAATCTGGTAGATTTTAAAATTAATAATAATAATAATAATAATAATAATAATAATAATAATATGTAAATTTCATATGAATGAATTTTTCTCTGAAAAACAAGTTTACAGTGCTATTCATCTCTTAAAACACTCCTATGATATCCATTTTAAACATAATCGTATATAAACTTTAGAGAAACATATAATGTTCATGAATTAGTTGTTAGTAATCAACTTTTGATTTTCTCTTTCTCTTAAAAATTAGGTATACAAATATTTAATAGGTAGATCAATTTATTTCCAGCCACAAAAATGTGACCAGGCTTCCTTTTCTTTTCCAAATAAACATATTAAAGGCACTTTGAATATCATGTCATAAATCTGCTTTTTAAATTTTAGTCCATAACTTAATAAATTTGATTTTAGTTTAATTAAACCCGTTTTGGTGGCCACATGATCTAACGCGCTACTCTCGCAGTAGACTAAGACTTCCGATGACAGAGAGCTCGAGGTTCTAATCTCGGTCGGGTGTACAGAGGGTGGTTTTCTAAATTGGCTGTCCACCTTCCCTCCACTCAAATGTACGTACACTTCCTATAAATATAACATCCCTAATCCTTTTAGTGTAATTAGTACACAAGCGTATAACCCAAACGGGTAGTAAGATGCGGTTCTAAAAAAGAAATCAACTCAACTGTATTTAGGTGTGCTTTGAAATTATTTGCACTCATGGAAAAGGGGACCACTCTTCTGGGCCTGTCACCGAATAAATATACAGGATGGACCGCAACATCTGGGACCTACTGTAGTCCCATGGCTTCTTTGGTGCTGACTGACAGCTCACAGCTGACAGCTGACGGCTTTGAAAAGATACCCGACCAAATTATGTATCCCTACGCCGAACCATATGATCTGCAAAAAAACATGTGTTTAGCAGCTTTCACTTCTGACAGTCAAAATTTAGGTATATACCTAACTGTTGACTGTCAGAAGTCAGCTGTGAACTGTCAGTCAGCACCAAAGAAGCCATGGGGCTACTGTACTTCGGGAGGAGGGGGTGAGGAAACAAACAAAACCAAAAAAAAATTAAAAAAAGCTATTATTATTAAAAATCCATTTGACCTTGTTTCCGTGTTATAGTCAAGCCTGTAGTTCATTAATGTGAAGCTGCTTAATATTATAGGTCTATAGGTCATTCTTGCACCCACCTGTATATCATGGGCTCAATTCCGTGGACAGTGACCGACCATTTTCTCATCTCCCGACGGAGGCCGTCGATAAAAGACACGATGGCGTGTTTGGACATCGAGTATGGAACCAGACCAGGGACCGTAAAGCGACCTAAACATCAAATAAATTATATTAAAGTCATTCTTTTATATAAATAATTAATGTAAGTTTATACAAACCTTCATCATGCCTACGAATTCCGAATTTCAGATTTAGATGTTAGAAGAAATAAAAATTACGCATAAGATGGTAGTTTTCACATTTTGGTGTGATTATTTTTAATTTTTTTTTTGGGGGGGGGTATGCTAGATCACTGACACAGCCAAGCGAGGGGGCTTCAGTGTTGAACCCCCCCCCACCAGGCCTTACTACCCATCTACCTCTTTATCGTTCCTAAATCTGTTGAAATCATACATGAGGAACTCTACAAATAAAGGCAGACTTAATGGGCTTCATGTACATAACATCCAGAGGTGTCAATTACGGAGGATGAAGTTCTTAATGAACTTTCTATGAAGCCAAGAAAAATTAACATAAGACTAAAGTGAATTAATTCAAAAGTGATGTTGTGAGTTAAGAGTTAGTGCAAGTTGTTTATTTGAATTTTCAGATTTTAGCTTACAAAATAATTTTATAAACCAAATTTCCAAAATAAAAATTATTTAAACTTGCATGTTTGTATATTATAGAGGTATGCATGAATAAAAATTTGTTCATAAGAAATTAATAGTCATAATAATTACAGAATTATGACAATATTTTTTTAAATTTCAAATTATTTTAGATATTATTGTATTTCTTTTGATGCATTTGCATTTTGTAGTATTTAAATTTTCCCGCGGGAAAAATCAATGAACACCGCTTGATTTTTCAGTGAAACTAAACCCCTCCCACAAACGAATCCTGGCTGCGCCAGTGTACTAGATCACAGGCAAGGAATACATCAGACACTACGCCCTAAGGGAGTTTCGCTTCTCTCCTTGAGTAAGGTTGAGTCCATGGACACTGTAGAGTGCTGGTTGCAGAGCTCGACCTTTCCATGTGAAGCAACTCAATTTAAAATGGTCCGTTTTAAAGGCTACAAAATGGAGAGCAACTTTCCAAAGAGGGTTAGCCAAACAAAAGGATAGGGTACCAGCAACCTTCCATCCTCCCTCCCCCCAGCTCACCTCCTTTACTCCATTTCAATTATAAAAAATGCAAACAAGTATCTAATCAAAGGTTTGTAAGATTGTTTACAAGTAGACAATTTGCAAATATTCACTTGAACAAAAAAAAATTGGTACGGTGCCACGCACATACTTTATCTCGCTTTTATCTTAAACGACATGTACTAAAAACTCGTAAAATTGTTGAAACGAAATTATAAGTATATTCATTGTTGTATAAACACTACACCAAAGATCAGAAATGAAATAGTATACACTGTTACTTACTTACTCCATGGCATTAGAAACTAGGAAGATTTTTACATAAAAATTGAGAAAATTAATTTTCAAATACCTGAATAAAAAGTATATATATTTGCTTATAGCTCGGAATATGTTGGTTCTACAAAAATATATTTCAAACAAAAGATTGTTATCTTTAATAGTACCACAACTTTACAATGAAAAAGTTATTTCGTAACTCAAATAGTTGCGAAGAATTGATAGAAATGGGAAAATTCCCCCTATGCAAAGTACCCTCAAATTCCTTTTCATGAGAAAACCAGAGTTACCATATTGTTTATAATGATAAACAGTGTCTAAGTATAATAGATGGATAGCTAAGTGGTTAGAGCATTAGCGTACTAAACCAAAGGGCTCGTGCTCGATTCCCGTGTCCAGGCGTCATTTTTCAATTTACAGAAAATTATATCTAGATGCGACTATAACCGTAACTAAAAAAATATAATAACTTTGCTATTTAATCCATCAAAATCGTTAAAGCTAATTTCGAGAATTTTTTTAAAATCTTTTTGACCTTCAGTAAACTACCCTTAAATTTATGGTTGGATATCTAATTCAAAAAAACGCCTCAGGGGGAAAATATGAATATCCTAAATACGAAGTTTTAACCCAACCAGTAAACTGGTTTCAGCTTTATCCCAAGATACAGACAGAGGGACAGACAGTCGGCAGTGTGAAAATAACTTTTTGTTTCAGGGGGGTCATAAAAAATCTCTTGCGCCACTTATTTTTTTTTTTTTTTAATGCACCTATTTATTCGCGGTCCAGTGAAAGACCCAATTCACTAACCAAATGACCCGATCACTCAACTTTACTGTGGAACAATACTCTCAGGTTTATCTACGGCAAGTTATCGGGAATGTGTAATCATGACATCAATGTTCAAAACATCAATACCTACCTCGTGGTATGGTCCTACCTGCACAACTTGCGGTGAAGACGAGTCTCCCCTTGGATGTCCTTATGAGAGGGAGGAAAGCCTTGGCCACACCAACTGAACCAATGGTGTTGACTTCCAACATTCTTTGGAATATTTTTAGAGGTATCAGTTCCGTTTCTCCAATCGACACAACGCCTGCGTTGTTTATGACCGCCCAGAGACCTTGAAATAAATGTCTTTGTTAGGCATTACT
This sequence comes from Timema podura, assembly GCA_033556935.1. Lineage (NCBI taxonomy): Eukaryota > Metazoa > Arthropoda > Insecta > Phasmatodea > Timematidae > Timema > Timema podura. The sequence continues at coordinate 26,333,707 of JAVRXN010000006.1, forward strand.
ATTTGTTCAACGTGTCTTTCTTCCGGTTTGGGTTATCTTAATTATAATTATGCTAGTAAGAAATGGATAATGAAAGTACAATGTAACATCATTTGCGTGTAGGAATAGTGGGGGGGGAACAAGGGGGAAATCTCCTTAGTATTCCCGGGATGGGATTCAAGCCTTGGTATCATTGTAATCTCAAAATCATACCGGACCATGACTTAAGTCTACGTGACGATCAATGCAGGCCAGGGCTACTGAACGAACAATATGTTTTCAATAAATAGTATGGTGCAGCTCTTTTATCTTAAAATAGACACTTACTAAAAACTCATAAGATTTGTGTAGGAATTCTACACCGAAGATCATAAATTAAGTAATGTACACTGTTACTTACTGTATGGTATTATGAACTAGAAACACTGTTACAAGAAAATTGAGAAAAGAGAAACGTTTCTGTCCACCAAAGAACATAAGAATCAAATTCATTTTCAAAAACCCGAACTAAAAAGTATATATATATATATACATACATACTAGCGGACCCAACACGTCCTGCCCGAACGTTGGCTTTTCGTTTGGGTGGCAAAATTGATTTCGATAATAAAACAAAATTTATGTGATCATCACAATTACAAATTCACAATGAATATTGGGGGAAGGGGGTGAAATTTTGAGGTTACATGTTCTGATATGCAAAAAATCTCAAAGAAAAGCCCCCCCCAAAAAAAATTCCCTAAAAAAAAAAAAATCCTAGAACCCGATTATAGCGCCACCTACCGGGTCCAATTGTGAATCTAAACCATCCACAGACCCACTCAAACACACACAACAAAAAATTTCATCAAAATCGGTCCAGCCGTTTAGGAGGAGTTCAGTGACATACACACGTACAGAAGAATTATATATATCAAGATATTTGCGTATAGCTTGGATAGTATTTGTTTTATAAAATTATATTTCAATTAAAAGATGTATATCTTTAATAGTACTACAAATTTATAGGGCTAAGTTATTTCGAATCTCAAGTAGTTGCGGAGAAATGATGAAAATTGTAAAATTTCGCTTATGTAAAGTACCCCCAAAGTCATTTTCATTAGAAAATGTTTCCATCTTTTTCGTAGTAATAAACAGTGTCTAGATATAAACATTTAATCAAAATCGTTAGAGCTATTTTTGAGAAAATTGTTAGAGCGAGTTTTTAGAAAATTGATTTTTTTTCATTTTGATCTTCAGTAAACTACCCCTAATTTTAGGGTTGGATATCTAATTCTAAAAAAAAACCTCTGGGGGACCTTATGAAAGCCACATATACCAAGATTTAGCCCAATCGGTAAAATAGTTTCAGCTCTAGCCCAAGGTACAGACAGACAGGCACCATTGCAAAAAAAAAATTGTTTTGGGCGGTCTTGAAACGTTTAAATTTATCAAAATCTCAATTTTGACTTTTTTGACGATAGCAATACTTTCTCTTTGATGTGTCGAGAGAAAGTAAAAAGATTGTATCCGTTGCTGAATTACATAGTCAACTAATATAATGTTAGAGCTTTCACATAACATATTCATACCATCGTCATTTCTTTCTGTGGCGGGAAAAAAAACCACTCGTGGTTACATGGACTAAGACCAGCTTTACTGGATCGGGAGATTGTGTTTCATTTTTTAGTTTGGCGTACTGAGATTATTTTTATCTAAACTACTTCCAACGAAGATTAAAGTACGTTTCTTCTAGAACAATCTTTCCTCGTCTCGATACCATTAATAGATTATAGATGCGGATAGCCCAAATATTTATTAAGAAGAGATGATTAAATTTGTAACTTCTTAGAATGGCATCAATTGCAAAATGTTTCAAACAACTGGCACTAATGAAGCTAATGAATTGTATGCATCGAAATAAAATCTGAAAGTTCTGAATCGTATTCTCATGATATGGTTTATCTTTCAACATTTCTCAAACATCAAAACTAATTTATTAAAAGCCTGAATTGTAGCCACTGGAAATTTATTTACAAAGGGTCAATTTTTCTGAAAGAGTATCCAGAGAGCACAAAGTTTGATTATAATACCTGGCCTGGATCATCCCATGTCCAACAGGTGACAACTGAAACGTTAAAAACAAAAAATTCTGAAAAGTTTCGACTGGAATTATTATATCCCTAAGTGGTGGCTTCATATTAACTCACCAACGATTGATTTAAGGGCCAATCGTATGAGCTTAGAATCTTAGTTTTGTACGTGTGAATGGGTGCAACATTGTTATTTTTACTAACTTAAGGTAATTAATAGATTTGAATTTATAGGCAGTGCTTTTTCTCCTCCTAATTTTAATTAAACTAGAATTGCGACTATCCGGCTTAAAGTGGGGGCATTCCGGGCCGGTTAGTGGAAAAGCTGGATGGTACGAAATCAGAGTGTAAATAACTGTCAGTATGTGTTTGCCTCATGTACGGTACACCTCGAGCACACCCTCCCTTGACACAGCTTCTGTTTCCAGCCAAATCCAAACAGTGCTGCTGTCTACACTGACCAAGACCACACTTCCCTTGACACAGCTTCTATTTCCAGCAAATTTATAACAGTGCTGCTATCTACACTGACCAAGACCACACTTCCCTTGACACAGCTTCTATTTCCAGCCAAATCAAAACAGTGCTGCTATCTACACTGACCAAGACCACACTTCCCTTGACACATCTTCTATTTCCAGCAAATTTAAGAGAGTGCTGCTATCCACCTTGACCAACAGTACTGTATTATACGCCAACTGCATGCATAGCAGTTATGCTTTGCTCTCTCCAATCTAGCAGTTATAAGGCCTTTGCGATCGGTTTTTTTATTAATTACTAGTGGATAAGTACAGGTTTATTTATTTATTTTAAAATTCTATTGTTACCACCAAGAACCAGGCAGGATAGTATGGAAAGCCGGATAATCGAAGGCCAGATAGTCGCGACTTGAACTATACTTAATTAGAAGTTCCGAATGTAATATCACAACGCAAAGGTGTCGAGTTCCCCCACGGAGATATTGGGTTCAATAACAATGGTCAAGTTCCTTCAGGATATCTAAAGGAAGGGACTTTTAGTATTCATAGTGGGATAGCCACTTTTATGGGGGCAGGGGGGTTGAGGATTAACCCCCATACGTCGCGTTTAAGTCCGCGAAAACAGGAGGAACTTCAGGAAATAACAAAATTAAATAAGAACAAAATTAACTAAAGCGTAAGAGGTTGGGTTAAGTTATGTTGGGTATGAACCATAATTATATGTATAAATTAGGGAATATTTTCAAGTTAGATATGTATAACAAAATTTATTTTTAGCACTATTTTATCAATTGTTCTTCCTATAATAAACCAAAAGTATTCACTAAAGCATAAAAGGTTAGATTAAGTTATATTGGGTAAGAACCATTTATTATATTATGTATAGACTATAGAAGGTTTGAAAATAAGTTTTGTAATGGGCTATTGGCGTGGAAGAGGTCCAGACCATCGTCGCACGTCAGATTCCAATTATATCGACCCAAATATCGTTGTTTTATGTTCAGTGAATTTCCCCCACTACTCTTTTGGACCGAATGACCCTTGTGCCTACCGTTTTTAACGTCAGAAGCCTATGGGTCCTTGACGCGGGAGGGTTATTTCGCTCTTCACCACAGAGGTTTATCGGTTATATGCCATGTTACTGAACTCTAGTGACATATTTTGAAGCTTTTTCTTTACTTAAGGATAGTTTTGGTTATGGAAGAGGGGGCGAATAACAACCATTACAACTTATTCGCTTGTACTCATACAACAAGTAGAGAAGCTTAACACCCCCTACCCCCTCTTCTACTCCCACAAGTGGAAGAACTCGACCATGGAGTTAAGGTAAGCGCCCACTGGGTCGGTACCGCACGGACCGCACGGACGAAACGGAAAGTACAACTAATTCGTAGCATTATTTGTTGCCAAGATGCACTCACTTCATCGGTACCACCGGCAAAGGACTCTCCGCCGTTCCGCCATTCGACAGAAAGTCCGGGCGAGGGAATTAAAATCAGGTGTTGTCCGGAATTTTCGGCGTCATCTTCAACCAGATCAGGAAATAATGAGTGGTATTCGCCAAACATAAGTCTTTTCCTGTTGATTCTGTGAGCCCAGAATTGTCGTTTCCTACATTTTCTTCTCTCCTATTCAATTAAAGACAGTTAATAACTACAAGTTCTTCCTCGCTTTCCATATTTAAATAATACGGTGAAATATCACTCACAAAAGCACAATTATAAACATGAAACAAATCTAACAATAACAGAAATGCAAACAGTACATCCTTGAGCACTCAAACGAGAATATCACCTTCTGGCTAGAGAGTAGCTGAGTAAACTGAGTCTCCATCCGTGCCGTCAGTGTGGATAGTGGGCGCACCCCCCCCCCCCCCTAAAATGTGTGGTCCATGCGGTACCGACCCAGTGGGCGCTTACCTTTAAGTGATCTTTTTTGAATGGGGGACTAATTACCAGGTCTCATGGAGGAACCCAACGATGCTCTTACAAAGCGCTCTGATTAAATCTCTTCAACGTCCATATGATGCCTTCATCTTGGCTCAAAACAAGGATTCGAGCTATGGACTCTAATAGCCAGTGCACATGAAGCTACTCGGGAGCATCCACTGTTTCCTCTGAGCATTGAACCGAGCAAATTGCGTTGCTTTCTTGTTTTGGACTCGATATCAGAATGTTGTTATGGGCCGTCCAGTAGCAGTATTAACTCAAGTGCTAAGCATAACTCATTTTGTCGATGTGATGTTTAAAGCTGTTGAAACGATTGGCATCTTTGAATACTGGAGTCGTCTGGCACATAAACGGCTCAACTTTAAATTTTTGTTGGGTTTTCTTGTTACGTCATGAGTTCTGTCGTGCTTTTTTGTAGTGGAAAGTTGAACTTGGTGTTCTTGGGAGAAAGTGATCGCCACAGGATCCGGGGTTGACAGATTTTTCTTGAGTGTTAAGAATCCGTAGCACAAATTCCTTCGGAGGGGAAGTAAAGCCGTTGTCCCTATACCAATTGTGGCATGTACAGTATCCCTTGAAGGTATGTGAGAATACCTTTCCGGGCAAAGTTGGTAGATTATTTAGCTCTAGCTTGTAGACATTCTTGTGTGCTGATATAAATCAGTCGGTTCAGAAAGTGCACGTTAAATACCTCAAATAAATAAATACCGTAAAATCTAGTAAATTTCCATATGGCCAGGCGTTCTTTGCGAAATGGCTGCGCGTAGTTGCGCATACGTGGGAACTTAGAAAGGGCTTTATTTCTGAATATATTGTAACGATATCAACTAAATTGTATTTACCTTTTCATAAACTATTCTTATGAAATATCAAAATATTATTTATCCATGCCAACCTCTATAATTCCTTCAATTGGTCCAACTTGTAATTGTGTTGGAATTTTTAGCACTGATCAAAGGTTCACTTTCAACTTGAGTGGAGGAACCGCAGACATTTATCCCCTCGATATGTAGCGATACAGAGGTGAATTCTGACAAGTAAAAAAGCGACCAAAGCTATTCTAAGTGAATGTAAAGTGACTTCCTAACTCAAACACTGATAATCCATTGTATATGAGCGGTTTCTGACATGGTAACTGAAGAATGGAAATGTTTTACCGGATGAGGAGGTGTAAGGAATGAAACTAATAAATCCGTGTACGGGTATTTTTCTCAGCACCGCATCTTAGTAACCATTCGGGCTATACGGCTATTTACTAATTACGCCAATGTGTTAGATATCGGGAAGGCTGAATTTGCGCGGAGGGAGAATGGAAACCAATTTTGGAAAATAACCCTCAGTACATCCAATAAAGATTCGAACGCCCCTCTCTCCCCGTCATCGGCAGTCTAGTCTATTGCGAGAGTTACACCTTAGCCCATGCAGCCATTGAAGTGCGCTGCACGTTAATTAAATTCCCAGGCTCATATAGTATGGTTTACCGACCAGAGTGGAGGATTGGCCTCGAATTTTTATTGAGTGAACTAGAGGTATTTTTCCTCAAGGATTTTACACTCTCCTTCCATGAAAATGTAGGTACAGTTTATTTAAATTTAAACTTAACAAGTTATAGCTCATCAGTGTTATTAAATGCGGATAGCAGGTGTGGGGAGTAAGGCGCGGTCTAAAGAAACATCAATAATCCTCAATAGTAATTTTGTTTTAAGATAATTTTGACAGTGAGAATTAATAAGATTTTTTGAATCTCTAACATTTTCTCAGGGAGATTTACATAGATGAGGGTAGGGGGTTATCTTGTGAAAATAGCAAATATCAATGTCTCAGCCCATTCCAGTAATACCGACCAGATAAAGAAGCCGGCGTCTGCTTTACCTGGGTGTGTCATTAGTTGGGATTATCTTACCCTCTGCCTTGGCCGGGCATATTATGTTCTGATAATCGGTGCTGTATCTACACTCGGTGCAGTCAACACAAGAAATTTCATGAAATATACATTTCAAATATATTCGCATTGAAAAATTAGGATATATTAATCAAATTAAAGATTGGGTTAGTTTATAAGAAATCTAAATAACGACATTGTGAACAACAAAATGAGATAAAATCATTTTATCAGGATATGAAAAGAACATTAACTATATATTATTAAAAATGATATAATTCAATACTTTTAAACTGCTTATATATTCAAAATTATTTTTCTTTAACCTATTATAAATATTTTGTTTGTTACACCTCATATGAATGTCTAGTTAAACTAAATTTCAGCCCCATTCATTAATTAATTTAACTTAACAATGGTAAGTAAAAAGTATAAAAAAAACAAGCTTGACCCCATATAGCTCGTAAACTGTAATGATTTGAAAACATTGAATCACTGTTTATAGATTATAATCATATACTTGTTAAAAGTGTGCAATAAAATGTTTATTGTCGAATGACCATGAACAAATGATATAATTGATAGCTACCTTTATTTCCTTGTGACGACTTAACATATTCCACTGCTTTGTCCACATCTTTCTCTTTGGTGACGTCTATAGGCACGATGTGGAGCTTGGAGGATGTATCACTCTTCAAATCTTTGGCCCCTGCACCTTCAGGCATTAGGCAACCAGCATACACAGTTACTCCGAGGGCGTCAAGTCTTCGGGCGCACAGATTACCAAAACCACTGTCACAGCCTGGAACATTATACCGGGTGTTCATTTGAAAGTTTCCACCAAAATATCTCGAAAACAAAGAATTGCAGAAAAAAAATTTAAAACAAAATCTCTTTAGTTATGAGGTTAAGTGATGTGGTAAGGCTGATATGACCTTGGGTGGTGTTGCTAAGGTTAAGTTAAGGTCACGTTGGTTTTTACTTTCTCGCTATCTTACAGGTAGAGAAAGTATTGTGATCTTCAAAAAAATCGAACTCGAGATTTTGATGAATCTCGATGTTTCATGAACATCCGAATCCGAAAAAGTTGTTTTTGAATTTCCGTCTGTCTGTACTTCAGACTAAGGAGTAAACTATTTTACCGATCGTGCTAACACTTGTTATCTAGTGTTTTCATAGGATTGCCCCAAGAGCTTTTTGGAATTGGATATCCAACCCTAAAATTAAGGGTAGTTTACTGTAGGGTTAAAAGAGTAAAAGTCGATTTTTTCAAAATCAGCTCTAACCATTTTGATTAAATTTCTTTTCAAAACATTTATAAATATTCTAAACAAAATCTCTACTCTCAATATTTCAGCAAAATAACTTTAAGGGCTCGGATCTGATGTGTAAATTCTCATTTTTTATCATATCTCTGAAATTATTTGAAATGTGAAATTACTTATCATTGTTAATATGTATACATTTATAATACAAATAATATATTCGAAACATGTTTTTATAAAACCAATAAATTTCAATCTATATGCAAATATTTTTATTTATTTTTTTTACTTTTCGAAGGCTAAAGGTAAAGTATTGCGTCCATAAAAAAAATCAAACTTTAAATGTTGATGGATGTCGACGTCTCATGACCCCCAGGCCCTAAAAAGTGGTCTTTGCAATGCTGTCTGTTTGTGTGTTTTTTAACCCCAAAATTAAGAGAAGTTTAATACAAAAGAAAAAAATCAATTTTAGCAAAATCGGCTATAGCGATTTTAATTAAAATTCGTATCTAGGCGTTGATTAAGATTATATATAACCTGGCAATTTTCATTTTTCCATGAAAATGAATTTTAGGGTACTTTACAGACGTGGAATTTTCCGAATATCCGCAACTATTTGAGATATTAAATAACTTATCATCGCAAAATTGTAGAATAAATTTTATTTGAAATATATTTTTATAAAACAAACAGTTTCTGAGATATTCGCAAATATATTAATATAATTTTGTGATCTTTTATTCTAAATAGATATTACTTAAGATCTAACGCAATAATTATCTAAGGCCTTAGTGTAAGAAATAAATCTCTCAAAAAGTGTATGTTCTCTTTCTTTCAACCTCTTAGGAGAAATGTTTGTACAGAAATCATCTATCTCTATCACTCTAGAATCAATAATCAATATTTACCTATTTTATTGGTAAAAATTTATAAATTAGGAATTTAATAGCAATGCAATAACCATAAGATGTGCAACCCCTAATAAAATGTCAAGATTTTTAACCGGAAGTCGATATTTTAACGAAGTGTTGACTCACGGGGACCCAATATCAATATTTTTACTTTCTCACCACCTTACAGGTAGATCAATTATTGTGATGGTCAAAAAAAATTGAACTCGAAATTTTGATGGATTTCGACGTCTCGTGACCTTCCGAACCCTATAAAGTGTTTTTTGCAACGCTGTCTGAGTCTTTGTCTAACCCTAAAATTAAGAGGTGTTTACTAAAGGGTGAAAAAAGAAAAAATCCACTTTCTCAAAATCGGTTATGACGGTTTTGATTAAAAATCGTTTTTATACGTTGATTAAGATTATAAACAAAATGGGTTTTTTCATTTTCCCATTTAAATGACTTTTAGGGTTCTTTACAGAAGCAAAAATTTCTATAGATCTCCGCAACTATTTGAGATACTAAATAACTTATCATTGTAAAATTTTAGGACTATTAAAAATAAAAAACTTTTATTTGAAATATATTTTTATAAAACCAATAGTTTCTGAGATATTGGCAAATATATTAATACAATTTTATGATCTTTAGTTGTGAAGAGATACTACTTAAGTTTGGACGCAATAATTCTCAAATGCCATAGAGTAAACAAATAAATCTATCAAGAAGTTGATGTTTTTCCTTTAAACTCTTAGGGGAAATATTTATACAGCACAAAGGTGAATCCAGGATTTTCTTGATGGGGGGTGGGGGGGTACTCCCATCCGTATCGAGTCGGGGAAGGGGGCTGGGAGGCATCTCAACAAATGTTGACATAAAAATACTTCAAAATTTGAGAGTAAATCTTTAAGTAATTTTCGAAATTTTACCACTAAGCCATACTAACACTTTATTTGTGTGTTATTATTCAAAGCTTTTGTTTAAAGGACATTATTTAAAAATAAATTATTTTAAATCTTTTTATTTATACTTAATCATTGAAATAATACTAATAATAATTATAAAATAAATTTAAGCCTAAACAAGGTTTGTGCAATAAGGTGGGAGGCGCGCAACTTAAATTTGGGTAATTTAATTAATGCCTATTTTCAAAATTTTAATATTTAATGTGATTGTCTGAATCTTAATATTACCAATAAATATTTAATAAATGATATCTGGTTAGTGAGATAGTATTACGTAACAATAAAACTAGTAGTGACTTTAACATTAATTTAATTGGTTTAATTTATTGGAGGGGACGCGAGCCCCCCATCCCCCTTCCTGGATCCAACCCTGGTACAGCAATGATCTATCTCTCTCATTTTAGACTCAATAGTCAATACTTACCTATTTTATCGGTCAAAATTTATAAAAGAGAAATTTAGTAACAATGCGATAACCATAAGATGTGCATCCCCTAATAAAATGCCGAAAATGTTAACCGGAAGTCAAAATTTTAATACGAAGTGTTGACCCTTGGGGATCCAGTATGGATATTTTTTATTGGTCCAAATATACAAATGAAGACGTTAAATTTTTTTAAATCTTAATATATATAATTCTTCTGTACGTGTGTATGTCACTGAACTCCTCCTAAACGGCTGGACCGATTTTGATGAAATTTTTTGTGTGTGTTTGAGTGGGTCCGTGGATGGTTTAGATTCACAATTGGACCCGGTAGGTGGCGATGCAATCGGGTTCTAGGATTTGTTTTGTAGTTTTTAGGGATTTTTTTTTAGATTCTTTGCGTATCAGAACATGTAACTTCAAAATTTCACCCCCCACCACCACCCACCACCACCCTCCAATATTTATAATAATGAATATAATATTAATAATCGACCGTGAAATGCCAAAAATGAAAAGATGTTTTATTTTGTAGGTTGTCTTGACAAACACTGAATTTGTAATATTTGTGTTACTCACTAATTGGAGTTCATTGTGAATTTGTAATTGTGATGATCACATAGTATTTGTTTTATTATCGAAATCAATTATGCCACCCAAACGAAAAGCCAACGTTTGGGCAGGACAACGTCTGTCGGGTCCGCTAGTAGAATTATAAAATTTAAAACCATGAGTCAAAAAATGTTTTACGTATGTATAGCGCAATTTGTTCTCGGGTTTGCTAGTGTATATTATATTACGAATTTTGAGTAAATATCTCCATTTTTAAACAATAGTGCGAGAAAGTCCATGCGGATTTCTGTACCATTTATTTTTATTATAGAGCAATATTGTACTTTAAGCATTTAGGGGTTTTGTGACGTTATTTCAGTCCCAGCCAGTATAAATGATATAAATATGATTGTCCTATCCGTTTCTGTTGAAATAGCTAAGAATACGTGATCTAAATAGCAATAACTATATTCTATGGTGATGAATTAAATAGCCAAACTATTATATTTGTTGAGTGCGGTTATATCAACATATAAATATCATATTCATTAAACTGAAAAAAATGAAAGATGTACACGGGAATCGAACAAGTGACATCTGGCTTCGTACTCCAATGCTCTTATCCCTGAGATACCCAGGTGTCGTATCGTATCCAGGCTCAATCTTCCTTCATATTTTAAGGCAGAGTCTGTGATGGACGTGTGTGAATCACTGGAAACATATGAGCTATCAATAAAAATCACGAGCAATCAGATAACGTAACCATGTTCGACTCGTGAGGGCTTTATTCTGACAATAGCACGACGACAATTGTACGAATGTGCATATAATGATGGATTAAATAGCCAAGATATTAAAAACGACACGGAATGATTTCTGGATATTTCAGCGGTAAGAACATTGTCATACTAGACAAAGGTCCCGGGTTTAATTCCCCTTTCCGGGTGTCATTTTTAAATTTAATGTATTGTTTTTTTCCAAGCTTTCCCCAATTATATTAAGGATAAATATATCTGCTAATTTTAAAAGTAGGCTATTTTTTGTGTACGACAAAAACAAATACTAAGGATAAATTATATTCACGCATAGTGTCTACTGTATATTCCTTTAGGTGATTGTAGGTATCACACCAACCTGTGATAAACACCGCCTTGTTCTAAAGGTCAGAATGCAGTTTTGTCAGCTTAGTTGTATAGCAGTTTGACCATAATATCAGCTATATTGGTTATAAATATGTCTGTCCATGTAGGTGAAACTTGATATTAAAGTATACTAACCTGTGATAAACACCGCCTTGTTCTTAAGGTCAACATTCGATTTTGTCAGCTTAGTATTGGATAGTAGTTTGACCATAATATCAGCTCTATTGATTGTAAATATGTCTAGCCATTTAGGTGAAACTTGGTATTATACTGACCTGTGATAAATACCGCCTTGTTCTCAAGGTTGGAGTGCAATTTTTTCGGCAGAATATTTGAGTACTAGTTTGACCAGAATGTCAGCTATATAGACTGTAAAAATGTCTAGCCATGTAGTTAAAACTTGTTACCAAACTAACCTGTGATGAATACCGCCTTGTTCTCAAGGTCAGGAAGTAGTTTCCTTGGAAGAACATTGGCCGCCAGTTTTACCAGGAGATCAGCCAAGACGATTGTGAGCAGACCTAGACTGAGGTTTACTATAAGATTAGGGAACCAGGACAAGAAAAGAAGCTTCAGGACGCTGAAGGTGATGATTGATGTGACCAACAAGAGCAGGAGGCTGTAACGCATGGTTGAGGTCCTGCACATAACCATACACTAAATATTATATGACTGCTATTAGGCTAAGCTAGCCACCCATTTAAGAAACTGTATATGTTTAGTCAATAATTTTACAAGAAGGGACTAAAATAAAAAATATCGTTTTATAAACTTACAAGAAAAAGACATAAATAATCGTAAGACGAACTCATACACTGTGTATAACCTGATTAAGCCGCGATGCTAAAAAACATTTTTTTAAATGCACACTCTGTATAAAACAAATAAACTTATTTGAATAATCTCAACTTCTTGGTAAATTTCTAAAATAGGTATAGAAATGAGGAAGATTGAATTTATAATAAATGTACCCATATTCGCGTGTGGTGAGATTAGAAGATTCCTTAGGAAACACACACTCAGTACATTTGACTGGGATTCAAACCACGATATCCCTGTCATTGGCATTCTACTAGATCTATTGATGTAAAGATTTTTTTTAATATTGTATTACTTTTTACACACAAAAAAACTGCAATCTGTATAGCAATATTTTAGTAAACAAAATAAACATTTATATAAATTATGTTTGATAAATCTAAATAGTAGACGGTGACCTGGTGGTCTAGGGGTAAGGTGTCAGACTTCTGTGCTGGGGTCCGGGCTTCAATCCCCGGTCCCGGCACAGATTTATCTGATTATCAAACCCTTCCTTCACCTCTGACAAGACGTGTATTAATCACAACTTGTGAATGTGAGGAATGCCAGGCCTCCACCGTGGTTCGGATTCCACGTTAAACTGTAGGTCCTCCATTTCATCTCACAATCACCCTACCATTACACATTAGCGTAAGTGCGTGTAACCCGAACGGGTAGTAAGACGCGGTGCTAGTAATAATAATAATAATAATAATAGTAATAATAATAATAATAATAAATAGTAGACCTATAGTTTTTAGAATTCCTCTGAATAGTCTAAAAGTCGCTTCTCAATCAAATATAAATAACTTTTTAATCGTGACTATAAAATAATAGCTTAGTATATTATACATAATTTCGTAAGCATATCTTAAAATATATTAATAGAATAAGTTTATATTAAAGAATATTTATTTAGCACCGCGTCTTACTAAACGTTTAGGTTATACTCTTAAGTACTAATTACGCTAATGGATTAGGAATTGGGAAAGTTGAATTTAGTGGGAGTGAACCGGCATTTGCTTGGAGGGATGAGTGGAAAAACATTTAGGAAAAACCAACCAAGTTCACCCGACAGAATGTTTAAACCTCGATATACCCGTCTTCTGCAGTCTAGCTAAACACTAAACTAGCGCGTTAGCCAACTACGCCACCGAGGCTTGTAGTAAAGAATAGTTTGAGATAATTGTCTTGACAAGATAAAATAATACACCCTTTTTATATGATTTTCATACAACAATTAAATAGTAAAACAGGTAGATCAATCATTTTGGATTGCTAGTCTGTATGGGGGCATTTTACTAAACTGACCCGGCCACAGGCTGGAAACAGTTGATGATTATGATGATGATGATGATGATGATGATGATGATGATGATGATGATGACTGTGAAATAAAATTATCCTGCTTTCCTTCTTCTCAAACACCTCGCAAAGACACGGGTCAAATTGATTTTAAAACAACTTATCTGGAGAAAAAAAATAATCCTAGACTCACTACTCCACGTCTTTGCTAATTGTTCAACCTGTATCGGCCGGCAACTTTTCTTCTTAAAAAAATAAATGAGGGCCAAAACTTATATAATATATTATATATAACTTAGATAATATCGAAACGGTTCAGACTAGAGTGAGACTTAGTTCAACATTATAAGGACTGAACTTACTGCATACCTAGAAGGACTGGGCTTACTACATACCTAGAAGGACTGGACTTACTGCATACCTAGAAGGACTGGGCTTACTGAATACCTAGAAGGATTGGGCTTACTGCATACCTAGAAGGACTGGACTTACTGCATACCTAGAAGGACTGGACTCTCTGCATACCTAGAAGGACTGGGCTTACTGAATACCTAGAAGGATTGGGCTTACTGCATACCTAGAATGACTGGGCTTACTGCATACCTAGAAGGACTGGGCTTACTGCATACCTGGAAGAACTGAGCTAACTGCATATCTAGAAGGACTGGGCTTACTGCATACCTAGAAGGACCGGGCTTACTGCATACCTAGAAGGACCGGGCTTACTGCATACCTAGAAGGACCGGGCTTACTGCATACCTAGAAGGACCGGGCTTACTGCATACATAGAAGAACTGGGCTTTCTGCATACCTAGAAGGACTGGGCTTACTGCATACCTAGAAGAACTGGGCTTACTGTATACCTAGAAGGATTAGGCTTACTGCATACCTAGAAGGACTGGGCTTGCTGCATACCTAGAAGGACCGGGCTTACCGCATACCTAGAAGGATTGGGCTTACTGCATACCTAGAAGGACTGGGCTTACTGCATACGTAGAAGGACTGGGCTTACTGCATACCTAGAAGGATTGGGCTTACTGCATACCTAGAAGGATTGGGCTTACTGCATACCTAGAAGTACTGGACTTACTCCATACCTAGAAGGACTGGGCTTACTGCATACCTAGAAAGACTGGACTTACTGCATACCTAGAAGGACTGGGCTTACTGCATACCTAGAATTATGGTAACCGGTCGTTTTTAATGGTAGTATTTTATATCGTATCGGTCCTTGTTTTCAAACTAAACTATTTCTACTGTAAGGTACATATTTTTAACTTTTACTTTTATTAATCTTTAACTTGAAAACAGCTGTTCTTATTAGATAGGTTTAAATTTAATTTGCTATATTTTCATGAATAATACACATATATCGCGCGACTGTGCTATTTATATATGTGGAAGGGTACACCCATATTTCACCAGTGATAAAAAAAAATCTATGCTGGAAATCGAACTCGGGACTCTTAGCTTAGTAGACAGACACGCTTCCGACTAAGCTAAGGTGTCGGGACTTTTATATATGTATATATATATATATATATATATATATATATAAATACTAAGCTAAGAGTCCCGAGTTCGATTTCCAGCATAGAATTTTTTTTATCACTGGTGAAATATGGGTGTACCCTTCCACATATATAAATAACACAGTCGCGCGATATATGTGTATTATTCATGAAAATATAGCAAATTAGATTTAAACCTATTTAATAAGAACAGCTGTTTTCAAGTTTTATATATATATATATATACACTAGCAGAAATACCCGGCATTGTCTCGGGTAACGCTTTTATTTTCTTCAAGCAGACAGAAAAAAAAAGAAACATTCTATTTATTTCGGACTAGTTCTTAATAAATTTTTACTATCTCAAATTTTATACTTCAAGGTTCACATATTTTTAAGAGGGTCTATTGCTTCTAAAATATCAGTCCTCCGTGTGTGGTAGATATCGCACAAAGCTCATGACAGAAAAACAAACACTTAATTTTAATAATATGGATGGATATACATCATTGTTCAACTGTTCGTAGACAGGTATCAACATAACAATGCCCTCCAGGCTTCTCAATCGTCAGCGTATTTCTTGATTCTAACATATCGTCCTTCCTCTCTTTAAGTTTGTCTGTATTCCAAATGTCCTTCTTGATTTCCTTTATTTTTGTCTAGTTTATTGGGTATATACGAGTTTCGTCACTAGGAACTTGACCATTAATTATTTTTCAGGCATCATAAACGAGTTTTTCTCAACTTGATTGTCTATCTATTTGTTATTCCATGGCCACAGACAGGTGAGAAACAGACTCTCAACCTTAAGGGGGTTTTTGACACGTTCTTTTTGCCAGCTTTCGTCCTTCAACACTGGGCTTCGCTAGTGTCACCGCTCAATGATGATAGGACTAACCACAGCGATCCTAGTGGTGAAGGACTCAAGCTTCCAAAAGGAACGCAACCATTTTAACCTGGAGGTTGAGTGTGTTTGGGTATATTATTTGTCTGTGGGCATGGCTCAATTCCGTACCGAGAGATAAAATGAACGAAAGGTTGCGCGTTTACGTTCACGAACGACACATCTATATTTAAATTTGAGTTGTATTGTGTTTGCATCCTAAACAACCTAACCTAACCTAGCCTAGCCTGACCTAACCGACCTAAACTAACCTAGCCCTGTAGTTTGATTATGTTATGGTAATCATTGTAAGTACTAAGGGGTATTTTTTTTCCTTTCCTATCATATAAACAATTTAAATAAGCCAGTATTTTCGATGAAGGAACTCATTTGTTTGATATCTTATAATTACGACAGAACTCATCTGTGCCTTTTTTTTTTTTTCCCCTTATCCCTTTTCCCTCTCGTGACGGAACTTGGCATTTACCTCGTTTGTTTTCGGTATCCATCAATTCGTCATGTGCCTGCCGTATCCCATGACCATGGCAAAAAACTACCACGATTGTTGTGGAACAAACTAACCTAACGTAACCTACCTATCCTAGACTAACCTAACCTGACATAATCTAACATCCAATACGATCCTATTCGAGTTTCCAGAATATGTTTTAGACAGTTATTTTGACGAGGATTTGAATTATCCGCCTGAAATAGGGGCCAGTAACGAAAAATAAGGTCCCTGTACTAATAGAAATTTAAATTTATTTATAAATATATAACGTTCTTATTTGAATTACTGCAATACCACATGAAGCGATAAGAGGTTTTCCTTATTGAGATATATTATATTTAATAAATATGCATTCAATGCTTTTTTTCTGTGTTTGTCCTTTATGTTTTATCTTTTACATGTTCCTATCTATGTGTCTTATCATTCTTTACTATTTTCCATCTTCTCCCCCTTTTTATTTTGTTTCCTCTTTTAGGAAGTTTCATTGCACGTTTCACACTCCTCCCATACATATATATATGTATATGTATATGTATATGTATATGTACATGTATATGTATATGTATATGTACATGTATATGTATATGTATATATAGATATGTATAAACAAGCTATTCTGACATCCGTGGAAAGTTGAACTCAAAAAAAAATCACAAAGTCCTTATGAACAAATGTCCTGTGTTTGATGGTTTCCAAGATAAGGCCTTCCAAGTTTCTTCTGGAGTTGTTAACAGCCCTATTTGATGCACTTCTGTTCGTGTAGCCGCAGCCTTGCCTGTGTACCAGCAGTGATACGTCCCTTACAAGAAGTTCAACAGGAACTTAGAAGGCCCTATCTCGTAAACTATTAAACATAGGACATATGTTCATATGGATTTATTGTATTGTTTTGAGGTCTGCTATCCACACACCAGTTACTCCCTACATAAACTGGAATTGTATTATATTATATTATTATATATTATATATTATATTATTGTATTATATACAAGCTGAAATGTGGGTTTACCCTTTCACAGTGATAAATGAACGGCTGGGGACTGGATGTTGTGACTGTCTTAATATTAAGTTAGATTATAAGGCATATGAAGCTAAGACAAGCCTGGAAAGCTGGTAGTGGAAAATCACAGGGAGACTATAACTTTGTTTTTTATGGGATATAAAACCAATCACAGGGCAAATTAACATTTTAGAAAACATTCAAAAATAATAATTTAAGTAAGTAGCGTTACAATATTAAATAATAAGACTTGAAAATCGATGTGCTAATATGGTTTTAGTGTAATCAATGGAAGAAATCAGTAAAAATCCATTAACAATAATTATGAAAAGGTTTTGCAAAAATAGATTGAAAATTATTAAATGATTGACTAGTGCTAAGATATTTTCTTATAAAAAAACATGAGATATAGAATGTAGAATAAAACACCCATCATACAATAACAGTAGAAACTTTAATAAACAAAAGATTAAAAATGAAATAAAAAATTAACTAGTGATGAAACTTTAATAAATGCAAGATGGTTGCTAAACAAAAATGAGCACCATGTAACAAATGTATACGTATCTTTGAAGACATTTTAAATAAATACTAAATTATGAATTATAATGGAATTAGCTATTACCCCATTGGCACGCTTTACACAAGTTAAATTGTATCATTAAAGCATGTCAAAAGCATAAATTATATGGCAAATTGAAAGTTACATGTAAATTTAAACGTCATACTTTATAAACAACAAATGTTGATAAAAAGTTATAATGGTACAAAAGTGTGAATTAAATAGAAAACATAGCTAATCTGAAATATGTTTTTTACACAAAAATAAGGATATATGTTCTTAATTTAATGTGAAACTATGTATAATTTCAAAGTATTATTTTGATACGTATTTTCAACTTTGGTCATTTAGTTATTGCACAATGCTCGATTTGGCTGTTTGGAGACGACCAAAGCCCAAAATTGAATAGAACTTTGAGCTTGGGTCATTTTAAAACGTCCAAACCTAGGATTGAGTAAAAAATACTTCCATTTGCCATTTTCAACGCCTAAAGGTTTTTCCACAAAGCTTCACGCGACAGTTAAAAAACTCTAACTCTACATTTTATTTGTACCTGAAGTAAATTATAAATGGATGATTATAGTCATCAAAAATAGTGGCTAAGTTAAGTGACTAATTTATTTTGTTTTGTTCTAGCAAAAAGTGACCTTAGATATCCGGCTGCATGTATAATTTTCTCTTCTATTTGTTACATAATGTTTATTATCAACAGCTTAGGCCTAATACTCTTTCCCACTGACGGACATATGAAGTCTTCTTTGTATTGGTCGAGGTTCGAACATTGTCGGGCTTACTAAGGATGTTTTTTTCCTAAATGGTTTCCTCCTCTTCTTATTCAAAAATGCTGGTACATTTCCTTTCTATTTTCTACTACTTTGATTATATCCCATTATATTTATTAGTTACGAATAACCAGCTTCGGTGGTCACATTATCTAAGGCACTACACTTGCGATAGAATGCATTTCCGAAGACGGGGAGATTGGGATTCAATCCTAGTTGGTTGCACTAAGGGTGTTTTTTCCTAAATTGTTTTACAATCTCCCTCCACGCAAATGTGAGTGCACTTCCTCTAAATTAAACCTTCTTAATCTCTCACTCATAAGCGTAGCTGGTACATAGGTGTATAGTCCAAACAAGTAGTAATAACACGATGTTGAAAATAAATAAAAATAAATTTCATACAGACAGGACGGATAGTAAGACTTGGAATACATTTAAAAAAAGGCACTTTTAAAGGGTGTCTACATCAGAGATTTTTAATATTACTCAACTCACGGCACACTGACCAAGGCGATAAAATTATCAAGGCACACCATCAGTGTTTTAAGAAGAGATTTTCCTAAACTCTTTTCCACTCTCCCTCCACGCAAGTGTGGGGTTTACTTCCTCTAAATTCAACCTTCCCAATTCCTAATCAATTGGCTTAATTAAAACTTAAGCGTATAACCCGAATGGGTAGTAAGACGCGGTGCTAAATAAATAAGAGATTTTATCTTTGAAATAACGAGTATTTAGATTGTGTTTGAAAGTTCAATAATTGAAATTTTAATAACATAAATTGTTATATTTTTAAAAATAGTGTTGATCATGGCTTTTAAAAATATTTATTTTTACTATTCAAAATTGGTATAGCTTATTTTTTGTCTTCCCTAGAACTCCTACGGCACACCTTCTAGCTGTTCGCGGCACACCAGATTATAAACTCTGGTCTACAGATTTAAAGCAAACCAGTTTTTATTATTTTAAGGACATTCAATAATATTAACACAGATTTTTTATTTATTTTTTATCTTTCATAACTACATCTTACTACTCTTTTGGGGTAATTAATTACGCTTATGATAATTTTCCACACTACCCCCACACAAATGCGGTTACACTTTCTCATCCCTAAAATCTCCAGTATTATTAATACATAATCTTAAAACTTGAACGGGTAGTAAGACGCGATGCTAAAAAAAACTACGTTGATGTGTTAAATTGAATTTAGAATGTTGAATCTAGAGTAAATGTACCCGCATTTGCGAGAAAGGAGAATAGTTAGTGATTTGGGAGTAAGAACCTTCATTACACCCGACCGAGATTCAAACCCCGATCTCTTCGTAATTGGAAGTCTAGTCTATTGAGAGATTCGAACCTAGATCTCACCGTCATCGGCGGCCTGGCTTGAAGTGAGAGTAGCGCCTTAGACCATTCGGCCACCGAAGTGGGTTTAATCTCAATGAACTAGAACTTTCTAAACCCAATGTAATTTTTTACGTTTATAGGTAAATATAGTGACCACATCGGTGGACACGCAGACTAAACGTCAGCCTCATCAGATCTTATTTACCTGTGATAAGGTGGTATAATCTATTAAAGAATTTCCCATTCATCCTGCACGTAACGGCGGGAACATTTCCTCAGATTTATATGTCCTACTCACACCAATGGCGTAGAATTGGGTGGTCCAGAATCGGCTGAAATTTTATGGACCCTCTCCCATAGGGGAATTTGATAGATACGTATGAAACTTTTATTTTCTAAAGGTATAGTATGATTTTATAGCCGACCTCCCTTACCCTCTATCTAGAAAAAATAACTTCCTAATCCCCTTGTTCACCCCTAACACATTATTGTTAATAAATGCTGAGATCATGGATGGGGTGTGCGATAAATAATAATCCTTCATTAGAAAATTGCTGTTCAAAAAAAAATATGTTGATTCACTCATTGTATTCAAAAAAAAATGTAAGTGATAGTAAATTAAACATGAACTTTGATTTTTTTTTTTATAGGAAGCCCAATTTTGACAACCAACATTTATTTAAAGTTACTAAAAATTCTGCATGCTATAAATATGTCTTTTTTGATTAATAAGTTACAAAGTTAATCTAAAAAGTTATCAAAAACCTCCAATAATACTTCCTAATGGATTACTTTATAATTTACATTATTAATTAAACGGGCTAAGAATGCAAATAAAATATTTTAATATTATGTCTCGCTATTGTGGCAACATGAGTTTCCAGTTTTTAAAAAAAGGAACTTACTATGAAAATTAGGCTTTACCTGTGTGTATGGGTTGCTCTAAGCTCGGAGACGGTGCTGATGTTTCGTGTGAATGGACCGGCAGTTCACAAGCAACTATGTGTCAGTTATTATCTACAACACGACTAATTTAAAGCTAGAAACCAGTTTTGTTTGTTTTTTACTCTCTAAACTAGAGATCAAGGCTATATATAATATTGACGGTCCATACACAAAACATATTCTAGGCACATTCACTCTATCGGGATCCACATGCTCGTTTTAGAAATATATATATATATTCTTAGCACCACGTCTTACTACCCGTCCTGGTTAACTTTTTATTGTTTCCTATTTTAGAATCTAAATAAACATATCTATCCGCGGATTTTAATCAACCTCTTGGCGGGAAGTTTCTTACTGGCCATTTTCTTATGGATACCAAACAACCCAAGTTTTAGACGATTTAAAAAAATCAACTAAACTTCCTTAAGATCAAAAATATAATTGTGTGATAAAGAAGGATTATATTTAGAATTATTTAATAATGTGTGTGTACTATTTCTATGTTATAATTTTTAAAACCCGTCAAAATAGAAGGTAATTGCATTGACATAGGAAATCCTACGTCACAGGTAGATAGATAACATCCTTAAGTTTAGAAAAAAATCAGTTTTGAGGGAAACTGTGCTAAGGAACATTTTTGTTAGAACCCATTTATTGCTCAAAATAGTATAATCTTTATAGGTATTGATGGGTGAATAGGCTTAGACGTTTAGAAATAACTTGCTAATAAAAGAGTTTTTTCCTTTTTACTTTCTCTCGGCCAATCGGAGAGAAAGTATTGTGATCGTCAAAAAAAATTTAACTCGAAATTTTAATAATTTTTGGCGTTTCACTACCCCTCCGAAATAAAATAAAAGTGTTTTCCACAATTCCGTCTGTCTGTACCTCGGGATAGAGCCAAAACTATTTTATCGATTGGACTAAAACTTGATATTTGGTATTTTCATAAAATCCCCCAAAGGTTTTGTTGGACTGATATATCTAACCCTAAAATTAAGGGTAGTTTACCGGTACTGAAGGTAAAAATAAGAAATAAATGTTAAGGAACTCCGCACGAAATTTCTCGCTCTATTTTTTTTTTAGAAATGAAGATATTCACTCAAAATTCATAATATAGTATACATTAGCAAAACCGAGAACCCAATTGCGTTAGACGTATGTAAAACTTTTTTATTCGTGGTTTTAAATTTCATAATTTTATTTTAAAAGTATTAACGTCTTCATTTGTATATTTGGATCAATACAAAATATTGATATTGGATCCCAAGGGTCAACACTTCGTATTAAAATTTTGACTTCCAGTTAAAATTTTCGTCATTTTACTAAGGGATATCTTGTGCTTATAGTATTGCTATTAGATTTCTCTTTTATAAATTTTGAGCAATTAAATAGGTAATTATTTACTATTAAGTCTAAAATGAGAGAGATAGAATCATTATAGCTGATTTTGAGAAAATGGAATTTTTCTCGTTTCACCCTTAAGGGGGACGCCTCGGTAGGTGAGAAGTCACTGTGCAGACCTTCAGAAATCCCGTCATATTTAATCATTAATGCGTTATTTTAAAATATGATTCACGCCAAAATGAAGTAAAAATATTCCAACAGGGCTATGTTTGCTTAACAACTCTCTATTTTTAGTTTTAGTAATAAAAATAAAATCGTGAAAATGTAATATTAGCACATTTCCAATTACATTTTAAGCATATTTGTGTAGCTATGAGACTAGGCTCGATGTAACATTGCCCTAGATTAAGCCTTCCTCTAACAAACACCGTATTTTTTGATAGGCTCACAGCAGAAAATGTTAAGTTATTTGAGGATTAATTTTGTAGTTTAGAAGAGTCAAAGGCGTACGTTTCATACTGGATAGTGTCGCCACCACGCCACTCACTTGCTCGGAAGAGAGGAAAAGAAGGAAGAAGAGATAAATATTTCCCCTCTTCTGTGCGCATGCTCTCTTTTAGTTTACTACTGGGCGGTATGCAAGAATGATGCTCGAGTCCGCTCCGTCTCCTCTCTACCTCTGGCTTGACATGGATCTTGCGTACCGCACTTTCTGTTGGGTCAAAGTGGGGTTGATCAATTTAGCATCTTTTTTGATTTTTTTTAATATAGTCTGCTCATTTAATATAATTAAGACTCAAACAATGTTTGGCACAGTAATTAATTAGTTTTCTATTAAGTTTGAAATACTTTCAATTATATATTTTTTATTTAGTTGCTTGTGATACATATTCTTGTTTATTTTTTAAAATGGATTACGTGACACGTGAAGAAGACAAACGTAGAGAGAGAAAAACAAAATTACGACTTGGTGCTCGCCGCAAAAAAAATCAGGAAGAAAGCCGTGGAAGCATGTATTTTATAGAACAAAGTAAAATATATATATATATTTAAACCTTATTTTAATAATAATACTAATAATAATAATAATAATAATAATAATAATAATAATAATAATAATAATAATAATAATAATAGTGAACACAAATGTTCTATGAGAAACGGTTAACTCAAATTAGAACGTGTTTTTTCATGACATACCTACAGTAGTCCACATAAAAACTAATAATAGATAACAATAAATTAGAGAACTTTATTTCAGACAAGGTGTTTTTCTCTCTTCAGGCAGAGAGGACAAAGCTAATTGTTGGGACAGCGTAAACCCTTCTCATTGCACTTCCGTTGAAATGTCCATAACGTTGGATTCAACACAACTTGAAGACAAAGCTATAGAACCAACAAATTTGGAGATTAGTCAGCTTTATCCGGTGTAGGAAAACTACATTAATAGGTTATCCATTATCACTTTTCAGGAGCAAATAGTTTTGTGTGATCATAGCTAGATCCATACGGTATTTATTTCATTTTCATGATCCATAATATCCTGACCGCTTGTCCAATTTAGTAATAATCTCCACACGTTATATTTGACATAAGTCTACCAAATGTACCACACTCGGAGATTGAATGTGATAGAGGTTCCCAACCTGGGTTCATGGGTCCCTAGGGATCTGCGAAGGCACCTGTGGGGGCCCGCGAAACAAATATAAGCCCTAGTTTTTTTAATTATCTTTTATTTGAATTCTCACATTATATAAAAAATATACGGTAGTGACAATTTTCTTAGAAGTCTTTTTTTCCTGTTCGAAAATATTTATATATATAATTGGTTCCGTAGAATACTATAAATGTGTAAATGTTTTTATTTCACCTTGTATGGCTGGGGAGGTTAGGGGGCCGCGGTGAATCATCATTGGCTTGAGGGGGTCTGTGAACTGGAAAATGATGGGAACCACTAATATAGAATATATATGTTAGTGTGGTCTGAGTGTGGGAGAGGAAGTTTTTAGGGTTGTTAACTTTTCTGTACTAGTTGTTAGGCCTACTAATATATTCTAATAACAATTGGTTTCTTATATCAAATACTATTAGCCTACTATCATAAGCCAGGGTGATTATGGTGAAGGAGATATCTATTGTCAGGGGCAGAGTAAGGGTATTGTCACAAATGGAGAATAATTCTTCCACCCCCATTCCACCCCACCCTCCAAGCATCGTGGCGATGATGAAATAAATCCTGGGGTTTTTGTTGAAGTCTGCAATAATTTAATCAAGTTGTAAACAAAGCCATACCATTCATTAGAGTAGAAAATGGTTACATGAATAGTTATGAAACGAACTATAAAGTTTTGACATTAGTTATAATTAATTGCGTACCATAACAAAAAAAAAGTATTAGGTACATTAGATACCTTACACGCTAAAGGCTTACTTAGAATTTACAATACAAGAATTACATCCAATGATGTATTTGTATATACAGTCACATAATATATTTTATGCAAATATAAGTACTATAAAAACAGTATTTGCTATAGTTATTGCAAGCTATGAAATTCCACCCACGGCAGCCACTGGCGCCCCAAGCGTCCACTTGTTTCTTTTGCACCTTAGTCCACCCCCTGTCTATAGTAAGATTTTAGAAAAGTCTTTTTAGGCTCTATTTTTGGGAATAGCAAATATATATATATATATATAATTAAATAAAAATTCATCACTACTGTATTAAAAAAAATAAAGTCTAGGCCTTATTTATGAAAATTTAGCTATAAAATTCTATTTCTCAACCTTCGCCCTTGTAAACCTCTTGGCCGTAAATTCTCCGGTTGACAGTAGTAGGTAAATTTTTTTTAAAATGTTCAGGGGTGCACTATCATTTTCTACCAGTTGCGCGGATTGGTTGCTACCACTGGCGGCGGAACGTTATTTATGTAGAAGGGGGAGGGGGGAAGGTGGCAAGCAAAAAATAAGTTTTTGAGAAGTTGCCTTCTCCCCTTCACCTCCCTCCTTACTCTACCCCTTTTAGCGATAAAATTTTTGAAGCTTGGATGTCCCTAAAAGTTATTTGGAGATATCCTCCTCCCCAAATTTAGAAAATCAGATTATTTTCATACTATTTGGAGAAGTCTTCTCTATTTTTCTTTAGTTTGGATGCTTCTAGAAGCCATTTGGAGTGGTCCTCACCTTTAGTTGAAAAATAAAAATAGATGCCTCTAGAAACTATTTATGGTGGTATTTTTTTAATGTATGTCTTTAAATGCTATTTGAAATGATCCTCACCTGTACATTTTTGAAAATAGGATGCTTTTAGAATAAATTTGGAGTCGTCAGCTGGATTTTTTAAATTATTTGTATCTGGAATCTATTTGGAATGACCCTCTCCCAGCAAATTTTAAAAATAAGATGCCTCTAGAACAGGGGCGTACACACGCAGGGGGGCCAGCGGGTCCAAGCCCCCCCCCCCCCCATGAAGAACATGAAGGATAAATAAAATATTAAATACAAAGTAATGATTTAGCAATGTTAAATCACCTTAAAGCAGTGGATGAAAATAACCCAATGTCTCAATACAGTGTGAGCAGTGGCGGATCCATGATTATGTCATGAGGGGGGGGGGGAGGTGCCTACTTCACAAAATAAATACCTTTAGGAACCAATAAAGTGTTGGTCCGTGCCCTAGGGGTTTTTCACCCCCAGAGAAAAATTGTAATTCTAAGGTTCAAAATGGTACCTTTAAAGTATATTTTGTACCTAATAGTTTATGATTAAACTTATATTGGTTATAAATATCTGTTACCTTGGATTTGGTTGCCATCTTTAATTTCCAGGTATAGCCACTGTAGCATATATATTTAGTTTGTGATTATAATTTTTAAATTAATATAAAAATGAACTATTAAAAATATAGATACCTAATTCAAGTGACTATAATATAGTAATATTATTTTAGTTAAAACATGAAAATAAAATCAACGCTGTTTATTACAAAAAGGAGGGGTGAGATAGGAGGGGAGGGTGCGGGAAAGTTAGGGTTCGGGGTAAACGGGGTGAAACATGTTTTGTTCGAACACATTGGACGGATCTCTGAAGAGGAGCACAGCACTCTTCAATCCGTCAATTTAATTTTTGAAAAATATCTCAAAAAGGGGGAGGAATTATAGCTCCTTAGCCCCCTTGAATCCATGCCTGAGTGTGAGACATGCCCAACTGGATTTAACGCTGTCTAGTCTGTATAGCATCATGAAGTATTTTGTTTAAACTATGAGTCTTATATAAGTAATAAAAACTATTTGGAGTTATCCTTCACTACTTTTTTTTTAATTTGGCAAATAATGTAACACTATCTTGTTTAATGTCTAAACAATAGTAAACTAAAGTAAAGATCTCTAACTACCCCCACTTTGTTGATTAAGTAATACATTATAATTGTTTTTGGGCTCTAAAAAAACACAATAACCCCTCACCCAACACCCCTCTCCCCGCCCTCTTATTATATATTCTTATTTCTATGAGCACTCACCTCGATATATCCATATTATCCGTATATATTGTAGATCGAATTGAAGTCTCCCCTAAAATAAACCAAGTTGAACGCAAAATAGCTTGCTATGGCACCCAATACTAATAAATATTTTGGCCTCCTACTTTTTTTTACCTTTTTGTCCTTCAGTAAACTACCCTTAATTTTAGTGTTATATATCTAATTACAAAATCTCTTAGGGGGGAGCTTTATGAAAACCCTACTACCAAGTTTTATATGGATCAATAGAATAATTTAGGCTTTAGTTCGAGATACAGAGAGACACACAGACAAACGGCATCTCGAAAATGACTGTTTTTCAGGGGGTCATGAAACATCGATATCTATAAAAAATATTGAACTCAATTTTTTTGTTGATAACAATACTTTCTTTACCCTTTGGGTGTAAGTCAGTAAAAAATAAGTGACAATCTAATAAATGGAAGGTGATGTTTGGATTATTATCACAGTGTCTTACTACCTGTTCAGGTTGCACAGATGTTTAGATTAATAGACAACTCGCATGTTTGTTAAAAGGCACTGGTACTACCAACTTTTTTTTACAAAAATATTATATCATACTTAACATGGGCCTATATTTAAAAAAATTAGTTTACTGTTGACAAGATTTTTCAAAAATTGGATATATTTTAAAAAAACGTTCAAACTATTTGGTTCCAAATAGATATCTTAGGAGTGTTTCAAATTACAAATATCACACTGTACTTTTTTTTTAATAAAAAGTCGTTTGTGGGTAGTTTACTGATGACTTATTTTTCAAAAATTAGAAATATTTTTAAAGATAATGATCCGGATCGCCAAATATCCGGATCATTATCAGGAAATGAAATAAAAAAGGAAAATACTGTACTGTAAAAATGATATTTTAAAATTACACTACTACCGTACACATGTACATTGAGTATCAACATATATATGTGTGTGTGTGTGTGTGTGTGTGTGTGTGTGTGTGTGTGTGTGTGTGTGTGTGTGTGTGTGTGTGTGTGTGTGTGTGTGTGTGTGTGTGTGTGTGTGTGTGTGTGTGTGTGTGTGTGTGTGTGTGTGTGTGTGTGTGTGTGTGTGTGTGTGTGTGTGTGTGTGTGTGTGTGTGTGTGTGTGTGTGTGTGTGTGTGTGTGTGTGTATGCAGTGGTGGAGTCAGGGGGTGGCACAGGGGCAAGTGCCCCCTTTGTCAATTTTCGGAACATATACAGCAATCGTTTAAATGCCCTCTAGCTACAATCAAAATAATTGTTAACATATGAAGAGATACTGGATGCATCAAAAACACATAGATCTGGTGTTTTCATCCACAATAGCCTTATAGGGGTAATTCAAGGAGAATTAAAACTATGACGGGAATTCTTGATAAAGAAATTTGTAAAAGTCGACACGCCAATGGAAGCTTACTGATTTTTGTCAATATTTCCTAAAATCGAGTGCCCATTGAAAACTGTGTGATACCAGTTACTACTTCAACAGCCGAACGACCCGCCTCGGTGGCGTAGTTGGCTAACGCGCTAGTTGTGTTGAGCTCGACCGCCGAGGACGGGGAGATCGAGGTTCGAATCTCGGTCGGGTGAACTGGGAGTGGTTTTTCCTAAATGGTTTTCCACTCTCCCTCCACGCAAATGCGGGTTCACTTCCTTTAAATTCAACCTTCCCCATTTCTAATCCATTAGCGTAAATAGTACTTAAGCGTATAAACGGGTAGTAAGACGCGGTGCTAAATATTATTATTATTATTATTATTATTATTATTATTATTATTATTATTATTATTATTATTATTATTATTATTATTATTATTATTATTATTATTATTATTATTATTATAACAGCCGAACGATCTTATAGTTCGTTGAATATCAATAAAAACTACTTGAGATCAACAATGGGTCAGGGAAGACTCGATGGTCTGGCCAGGCTCATTGCCCAGTCTAAATAAAAGTATTGAAATATTCCCTGAAGAGGTTCTAAACATGGTTGATAGAAAACACACACGAAAACTTAAATCAAAGTTCATTCAAACTCTTAAAGATAAATAATTATTTATCAGCATTTATCAGTGGTCTCAAAAGGCTTTTATGTAACATAGCTTTTTATTCTTGTTTTAATAATAATTTTAACATACAGATACGAGATTTTTAAAAAGATGTAAGGTAACAAAATAATAATAATAATATATTATCATGGTGCCCCTCCTGTCATTTTTTTCTGGCTTAGCCACTGTGTATGTGTATATTATATGAAACAGTCAATGTGTTTCAACACTAATAAAATTGTTTATTACTTATTATTTTAATAAGTTCTTAGTTAATTCAATTATTTAAAACGTAAAGATCAAGATTGACAAGATTGCCAGCGACAAGGAGTTCGGGGTTTGAATCCCGGCCAGGTTTACTAAGGGTAGTTTATCCATAGCCCTTTCTCTAAACAAATACGGGTACATTTCATCAAAACTTTCCTTCCTCTTCCCCTGTCAGCTAGAGTAATCAGTGAAAATTACTGATAGCCTGAATAGGCACCTAAAATTAAAATGAATTAATTGTTGAAAATAGGTTACACATGACCATTTAACCTATTATTTATGTATACTATAGCTTTGTGTAGGCGTTAACAGTGTAGGTGATACAACAATGTGTAGTCTATCTCATTTTAGTTAAGAGTAAAAGTTAACTAATTTGACCCGCTTCGGTGGCCGCATGGTCTAAGCGAAAGCGTCACCCATTAGAGTAATTATTACATAGGCGTATAACCCGAACGGGTTGTAAGACGCGGTTCTAAAAGGAAAAACCTCTTTGGTTTGATTAACAACAATGAGGTCAGAAGGGGGAGCACTATCCTTGATTTTTTAATATTATTATTATTATTATTATTATTATTATTATTATTATTATTATTATTATTATTATTATTATTATTAGCACCGCGTCTTACTACCCATTCGGGTTATACGCACTTAGCTAATGTGTAATGGTAGGGTTATTGTAAGATGAAATGGAGGACCTACAGTTTAACGTGGAATCCGAACCACGGTGGAGGCCTGGCATTCCTCACATTCACAAGTTGTGATTAATACACATCTTGTCAGAGGTGAAGGCAGGGTTTGGCAATCAGATAAATCTGTGCCGGGACCGAGGATTGAACACCGGACCCCCAGCACAGAAGTCCGACACCTTAACCCTGATTTTTTAACAACAAAAAAATTTAATGCTTTTAGAAGCTATTTGGAGGGTTTTTTTTATGACATATTCCATATTTATAAGTATTTACTAAACTTTTTACCCAGATAGAATAAATCTAAGAGGGGTTTGGGGTATAGGGCCGTGTGTTGGAGCACCCTATACTCCTTGATTCCGACGCCCGGCTATCGACTAAGTAAGGTAATATATAAATTTAGTCTACACGTGATTAATTATTGTATAGTTAATATTCACATTTCCCTAAAAAAAAGTTACATGTATAAAAGTGTGTGTTCTTCAAGACAGTTTTTTTTAGCATCACGTCCTAATACCCATTCGTATTATAAGTTTTCAAGACAAGTTAAACCATCAATCAAGGATTGGGGTTGTTTGTGGACCCTTCACGAGAATCTCAAGTTAACAAAATATCACAAGAGGCTGACAGCTGGACTTTGTAGTGGGGAAGCTATCAGTCACGCATCTTGACCTTGAAATAGTTTTCCATTCCTTTGCTTCTCTTATTCTGACATGGGGTGGTAGGATAAGTGTAAAGAGGATAAGATTAGACAGAGACAGACGCTGTAGTTCAAGAAAACAGCACAGAGCATTACATTTTAAGACATGAGGCTTAACACGAATGATACTTTCTCAAGTACCAAGGCGGCCCCCTTAAGTAAATTGCTATTAATTTTAGGGTCAGACAGACGGCGTTGCAAAGACAACTGTTTAGGGTTCGGGGGGTCATGAAACGTCGACATACATCAACATCTAGGGCTATTTTTTTTTATGGTCATAATACTTTACCTTAAATTATTGGCAAATTTAAAAGAAATATATATTTTTGTATAGCTTGAAAACTTTTGGTTTTATAAAGATATATTTCAAGTAAAAGGTGTTTAATATAAATAGATTCACATGTATGTGATGATAAGTAATTTCATATCTCAAAGACTTAAGGAGATAAAATTAAAAATTAGAATTTACGCTTCAGACCGGAACACTTAAAGATATTTTGACGAAAAGTTGAGTAGTCATTTGGGATGTAATATTGATCAAAGCTTAGAAATGAGATTTAAACAAAATCATTAAAGCCGATTTTGATAAAATTGATTTTTTTTCTCTTTCCACCCTTAAGGAAACTACCCTTAATTTTAGGGTTGGATATCAAATTCCAAAAATTCCTCGGGGTAACCCTATGAAAACTCTATATAACAAGTTTTAGCCCAATCGGTCGAATAGTTTAGGCTCTAGCTCGAGGCACAGACTGACAGAAAGATGGACAGACAGACAGATGGCATTGCGAAAACCACTTTTTAGGGTTCGAGGGGGTTATGAGACGTCGACATACATCAAAATCGCGAGTTAAATTTTTTGACAATCACAAAACTGTAAGGTAACGAGAAAGTAAAAAGGTTGATATTGGGTCCACAAGGGTCAACACTTCGTATAAGAATGTCGACTTCCATTTTAAAATTTTCAACATTTTATTAGGGGTTGCACATCTATGGTTATTGCATTGCTATTAAATTTCTCTTTTATAAATGTTGACCAATAAAATAGGTAAATATTGACTATTGAATCTAAAATGATAGAAATAGATCATTGCTGTACAAACATTTCTCCTAAAAGGTTGAAAGAAAGAGAACACACACTTTTTGAAAGACTTAAATTACTCATTTCCTACTCTATGGCATTAGATAATTATTGCATTAAAACTTAAGTAGTATCTCCTTACAACTAAAGCTCACAAAATTGTGTTAATATATTTTCTAATATCTCAGAAACTTTTGGTTTTTTTAAAACTATATTGCATATAAAAGTTTTTTTTATTTTTAATAGTAATACAATTTTGCAATGATAAGTTATTTAGTATCTCAAATAGTTGCGGTGATATGGAGATTTCCGCATCTCTAAAGTACCCTAAATTCATTTTCATGGGGAAATTAAAATATCCAGTTTAGTTACAATCTTAATCAACTCCCAGTTACGAATTTTAATCAAAATCGTTAGAGCCAATTTTGATTTTAGAATCTTGTTTAATTTTTTAAAACTTTGAATTGAACTAAGAAGAAATTGGATGTTGAGGAATAAACATATATCTTGGTAATTTCTACATTTAAATCAAATTACCATGTTTGCTATTGAAAAGCTAAACTGGGAATGTTAAAAGAACACTATCATGGATCTTTAGTCAAAATTTTCGAGAGTCAATTTTCTTGTTTGATAAATTTAGATATTTAAAAAAAAATTATAGTTGTCAATGCTTTGATCCTTAAATTTTTGTTCGAAGCAATCCAGTTTGCCTACATTTGAATTACTAATTTTTTATTCTGAGTTTTTGAGGATTTAAACTTTAGACTTCATATGAAAATAAGGTGTAATCAACTTTCTTCTTCGTACATAAAAAATATATATAAAATATTCATATTATATGACCATCTCAAATTATATTATTAAAATTAAAGTCAAACTTTATCCCTTTGTATTTTTCTTTGTTTTGATTGTGACTTGTTTACCTCCAATAGAACACGCACAGGGTTTATAAATAAGTTTACTTGGATCTAGGCCAAAGGACTTAGGAGTAATTAAATTTGAGGAAGGTCATACATGGTTGGACCTTTTTTTCGTAAACGGTTGAGTTGCGTGTCTCTAAGGCGTAATAGTTTGCCTCAGGCTATTGTTCCTTGTTCGACTCAAACGACTAGCTTTGATTGTTCTTTATTACATATTATGTTTCGCGCCTTCTACTTGGTTGATGACAAGAAGGAAGTCGCATAACAATGTATAGCCCTAATCATATGGTTTCACAAATCTTACAAAATTTTATTAAATGTATATTTTAAGAGAAAAGCTGTAAAACAGTGGTTCCCAAAAGGTGGTCCACGGACCCTTGGGGGTCCGCGACAACAGCCAAAATTTAGCAAAATGAAAAAAAAGTTAAAATAATAATTAAACAACAGCAGGCCTAATCTTAATCAATAAAAAGCTTCCCACCCTTCTCACACAGCTGCGCAGTGCTTATTCATATTATTATTATTATTATTAGCACCGCGTCTTACTACCCGTTCGGGTTATACGAACTTACGCTAATGTGTAATGCTAGGATGATTGCGAGATGAAATGGAGGACCTACAGTTTAACGTGGAATCCGAACCACGGTAGAGGCCTGGCATTCCTCACATTCACAAGTTGTGATTAATACACGTCTTGTCAGAGGTGAAGGAAGGGTTTGGCAATCAGATAAATCTGTGCCGGTACCGAGGATTGAACCCCGGACCCTCAGCACAGAGGTCTGACACCTTACCCCTAGACCACCAGGTCACCCTTTATTCATATTGATCCGGTATGTTTTATTATTTTCGTGTGATTGTTTTTAATCATAGATCGTTGGCTTGAAAAATGGTGGTTAAAAGAGGTTTCACTTATCTCACTAATACTGGACCCAAATTAATAAATTTGAACTTTTTTGTAGTTAAAAAAATTTTTCATGTAGGCCTAACAAACCTTTTTTTGTGTTAATTATTACTATTATATTCATTATTATTATTACAACTAAAGTTAGTGTAAAAATAAAATTATGTAAAAACACATTTGACTCGGATTTACTGTGCCAAATTCCCATGAATTATTAATATGGGGAGGGGGCTATTTTCTATTCATAGAATAGATTATATTCTAATGATTATAAAAAAACGGGGGGCCCACCGATCTCGATGAACCTCTTGGGGGGGGGGGGTCCTTGACTGGTAAGTAATTGGGAACCACTGCTGTAAAAAGTCTGTGTGGTGCACCGTACCATTTATTTTTAACTATGGTCACTTTATAATGGAGGCGAAAGTTATCAATATGTTTCTATAGGTTTAAAAACTTTACATTTTAATCCTTTTAATTTAAAAAATAATAATAAAATAATGAGATAAGCTTGTTTTCAAAGACGATTCACACTAAATGAAACATTTCTGAGTTCAAGGTTAGTTATTATATCAAATTATCCTCAAAAAAATTAAGTTATGTCTATAACAGGGTCACGATAGAGCATTTTAAGATAGTTGAGGATGGTTTAGTGACTTTGAAGATTCATAACTGATATCCTCACAAGAAATACAGCAATATTGAGGATATTTATTCTCAAGTAGATAGTGTCCTAAATCTGTGTCTGGAGTCATAAATGTTGAAACATTATGTGTTTTTTTTTTAAATCAACATTTGAATACATTATTTATCACCTAAAAAAACCAACACAGGCTATAAGTGTACTTAATATAATAATAACTATGCGTAAGACGATTCAGAAATACTAGCCTTCTAATTTTATGGGTTTTTTAAAGTTATCTTACTACTTATTAGGACTACCTTAATTATATTATTATAGCCCGCTTCAGGGTCCAAATAGTCTGAGGCGTCCCTTTCTTGTTAGACTCGCTTTCTGATGATGGAGAGATAGGGGTTCGAATTCCAGTCAGTTCTACTGAGGGTTATTTCCCACTCTCCTTCCAAGCAAATGCTGGTATTTTAACTTTAAAATGCATCTTTCCTTAGCCATTCTCAATTAGATTAATGATTATTATATAAAGGGGTATAACTTTTTTTAGACCCCGTCTTACTACCCGTTCAGGTTATACGATTAGGGATTAGGAAAGTTTAATTGAGAGGAGGTGCACTTGCATTTGCATAGAAGGAGAGTGGAAAAAAGGGAAAAAACACCTTTAGTGCACCCGACCGCGATCGAACCCCGATCTCCCCGTCTTCTGCGGTCTAATATACTACGAAAGTATCGCGTTAGACCACGTGAACACCGAAGCGGATGGGTATTACTTGAACAGGTATTAAGAAAAGTTTATTAAAATAAACAATTATGTAGGCCTATATTAATGTTTACATTCCTTTAAAAATATTTACTTATCGCGAATAAATAAGGTTAAAACAAAATATCAAGGCCGTGTCCATGGGGGGTTTTGGGAGTTCAAAGCCCTCCCCCCTCAAAGTTTTATGAACAAAATAAATCATTATGGCTCTATTTATTGTTCAAGCGATATCAAAATTAGGATTAAATTTAAAATTAGGGGACTGTGTTACCATAAAAAGCACTATAGAGAGCTTCTAGAGGTGTTTAATATTCAAAATTGTTCCTAGCCTTTAGCAGTTAGGGGGCTACGTTGCCAAAAATCACTTCATATAGATTCTAGAAATGCTTAATATTTATAACTGTTCCTATCCTTTAGCAGTTAGGGGGTTACGTTGCCAAAAAACACTTCAGATAGATTCTAGAAATGCTTAATATTTATAACTGTTCCTATCCTTTGGCAGTTAGGGGGTTACGTTGCCAAAAATCACTTCAGATAGATTCTAGAAATGCTTAATATTTAAAACTGTTCCTATCCTTTGGCAGTTAGGGGGTTACGTTGCCAAAAATCACTTCAGATAGATTCTAGAAATGCTTAATATTTATAACTGTTCCTATCCTTTAGCAGTTAGGGGGTTACGTTGCCAAAAAACACTTCAGATAGATTCTATAAATGCTTAATATTTATAACTGTTCCTATCCTTTAGCAGTTAGGGGGTTACGTTGCCAAAAATCACTTCAGATAGATTCTAGAAATGCTTAATATTTATAACTGTTCCTATCCTTTAGCAGTTAGGGGGTTACGTTGCCAAAAATCACTTCAGATAGATTCTAGAAATGCTTAATATTTATAACTGTTCCTAGCCTTTGGAAGTTAGAGGGTTACGTTGCCAAAAAACACTTCAGATAGATTCTAGAAATGCTTAATATTTAAAACTGTTCCTATCCTTTAGCAGTTAGGGGGTTACGTTGCCAAAAATCACTTCAGATAGATTCTAGAAATGCTTAATATTTATAACTGTTCCTAGCCTTTGGCAGTTAGGGGGTTACGTTGCCAAAAAACACTTCAGATAGATTCTAGAAATGCTTAATATTTATAACTGTTCCTATCCTTTAGCAGTTAGGGGGTTACGTTGCCAAAAATCACTTCAGATAGATTCTAGAAATGCTTAATGTTTAGAATTTTTTCTAGCCTCCAGCAATTGGGGGGTGTGCCCACCAACCCCACCTCCCTCTGAAATTATTGACTGGCTACGGCCTTGCAAAATATGTATGTATAATTTAGTGTAGTTAGGAAATTATAGAATTCCCCAAAAAACTTTCAATAACTTGTATTTTAACTGGTTAGTATTCTCAGTCGGTGTATTTTAATAAGCACTATCATCAATCATGGGACTACTTTGTGATGTTAGGGAACTATGAGTACTAAGCAGATATATTGCTCTACCACTTTTACTTTTACATTGATTAATATAAACCTTATAGAGCTATGCTTGTACGTACATGATAATATATGAATAAAGTGTACTAACCCATAATTGAAAGAAAAAATATATATTCTGATGTATAATTAATTTATGTTTCTTTCCCAACAAAAAATCCTATCTTTAGGCGTATTTTATAGTTATAATATTCATCTTACAAAATATATGCTTTTAATAATATAATATTACAAATATAATAAAGATAATAACTCAAAAAACTGATCTACTAATAATTTTATTAATGTAGTAAAAATCGACCAAAACAATGTTGAGTGCATTTACAAATTATAAAAAATTTCAAAAAAGATTGAATTTACATAAAACGAGTGACTAGCATTGAGTTCTTTTAAGAACTAAAATGTTGAGTTTTAGGCCTATATAAAAACAATTTTTTAAATAATATATTAATATTGAAATTGAATAATTAAATTTTATTTTAACAACAGATTGAATGTACTTAAAAACTGACTAGCAATGGAAATTTTTAAGAATTGAATAATGTTGAGTGTTACATAAAAATTATCATAAAATATTATATTAATGATTAAAACCTTTTTTAAAAAAAGGAATTTTAATTTTAACAAGATATGATGACTCTTAATTTACGAATTTGTGTTACTTTATTGTTACACTTTAAACAGATCAAAGTGTAACAATAATTCATGTCACAAACAATAACGTGGCACAAGTAAATGTTACATATAAAGTAAAATGTCATACATAATAAAAGGTAAATATTGGTAATAAATCGTAATATGCATCAAAGTTTTATGTAAAAGTCAAAGAATAAAAATATATAGTTTATCATGTGGGTTTTAAAGTATTCAGAATTGGAGAAATTTAATTTATTATTTTGGTAAAAAGCGTTGCGTAATATCAATATATTATTTTTAATAATTTTTAATATTTCTTTAGAATGTTTTCAAAAATGTTAAAATAATAATAGTTTTATAAGATAAGATTTTAAAGATTAAATATTTAGTTATTTTAGGAGAACAATAAATTTAAAGTTGTCGTTCTGCAGAAAATGTTAACAGAACCGGGAATGGTCTTATCATATTGATGATAGCTTCGATTGATACATTTAGATAAAAAAAATAAACATGTTTTTGGTTTTATCTCACCAATGTTGAAATTCCCTTGTCAAAACATGTTAAACCATAGTCGATTTGTAATTCTACCTAAAAATTGAAGCGTTCAGGTGTTCTAAATGTAGCTAGTCCATGGTTCAATACCAAACATCAATCTTCCCTTACACATTCGTTAAATATACTTCCGCACAACTTAACCCTATTCGAACCAATTCTCTTGCCGGAGCCATAACTTGCCTCTTCTCATTTTTTAGTCAAAAACACAAAAGTCCTAGTCCCAACTTCAAAAAAAATTCCAAACCTCAATTATTATCCTAGCATAAATGTAATATTGTTTTTGTTCTATGATAAATATTAAAACACCAATAAAGAAACAAAGTTAATATTTCAAGTCGCAGTTTGGCATTATGTAAACCTTCCAACGTGAATTTCACCACATAGGATTTGTCAATGTCTAGTAGTATTAGCAGGGGCATATTTACGGATAGGCCTAGTAGTCACGTGCCTACGGCGGCATATTTTATAATAATAATAATAATAATAATTAGCACCGCGTCCTAATACCCGTTCGGGTTATACGCTTAAGTACTAAATACGCTAATGGATTAGGAATTGGGAAGGTTGAATTTAGAGGAAGTGAACCCACATTTGCGTGGAGGAAGAGTGTAAAACCATTTAGGAAAAACCACCCCCAGTTCACCCGACCGAGATTCGAACCTCGATCTCCCCGTCCTCGGCAGTCGAGCTCAACACGACTAGCGCGTTAGCCAACTACGCCACCGAGGCGGGTGATTTTATAATAATAATAATAATAATAATTAGCACCGCGTCTTACTACCCTTTCGGATTATACGCTTAAGTACTAATTACGCTAATGGATTAGGAATTGGGAGGTTTGAATTTAGAGGAAGTTAACCCGCATTTGCGAGGAGGGAGTGTGGAAAACCATTTAGGAAGAAAAAAGTTCACCCGACCCAGTTTCGAACCTCGATCTCCCCGTCCTCGGCGGCCGAGCTTAACACGACTAGCGCGTTAGCCACCGAGGCGGGTGGCATGTTTTAGGGGCGGCAAATTTTAAATGATGAAAAAAAATCTCTTTTTATTCCTGTTATAATAAATTTATAGCTTCACTGTGTGTGTGAT
This sequence comes from Timema podura, assembly GCA_033556935.1. Taxonomy (NCBI): domain Eukaryota; kingdom Metazoa; phylum Arthropoda; class Insecta; order Phasmatodea; family Timematidae; genus Timema; species Timema podura. The sequence goes on from JAVRXN010000006.1 coordinate 26,372,560, forward strand.
TGCTGTGATTTGCTGTATCTGCTTACCAACATGCCAGAGTATCGCTTTAATTCACTTACAATCGTCTTAATTGGATGTTCTACAAGTCTACTGATGCAGACTTTATATTTTAAAATTATATAATATTTGAATTTGTGTGTTTTGATAGTGTAATAGTATTTATTTCAATTTTTTTTTTTAGTCTTTGCATAGATTCTTACTACTTTTATAACCTCACTATAATAAATAATAAACCAATGTAAAGCACTTTTTATCTGTCATTCCACAAATAGCATTTGTAGGATAATTATGTATTGTTGTGTTGGCAAGATTTCCTTATGTGAACGTGGTGGTCAAATGATGCATCGCTGACACATATATAGACTATAGAGATGGTGTATGCTCAAGCAAAGTATTTTAATACCTGTTTAGTAAGGAGCAATGCACTAGATGACACCAACAATAAAATAGGAAAGTTTATCATAATTTCTAATTGGTATAGTATTAAAATGTTACAGTAGGGGGGAAACGGGGAATTATAAGGTTAGAAAATAAGGTAAGAAAAGTGGGCGGCCAATTATCTAGTGCCTATGGGCGTCAGAGTCGAATACCTGTCCCTGAGCATTAGGACATAGTTACATACGAGACACAGTTCCCTGGTAATAATGAAAGCCTTAAGTCAGACAAGCTACACAATGAGTTAACACGTATGTTTTAAAAGTCAGCTTGCTTATGGTTACCAGTAAATTACATTTAACACAACATCAAAGACAACTTTTTTAACCTATAAATAGGTGCGAAACGAAGACAAGGGGCTTCTTGTTTTTTTGGAGAGTCTTTAGAGATTCAAGGACCATCGAGGTAGAACTTGTGTGGTTCTTGTCCAAGGTGAGGTGGAATAGTTCAACTATATAGACGTGTCCAAGGACTGTTTCATAAAACGACTGACTTGTGTTACAACTTTCGTGGTAGGTATTTTACCAATTAACTACCTGCATCACATTATTTATTTTAGTCTGTAATAAATCCATCATTAAATCGAGTTTGACTAATTTAAACGCTCCTACCGGAGAACTCTCATCGTTTGAGAGGCTATCCTGACAGATTGACGTATATATCATGAATAGGGGGATAATGGCAGCGACAGATAGTTCTTATTGTAAAGTAAAATGGGGTCTTAAAATATATATATATATATATATATATATATATATAATACTAAAGCCACCTGGCTGACTCACTCACTCACTCACTCACTCAGTCACTCACTGACATTAATGTTTACTCACTTCCAGCTGAGCTAGAAACTTGAAATTTGGCAAACGTAAAGCTTCTAGCCTGTAACCGACGGTAGGATTCCAAAAAGTTTTAAAAAAATAATTTCTAACCCCCGAAAAAAATTCAAGATGTCGAATCAACTTTAAAGTCGGTGCGGACCTTTCTTTGGAGGTCTCTTGTGGCTAAACGGTAAGAACTATCAAAAAATGGATTGCACCAGCAGATACGGATTTGGCGAGATAAAGCTAGATTTTTTTTCCTTTCAGGTAAATTTTGCACATTCTCCACACTTTATTAATTTTATGACACACTTATGGGACAGCTAGAATCATAAAATTTGGCAAGCATATTGGCACATCCAATTTCAATAAGCGTGCCAAATTTAAAGACTGGGAATTTGGGGGCGTAGCCCCCAACGAGCAAATCAAGTTATATATATATATATATATATATATATATATATATATATATATATATATAAAGCGAAAGCCCTGACTCACTCACTGACTCATCACTAATTCTCACATTTCCCACGAAGTTAGAGGGATGAAATTTGGTACAGGTGATCCTTATAAGATAATTAGGAAAAGTAAAGATGTTTCACATCCAAAAATAGTAATAACACAACACCTCGTGTGAATAACGGGGATTCAGCTAGTAATATATATATGTGCATGTATCAGCACCGGTGGGCACAAACACTAAATATCAGGCTTACTTCGTCTGGTGTGCTGGTGACGTAGGTAAGTGTTCTAAACCTAAAATCCGGTGTAATAAATATGAATTTTCTTGTATGGTTTCCCAAACTACCTCCTCTGAAAAACGAATACATTTCCTTGAAATGTAAGATGCGGTGATTAAAATATTTCACCATTGAGGTGCAGATGAGGAAGGTAGAATATATAATAAATGCACGCGTATTTTAATGGCGGGAGAAGGGAAGGAAAAAACTAACCTCGTTGAACCCTGTTTGGATTAAAATACCAAGACTCCCCTCACCGACAAACCAGACTACGCAGTGGCGGATTTAAAATTTTTGCGCCCCTAGGCACAATTATAATATCCCCACCCCCCATTTTTTCAAGGTTTTTAGGAGGTTTCGGAGGAAAGAGATGTTGGGGGGGGGGGGAGCGGAATTTAATATTTGAGAAAAGATTTCTACGAAAGAAAATCAGGCACGTACACGCCATAAACGTAATTATTAAAAAACAAAATATTAAAATATAAAAATAATGTTATCCAAAATCTGCCACCCCTAGGCCCGTGTCTAGTGGACCTGTAGTGTAAATTCACTTCTGAGACTACGAGGACTTTACGTTTAGTTTATTCGCCCACAGTTAGTAGTAATAATAATAATAATAATAATAATAATAATAATTCCTGCGTGTCCGGGCTACATCAATCTGTAGTCCAGTTTGTGGAAAGATTAGCCTAGTGATGGGCTAACTTTTTGAGGAGTGGGCCAAAAGAAAAAAAGTAATACGTCAGGTGGGCCAACACAGTTTATTAAAAAGTTACAATGATACATTTTACAAAAAATATTACACAATTCAGTCATATTCATTATTAAATGGATTTGTAATCTAATTCTAATACAATGTGAGTTGTCCACATTATTTAACAAATACTTAACACTACTTGAATGAAGGAACGTGTGAAAAGTGAACTGTGACTGTTCTTCTACAAGTTTCTCATAGTCTGGTTCCAAACGGGACGAGATGACTCTCAGTAGTGAAGCTAAGTTACCAACTATTAATCTGTATATAACACTACTATTTCGTAGTTTCATGGTAAAAAAAAACAATTTTTCACATATATATATATATATATGACGATGCAAACATGGCGATAGCCTTCTGGTCATTAGATATGAACTTTAGGAAACTTTATTTCTATAAGGATTTGTAGAACTCAAATGTTGCTTCAATTGTGTGCTATATTTTCAATTCAATTAATTCAAGCTGAATTTCGTGGATTGTTTGCGTATTATTTAATCTCTGGACACTGGTCATTAAGTTTTAAAATAGAAATAAAAACAAACGAGTGTGAAATGGATTTTATTTTTCTTGTTTTTCCTCGTTTTTTAACACTTTTTGACCAAAATTCGGAATCCTTTCCCAGGCTTTACTTGCCCCATCATTGTATTAGCCAGTACTAATGTACCGTTGCCCAGAGGATGCCCGAGAGTAATAATTATTGTACATCCTTTCCATGGAGACTCTTCCCATGTCCTGATGAGATGAGGTGATGGTGATAGTGAGTATGATGGGGTGTGGAACTAATGAAGATTTTTTTAATATCGAGTCTTACTACCCGTTCAGCCTATACGCCAATGAAAATCTTAAACTAGCTTAAGGTGGATATGTAGTTGATGCAAATCCTCGGTCCCGACACAGATTTATCTGATTGCCAAACCCTTCCTTCACCTCTGACAAGACGTGTATTAATCACAACTTGTGAATGTGAGGAATGCCAGGCCTCCACCGTGGTTCGGATCCCACGTTAAACTGTAGGTCCTCCATTTCATCTCACAATCACCCTACCATTACATATTAGCGTAAGTGCGTATAGCCCGAATGGGTAGTAAGACGCGGTGCTAATAATAATAGTTGATGCAGGAAAAGTTAAGTGTTTTTTTTTTCAGTTTTTATAGCAAAACCTTTTTTTTCTAGGATATATCAAATATATTTTCTTTAGTGGAAACATAGAGTTTAATTTTCTTCATAAGGTGATATCAACAATAATTGTTGAATATCTGTGATGAGCATGGTGGGATTAGATGACACGCTTTAAAATTAAAATAAAAAGGTGATATTAAATTATCAGGACAGTCATGACAAATATTCACAAATTATTGATATCACCACGTGAAAAAAAATTGAACTTTGTGTTTCTATTGAAAAAATATTTGAATTTTTGACCAAATAAATATTTTTATAATATATTATAATATTTAGCACCGCGTCTTACTACCCATTCGGGTTATACGCTTAAGTACTAATTACGCTAATGGATTAGGAATTGGGAGGGTTGAATTTAGGGGAAGTGAACCCGCATTTGTGTGGAAGGAGAGTGGAAAACCATTTAGGGAAAGCCACCCCCAGTTCACCCGACCGAGATTCGAACCTCGATCTCCCCGTCCTCGGCGTTTGAGTTCAACACGACTAGCGCGTTAGCCAACTACGCCACCGAGGCGGGTCAATATTTTTATAAATAAACTGCAACAACACTTACATTTTCTCGAGTCCTTTAAACTTGCCTGATTAAAAAAATCTTGGTGACCATGGGGATTATTCTCCTTTCTAGGAAAGTCCCCTAGTACCAGACGGTAATCTAACCAGGGACCTTTAGATCAGCAGCCAGGTGCTCTGACCTTCCACAAGACCGGTTGCACCCACCAATGAGGGTTTTTTTCCCTTTAATAGTCTAACTGTACAAAATATTTCACATGAGAAAGAATTGTGCCAAGAAATGACTGACCTAGCCTCCGCCTTGAGCGTAGACAAAGTGTACTACTTTCTGGTACATGAACATTGTCAACAATGTTGATACAATATGCCTGAGTAGCTGAGATATTGCCAATAAGAGGTTTGCATATAATCTTTGTCCCTGCTAGAGTAACATAAAGCAACCTCCGGGTAGCATAAGTAGGGATGTGAAAAAAATTATCGATACTTTACTAATATCAATATTTTCCTTTCGATACTAGTATTTTTTTACTCGATCCTTTTTTCCGATACTTTTACTGATATTAGTACTCACACTCCGGTATCGGGTCGGTATCGAAAGAAACAACTTTTTTGTCATCTTCACTCATGTTGGACATTAAATTTTTACTAGTGGGAATGTATAAGAAGATCTAATGACACTATTTCTCATTTCTCAGTTCTCACTCATTTTCTGCATGATAAGCCAGAAGCAACTCTAAAACTCAATCTCTTTTACCTTATCATATCTCGTAGTTGTTCTTTCATCTTTGTTTATCAATAGGGGTGAGTGGCGACCAGTCTTACTAGCCCTTCCTTTATCAATTAGCATGGTCATCAAAAACTAAACTAAATAATATTTTGTAGTCAACTCAAAAGTCTCCCAAGCATACGAAGCAGGAAAGTCCATATGCGTTTCGATACCGATACTTTTTGCTATCGATACTTTTCTTTCGATACTATTACGGTATCAATACTTTTGTTCCGATACTTTTAAAGAGTACAGTATCGATACTTTTCTTTTGATACTATTACGGTAACAATAATTTTGTTCCGATACTTTTAATGAGTATAGTATAGATACTTTTCTTTCGATACCACATTCCTAAGCATAAGGTTGTAAGATGTTTTTCATTCAAAAATTACTTAATCAATTTCAATCTACAAAATTCCCAACATGGAATAACGTGGTTGTACCATGTTGGTGTTTGTGTTCTATAATTAAAACTGGATGAAACACTGTCTACACTGGAGAAACAATTTAGAGTTTGTGTCAACATATAGGACGAAGAAAATGTTTTAATGGCAGCTCTGTTCGTATCTTTCATGTTTTTGGGGTTCCAAAGACACGGATATTTTTTGTAATCAATGAATTAATTAATAGTCAGTATTCTGTCACTTAAAGGTAGTTGTTAAAAAAAAGTATTTAATTTTTGTGGGAATCTTTTTAGATCCTTTTAGTTGAAAATTAAATACTTATTTGATCAAGGTCATAAGAGTTTTCTACATTAAAACATTTTTCTATAAATTATTTAATAAATTAATATACAAACTTCATTTTCATGTTATGTTCTTATATTGAATTATTTAAAGTACATTTGGTGTGTGTAAAGTTATCCAGATTATTGTTTATGTATATATGTTAACCACAATTGGAAACGTTACACACTAACGCACACCTTCGACCCATTCCATCAATATTCAAAATACTGAGTCAAATTTGAGTCTAAAATGTATCCGAATATTCTAAGATTTAATTCCGCTGTTAAGGTGTAGCTCTGGTAGGTAGTACAGCTAGAGCCAGAATTATTGTGCTAACCTGGAGTCTTCATGTGTAGCTCTGGTAGGTAATACAGCTAGAACCAGACTTAGTGTGCTAACCTGGAGTCTTCATCTGTAGATTTTAACAAAACCAGGCGAGTTGCAAGAGTTACAACCCCTCACTAAATATACATACGGACTTAGGTTGAATAAAATATAGATAAAAAAAAAAGTTCGGGACAATTTCTTCTGGGTGGGTATGTGGCGGAATGTGTGAATAAACCATTTTCCGGTACTAACAGCATGGACAACCTTACCTGAGAAGTAAACAGCTGTTCCAATTCGCTGGCATATACATAAGGTAGAGCACGAGAAAACAAAAAAAAAACCTATATACAACTCTCCTGAAAAAAATTGAAAACTAACTCTAACTATTATAGCACAAAAAATTAAATCATATGTCCTACTCAAGGTGTATTAGTTTGGTATAGGCACTTACAAAAAAAAAAACCAAGGAAAACACAAAAACTATGGTGGTAGGTAGACAGGTAAACTAAAGGAAAAAAAATGTACTTGTAAGAAAAAAAAATAAAGGAACCAATTATTTATTTTACTGAGCTCTTTTTTTCTTTAGTGCTCAGAACAAAATAAATAAACTCCCTACCTATCGGGTCGACCAGTATCATACAACATTATTATATACAATATTTTCACCGCTGTACATATTGAGAAAAAAAAAACCTTGTGAGATGGTATAGCACAATTTAAGTAACCTTCCAAAATGTTTATGCATAAAATAAAGATATAATATTTTAAAGAATGAAAAAAACACAAATGGTCCTCATGAAGGGCTGATCTGGGAAGTTACGGTGAATAGCGGTCCCGAGTCTTTGACACCCTTATAGGGCCGTAAACAGTTAGAATAATTTAGTATTTATATATGTGTGTGGGGTTCACGCCCTTCACCCACGACTGTGACTGAATTTTGCTTGAGTAACAAAAAAAATTAATTTAGTTCTTAGGACAAAAAAAAAAATTAGCGCCTTGGCTAACCCCAAGCAATGATTGGGCTCACCGTACAATGTTCGTTGAGTCTTCTCACGAGGAGACTAGAGCCTAGCCCTACCGGACTCTGCCGGGTGTAAATTCTCTTCCTGCGAGGGCTGAGACACACACGTACGGTCTTTATTCTCAGAAGCAAATTCACTATTCGAAAGCTCTTTCTCACAAGTAGCAACCCGGAGCTCCACCACGGAACCTCCGCTCTCCGCCGTAACTTTCGCCCCTCTACCCTATCCTTGCAGGAATCTTCCCGCCTAGGCCGCTTTTCCTCGCGTCTTCCCAGAAATGCCCCAAAGTTGGCCGAAATAGGTGGCAAGATTCCCGCAAAAATATTAAATTTCCATTAAGCCTTTATATCTAACAAATACGAACATAGGAAAAATTCTTAAAATTAACAATAGCAAAATCTTGATTTCATAAAAAAACTACAAAACATTTATAGCCTTACTCCTGCTAGAAAAAAATGCCCGCACAAAAAAAATACAATAATAATAATAATACTCTTTCTCCCTCTAACATCTCGCGGCAGAAATGCTCGCCTAGCAACACGCTCGTGTGGCGGGTTCGCGAACTACTTAACTAATCAAGATGGATCCCATAAAAGAAATTTATAATTAATGAAAATAAACCGAAAAGGAAATCACGATAGAAAATGACAGCAAAATAAGGTAAGTAAATAAAATAATGCAAATATTATATTTCAGATATGTTGAGTTTTTTCCAAAGATGGAAACTACTAGGGAACCACCTTAAATAGTCAATATCCCCGGGTACCAGCAACCAAAACGAACGTGCTGCCAGGGCGGCCATTACTCACACTACACAAAGATAAATATATAGATATAAAAAAAGAAAAAATATCAGATAGAATCATTATTACAATAAAAATAAAAATTAAGGTAAGAATAAATAAAAAAAATCGGGGATTATTTAAAATTCTCACAAGATAAAGTAGGTAATACAGCTAGAACCAAACTTAGTGTGCTAACTTGGAGTCTTCATGTGTAGCTATGGTAGGTAGTACAGCATGAACCAGACATAGTGTGCTAACCTGGAGTCTTCATGTGTAGCTCTGGTAGGTTAGTACAGCATGAACCATACTTAGTGTGCTAACCTGGAGTCTTCATGTGTAGTTCTGGTAGGTAGTACAGCATGAACCAGACTTAGTGTGCTAACCTGGAGTCTTCATGTGTAGCTCTGGTGGGTAATACAGCTAGAACCAGACATAGTGTGCTAACCTGGAGTCTTCCTGTGTAGCTCGGGTAGGTAATACAGCTAGAACCAGACTTAGTGTGCTAACCTGGAGTCTTTATGTCTAGCTTTGGTAGGTAAAACAGTTAGAACCAGACTTAGTGTGCTAACCTGGAGTCTTCATGTGTAGCTTTGGTAGGTAAAACAGCTAGAACCATACTTAGTGTGTTAACCTGGAGTCTTCATGTGTAGCTATGGTAGGTAATACAGCTAGAACCAAACTTAGTGTGATAACATGGAGTCTTCCTGTGTAGCTATGGTAGGTAATACAGCTCGAAACAGACTTAGTGTGCTAACCTGGAGTCTTCATGTGTAGCTCTGGTAGGTAATACAGCTAGAACCAGACTTAGTGTGCTAACCTGGAGTCTTCATGTATAGCTCTGATAGGTAATACAGCTAGAAAAAGACTTAGTGTGCTAACCTGGAGTCTTCATGTATAGCTCTGGTAGGTAATACAGCTAGAAACAGACTTAGTGTGCTACCCTGGAGTCTTCATGTGTAGCTCTGGTAGGTAATACAGCTAGAAACAGACTTAGTGTGCTAACCTGGAGTCTTCCTGTGTAGCTCTGTTAGGTAATATAGCTAGAACCAAACTTAGTGTGCTAGCCTGGAGTCTTCCTGTGTAGCTCTGGTAGGTAATAAAGCTTGAAAAAGACTTAGTGTGCTAACCTGGAGTCTTCATGTGTAGATAAAGTAGGTAATACATCTAGAACCAAACTTAGTGTGCTAACCTGGAGTCTTCATGTGTAGCTTTGGTAGGTAATACAGCTAGAAAAAGACTTAGTGTGCCAACCTTGAGTTTTCGTGTGTTGCTCTGGTAGGTAATACAGCTAGAACCACACTTTGTGTGCTAACCTGGAGTCTTCGTGTGTAGCTCTGGTAGGTAATACAGCTAGAACCAGACTTAGTGTGCTAACCTGGAGTTTTCGTGTGTAGCTCTGGTAGGTAATACAGCTAGAACCAGACTTAGTGTGCTAACCTTGAGTTTTCGTGTGTTGCTCTGGTAGGTAATACAGCTAGAACCAAACTTTGTGTGCTAGCCTGGAGTCTTCGTGTGTAGCTCTGGTAGGTAATACAGCTAGAACCAGACTTAGTGTGCTAACCTTGAGTTTTCATGTGTAGTTCTGGTAAGTAATACAGTTTGGGGGGTTCGTTTGATCTTGTTTATTGAAATAAAGTTAATACTATAAGAGTGTGTAAATGTGATGTAAATTTTAAGAACAAGTTGAAAGAGTTTGAAAAAGAGCTCTTCGTTCTATCCGTGTCCATACTCATCAGTTCTGCACCCTAACCTATCTTCGTTGGAATAATTACGACTCGACTAATGTAGAACATACGGCTGCTCGACTATGCGCGGTTGTTTTATAACTCAGACTTTCAAGGTGTTTTAGGGGTTCTTTTATTTGTACTGAACGGAAATCAAACTGTAGGATATTCTCCTCACAAGTTATTGTAGCTCGATAGATGAGTATGTAAAGCACTTTGAAATAGCCCCTTAACAAATGGCGTCCTTCTCAGCCACCTTTCTTGAAAATTGTGTGTGTATAAGCCTATTTATACTATGTATCCATGTGCGATGTTGATTTACTTAATCTTTATATAAGCTTATGTCTTTAATCTTAGTATTATCCTGAGATAAACAAAGTAATTATGTATATCTTTGCAAAAAAATCTTCATTACATTTTTTATTTTGTAAACACCCTAGTATTTACATCACCAGCCGCCTTCGCTAATACTCCACCTGGACTTATTGCGTATCCAAAAATACAGAATTAATTCTAGCCATTTTCCAAAATGTCCACGGCAAATGTGTTTAGAAACATGAAATTAGCTGGTTTTACTAAACTGGCTGAACGGATTTGTTATAAGGCCTTCCATTCCTCCTTAAGGTTTAACAGAGCTTTTAAATAATTTAACCCTCATTGAGGGTCTCGTGGACAGAACTTAAGGCCTATCTGGTTTGGTTTCCTGGTGATGGGTTCGATCTTATACAGGTGTACTAAGGTAGGTTTTTTTTCATAAATCGTATCATACCTCTTTCTACCCAAATCCTGGTAAATCTCCACCAAACTTTACATTCATACTACCCAGCCCAATATTGTGAATAAATGTGGATATCCTAGACTGGTAAAAAAGGGATAAAAAATCAGCTTTTGAGTTAAGAAAACATCTGTACAAAATAAAATTTTATAAATATAAAAAAACTATTTGTTTGTATAACTGTATAAGTTTTGTTGATACATATGAATAATATAATAATTATAAATTTATAATAATAATAAAAATAATGTGTATTAAATATTATAAGATAGTGTAAATTAACATATTGCTTCAAAAATGGATGCCATTTTTCACAATCATTTCTTGATAGCTCTGCTAACTAAAACATAAAACATGGATACAGTTAAATTAAATAAATTGTATTTATTAAAATTATCAAACTTTTGAGATCAAAATTCTTAGCTTAAAGAATATGTTGTTCAAGATTTAACTTATATATAACATTTTATAAGATATATAATGATTAATACATGGAATTTAAATTTAAATTGACTATACAAAAAGGAGGACGTTTTCACAATATAATTAATTGTTAGGCAATCCTATATTTAATTGAAACACTTGTACTAAAATAATTGTTTCTAAACATCATATATTACTATCCATTTGGGGTTTATGCACTAAAATACCACACTTTGTATCCAAGTATTTAATTATGATAGAATACTAAACAATTTTGAAAAAACTTGACCTAAATTATTAGGCTCAACAGAAATGCACATAAAGGGCTATTCAAAAGTAATGGTACAAAAGTTAAACGGTTTTATTCCTAAACGAACTGACATACGAAAACCAGCATGACATTAAAAGACAGCCCCACAAAATAGGTTTTAGACTTGCACTTAACAAGAACAAAGGCCTTCAGTAAGTTATCCTTAACTTTAGTGTTAGTTATCTAATTCCAGACAGACAGACGGAAATGTGAAAACAACATTTTGGCTTTCAGGGGGTTATGTAACGTCGATTTTTATCAAAATCTTGAATTGGATTTTTTTTACGATCACAATACTTTCTCCAAGAGGTGTCAAGGGAAGGAAAAGATAAAAGGGCGGTTCTCCCCGTACCTGTGATCACGTGATATTAAGCGTCAAGCTCACAATTGACTGAATTTCCTGTGACAAAGAGGAGTGTAGAGGTCAATATATAATCAAATTTAGTCCCTTAGGTCCACAAAAGTTCCTAATTTTGAGAAATGGTCCCTAAAGTTTTTAAATCCATTTTATTTGCACAATTGATAAAATTGTTTTTATAGGGCTACACTCAACAGACCTACCAGTTACAGAATCAGCGAGTTATTGATATTTTTAGATTTTAAATAATTTTTCGTATTGTTGTAACCTAATCTAATGTTGGCAATAAATAATGAGAAATGGGATATTCAAGACTAAAGTATTTTTTTTTTTTAGCTTAGCACCATGCCTTACCATCCGTTCGGGTTATACACTTGACTAAGATTCGAACCTTGATCTCCCAGTTATCAGTAGTTTAGTCTACTGTGAGAGTAGCGCCTTAAACTACACAGCCACCGAAGTGGGTGAATAAATCTTAAGTTCGAATTATTCAAATACACTAATACCTATGGCTAGCATTTTTTTTTCTCAAAGACTTGTTATATATAAGTGTTATGTACTTTGATGGAAAGTTTGAAATCGAAAACTATTTTTGCTTTACTATAACACCTGTTCGAGATACAGATATATTGTAAGAAAATAAATAAATTTCTTATTGGTTTTATAAAAATATACTTTAGATAAAATAGTTGTATATTTAATAGTAGCTACTACCTCTTTAAAATATTAGTAATTTGTATCTCAAATAGTTGCGGGATATGATCAAAATTAAAAATTTCTGTATTCGTAAACTGTCCTTAAAGTTATTTTCATATAAAAATGAAAATTGCCATTTTGTTTTTAATGTTAATCAATGTCCAGACACAAAATTTAATCAAAATTGTTAGAGCGGATTGCAAAATATCTTTTTTTTTTTTCCTCCTTTCAATAAACTATCCTTAAATTTAAGTTAGATGTTTAATTCCAAAAAACCCCTCTGAGGGACCTTATGAAAACCCTAAATACCAAGTTTTAACACGATCGGTAAAACAATATTAGTTCTAGTCTAAGATACAGATAAACAACTTCGCAAAAAACAATTTTTCTGTTTCAGGGGGTCACGAAACTTCAACATTTATCAAAATCTTGAGCTCGATTTTTTATTTTATTTTTTTATTTACGATCACAATAATTCTCTTTCTAAGAGTTCAATATAAAAAAAAATTTAAATTCAAAATCAGAAGAATAAATTTTGGATATTGTTGATGAATTTTTTTATGTCTTAATACACATCCGGACCATCCACATTTAATTACACTAATGGAGTTAGGATGAGAAAGGAAGATCTAAGATGAAGTTTTTGGAAATCATTTATTAAAATGTATCACTATCTCAACCAGCTAAGAACTATGCCCTGGCCTACGTGTTATCGACAAAACAGACCAGATAAGCCTGACATCTAGTCCACGATAGGTTATCAAACATGAATTAATTACATAGAGAAAAGTATACAAAATATGGAATACATTATTAAATAGTGCTAACATTTATTTCTGATGAAGATGCATATTACACTTTATAATTATTATTATTACTATCATTATTATTAGCACCGCGTCTTACTAACCGTTTGGGTTACACGCACTTACGCTGATATGTGATGGTAGGGTGATTGTGAGATGAAATGGAGGACCTACAGTTTAACATGGGATCTGAACCACGGTGGAGGCCTGGCATTCCTCACATTCACAAGTTGTGATTAATACACGTCTTGTCAGAGGTGAAGGAAGGGTTTGGCAATCAGTTAAATCTGTGCCAGGACCGCATTTTATAATTGACTGTTGAAATGTATATTTTAAATATTTGATTTCAAAAGTTAATAAAAAACATGATGAGATAAATAAAAATATAAAAAACAGAAAAGTATAAAATCTGAGATTTTTGTAAACGGCCACAAATACGGAATAGTGTTATTTTTGTGCTCTAATTTTCACTTTTTGCAAAAAAAAATCCCACATATATGCACCCGGTTTATACCCGGAACCCATCCCTCACAAGCTATACATTTGTCATGAAGGAGTTGTTCATTACAAAACAGGCACTCTACACTGTCATCATATGTTGGTTTGACACTTTGGGGGAATTCTTCGTCACTGGAATAATACTGAAATTGTATATCAGATTCAGACTCCGAACTTTCATTGTCACTTTGGGCTATCTTTATGTTATTAGCTTTTTTTGTGTATGTTTTACAACACGCTTATTCAGCTTTAATTCTTTAGGCTTGATGCTGATTGGTCCTGCCCCAGATTTCTCCAGAAGTTCAGCCTTGTGTGAAGAAGATGCTATATAACCTTGGCAGAACCAGTTTTTCTTCCACGATATCAAGTTTTCTTTCGCATCACAGGAATATGTGAGATGTCTTTTGGGCTTACAGTTGCTCGTTGTGTTGATGGGTGAACCATTGTATTAGGAGACGTTGTTTGTGGTGAGTGATCATTCACTTTTGTCGTAGCTTTCTTATATTGGACATCAGATGCGTCCTGTTCCATCTCTTCAGCAATAAAATCAAAGTTAGGAAATACATTTTGGTCTACTGGATGTTTTTCTGTTTTTATAACCCATTCACAGCTATCTCTCCTGTCTGCACTTTCATTATGCTTTTGCAAACACCTCGGCCATATCAAACGCTGTGATTGGACGTCCTTCATTGCGGATGAATGATCTAATAGCCTCGCTGTAATAAACTTTCAGGAGTCCCACGAAGGTTTTGTCCAACGGTTTTTAGTTTGTGAGTTGAATGGGATGGCAGACATATTAATGTGACGTGATTTTCTCGAGCCATATCCATTACGTCTATATTTCGAGTATGGCTGTAGTGACTATCTAGAATCAACAAAACAGGGGAAAATGCTGATGGTTTTGTCACTTTAACAAAATGTTGAACCCACTGAAAGAACAAATTAGATTGTACCCATCCAGATGGATGGCAAATTCCAATACTTCCTGGGGGTTCTCCTTCCATTAGACGGGGGCTCGTGTTTTTGCGAGGAAATATGAGCATTGGTGGTATGAAAGAACCTGCTGCACTCGTAGCGGCTAAAATTGTAACTAAAGATCCCCTCTCAGAGGAAGTGATAGCATCAATTTGTCGTTTTCCTTTGTGAGCCACAACCTGCAGGATTTTGGTTTGAACGACTGAAGGACCCGTTTCATAAACGTTAAATATCCTATCCACAGTAAATTTATTTTCATCTATTTCTTTAGTTAAAATGTCAAAGAATAAAGTGGCATTTGCTTTGGTGAATCCTTGGTTTGGTTTGGTTTCGACCGGCGTAAAACAAAAAACGTCAGAGCCACTTAAAATGACGTCATCATATAGCACGACTATGGACCAGACTGACGTTAGAGAGGAATTCCATGGTAATTGTAGTGACTGCCAGAAGGTGGCAGCACCATCCAAGGTAGAAAAGAAGCCATTCCATATTAATTACCAATTCCATATTTGCATACTTTCATCTACTTAAGGGCACTAACTTTTTAAATATAAATACCATCACACTACATTTACTATGCAATTGGCCGTTCTGAAGAATGAAAAGCACTAAAACAATACTTTTATCTTAGAATGTTCTGTTTTGATTCTATTTTTAAAAAATTAGCTTATATGTTTGAGTAGGACTGATTACCTAGACCGGCGGTTCCCATCATGGGGTACGTACCAGGACGTTTGGGGTTACGCGAACATATTTGAAAAATTGTGAAAAGTATTACATATGCCAGCAGTGTAAAGACAAGATCAGTCAAAAGTTTTGAAAATTATTTAACGATAAAGGTGAATGGCAGTGCGGATTTTCTTCTATATTTGAACTTGATAAAATGATTTAAATTTAAAACTTAAATTAGTTTTTATAATTATTAATAAAGTAATAAATTAATCATATGTGTCAGTTTGTATTGTAACTTTTGTTGTTTTTTTAATGTATAAAATATGTACTCTGTATTTGGCTTATTACTACATTGTTTTTTAACCCCATTATTAGCCCATTTATTTCCAGTTGTAACAAATAAATCAGAAATAATTACTAATGTAATTAAATATTTAAAAATATTATAAAAATTAAGGGCACATTTTATGGAAATAGGTTGCTAAGGGGTACTCAAGAGAAAAAAGGTTGTAACCTCTGACCTAGACCATTTAATTTGTTCTAAGAAGTGAGATAATTTGGAATTAAACATTGCTGAAGACGAGCTATTTGCACCATCTCAATTTCTTTTATTTTTACTTTCTCTCTATCTTACAGGTAGAGAAAGTATTGTGATCGTCAAAATATTCGAACTCGAGATTTTGATGAATTTTGACGTTTCATGACTTACTGAATACGAAAAAGTGGTTTTTGAATTTCCGTCTGTCTGTCTGTCTGTCTGTCTGTACCTCCAACTAGAGCCTAAACTATTTTACCGATTGAGCTGAAACTTGATATCTAGGGTTTTCATAGGGTTGCCCGAGGGGTTTTTGGAATTGGATATCTACCCCTAAAATTAAGGGTAGTTTACTGAAGGGAAAAAAGAGAAAAAGTCGATTTTCTCAAAATCGGCTCTAACGATTTTGATTAAATTTCATTTATGAACATAAATAAATATTCCAAACAAAATGGCTACTCTCAATATGTCGGCAAAATCGTTTTAAGGGCTCCGGTCTGATGCGTAAATTAACATTTTTTATAATAGCTCCGAAACTATTTGAGATATGAAATTACTTAGCATTACAAATATGTATATATATTTATAATACAAATATTTTATTCGAAACATATATTTATAAAATCAATAACTTTCAATATATACCCAATTATATATATATTTTTAACTTTTTGGGCATTAAAGCTTAAGTATTGCGACCGTAAGAAAAACTAACCTGAAATGTTGATGGATGTCGACGTCTCATGACCCCCCGAACCCTTAAAAATAGTCTTTGCAATGCCGTCTGTCTGTGTGTCTATTAAAACTTAAAATTAAAGGTAGTTTACTGAAGGGCAAAAAGAGAAAAAGTCGATTTTCTCAAAATCGGCTCTAACGATTTTGATTAAATTTCATTTATGAACATAAATAAATATTACAAACAAAATGGCTACTCTCAATATTTCGGCAAAATCGTTTTAAGGGCTCCGGTCTGATGCGTAAATTAACATTTTTTATAATAGCTCCGAAACTATTTGAGATATGAAATTACTTAGCATTACAAATATGTATATATATTTATAATACTAATATTTTATTCGAAACATATTTTTATAAAATCAATAACTTTCAATATATACGCAATTATATATATATTTTTAACTTTTTGGGCATTAAAGCTTAAGTATTGCGACCGTAAGAAAAACTAACCTGAAATGTTGATGGATGTCGACGTCTCATGACCCCCCGAACCCTTAAAAATAGTCTTTGCAATGCCGTCTGTCTGTGTGTATATTAAAACTTAAAATTAAGGGTAGTTTACTGAATGGCAAAAAGAGAAAAAGTCGATTTTCTCAAAATCGGCTCCAACAATTTTGATTAAATTTCATTTATAAACATTAATAAAATATTCCAAACAAAATGGCTACCCTCAATATTTCGGCAAAATGGCTTTAAGGGCTCCGGTCTGATGCGTAAATTAACATTTTTTTTAAATAGCTCCGAAACTATTTGAGATATGAAATTACTTAGCATTACAAATATGTATATATATTTATAATACAGATATTTTATCCGAAACATATTTTTATAAAATCAATAACTTTCAATATATACGCAATTATGAATTTTTTTAACTTTTTGGACATTAAAGTTTAAGTATTGCGACCGTAAAAAAAAAAACTAACCTGAAATGTTGATGGATGTCGACGTCTCATGACCCCCCGAACCCTAAAAAATAGTCTTTGCAATGCCGTCTGTCTGTGTGTCTATAAAAACTTAAAATTAAGGGTAGTTTACTGAAAGACGAAAAGAGAAAAATTTGGTTTTCTCAAAATCTGCTTAAACGATTTTGATTAAAATTCGTATCTAGGCGTTGATTAAGATTATAAATAAACTGGCTATTTTCATTTTCCTATGAAAATGATTTTTAGGGTACATTACAGAAGCGTTAATTTCCGTATCTCCACAACTATTGGAGAAAATAAACAACTTATCATTGCAAAATTGTAGGACTATTAGAAATAAAAAACTTTTATTTGACATATATTTTTATAAAAGCAGCAGTTTCTGAGATATTTGCAAATATATTAATACAATTTTGTGAGCTTTAGTTGTAAACATATACTACTTAAGTCTTAACGCAATAATACTCCAATGCCATAGAGTAATTAAATATAAGTAAGTATCTAAAAAAGTTTGTTATTTTTCCTTAAATCTCTTAGGAGAAATGTTTGCATAGCAATGATCTATCTCCATTTTAGACTCAATAGTCAATATTTACATTTTTTATTGGTCAAAATGTATAAATGAATAATTAAATATCAATGCGATGACTTGAAGATCTGCAACACCTTTTAAAATGTTAAAATTTTAACCAGAAATCGAAATTTTAAAACGAAGTGTTGACCCTTGTGGAAGACATTAAACTGTTTGAAATGTTCTTAGGTGGACAAAGATGCGCCTCTTTTCTCATTGATTCTATATCATTGTATATTATTTTATGCGTGTTCTTATGTGGAGTGGTGATGATACAATGTACATTATTCCGTTCAGAAATCTTACGAGTTTATAGAAAGAGAGAGAAAGTCTGTGCGGTGTGCCGTACCATTTATTTACTTTCTCTCTATCTTACAGGTAGAGAAAGTATTGTGATCGTCAAAAAATTCGAACTCGAGATTTTGATGAATTTTGACGTTTCATGACTTCCTGAATCCGAAAAAGTGGTTTTTGAATTTCCGTCTGTCTGTCTGTCTGTCTGTCTGTCTGTACCTCCAACTAGAGCCTAAACTATTTTACCTATTGAGCTGAAACTTGATATCTAGGGTTTTCATAGGGTTGCCCCGAGGGGTTTTTGGAATTGGATATCTACCCCTAAAATTAAGGGTAGTTTACTGAAGGGAAAAAAGAGAAAAAGTCGATTTTCTCAAAATCGGCTCTAACGATTTTGATTAATTTTCATTTATGAACATAAATAAATATTACAAACAAAATGGCTACTCTCAATATTTCGGCAAAATCGTTTTAAGGGCTCCGGTCTGATGCGTAAATTAACATTTTTTATAATAGCTCCGAAACTATTTGAGATATGAAATTACTTAGCATTACAAATATGTATATATATTTATAATACAAATATTTTATTCGAAACATATTTTTATAAAATCAATAACTTTCAATATATACGCAATTATATATATATTTTTAACTTTTTGGGCATTAAAGCTTAAGTATTGCGACCGTAAGAAAAACTAACCTGAAATGTTGATGGATTTCGACGTCTCATGACCCCCCGAACCCTTAAAAATAGTCTTTGCAATGCCGTCTGTCTGTGTGTCTATAAAAACTTAAAATTAAGGGTAGTTTACTGAAGGACGAAAAGAGAAAAATTTGGTTTTCTCAAAATCTACTTAAACGATTTTGATTAAAATTCGTATCTAGGCGTTGATTAAGATTATAAATAAACTGGCTATTTTCATTTTCCTATGAAAATGATTTTTAGGGTACATTACAGAAGCGTTAATTTCCGTATCTCCACAACTATTGGAGAAAATAAACAACTTATCATTGCAAAATTGTAGGACTATTAGAAATAAAAAACTTTTATTTGACATAATATTTTTATAAAAACAGCAGTTTCTGAGATATTTGCAAATATATTAATACAATTTTGTGAGCTTTAGTTGTAAACATATACTACTTAAGTCTTAACGCAATAATACTCCAAAGCCATAGAGTAATTAAATATAAGTAAGTATCTAAAAAAAGTTTGTTATTTTTCCTTAAATCTCTTAGGAGAAATGTTTGCATAGCAATGATCTATCTCCATTTTAGACTCAATAGTCAATATTTACATTTTTTATTGGTCAAAATGTATAAATGAATAATTAAATATCAATGCGATGACTTGAAGATCTGCAACATCTTTTAAAATGTTAAAATTTTAACCAGAAATCGAAATTTTAATACGAAGTGTTGACCCTTGTGGAAGACATTAAACTGTTTGAAATGCTCTTAGGTGGACAAAGATGTGCCTCTTTCTCATTGATTCTATATCATTGTATATTATTTTATGCGTGTTCTTGGAGTGGTGATGATACAATGTACATTATTCCGTTCAGAAATCTTACGAGTTTATAGAAAGAGAGAGAAAGTCTGTGCGGTGTGCCGTACCATTTATTTTTTTTAAGTTTTAAACTTGAATTGTAAGTTTAATTCTTGTGTATCATACTCTAATACGTGTTGATTGTGCACAGAATAAGTCCCGAATGTTGAATTAAATATAATTAAGTAAATAATTATCCTTATATTGTTCATAAGTTTGTTTACTATGTCCAGTTGTGTATTTTATTTCTCATTTACCCACAACTCTATGACATTAGGAACTCGAAAATTCATTGCTGCACTTACAAAATACTACATCTATCCCTATCTTGAGATAGTTCTATCCAGTCCACCTCATTACTCCCTAACTCTATCTTAAGCTAGTTCTATCCATTCCACCTCATTACACCCTATCCCTATTTTGAGCTAGCTATATCCAGTCCTCCTCATTACACCCTACCCCTATCTTGAGCTAGTTCTATCCAGTCCACCTCATTACACCCTATCCTTATATTAATCTAGTTATATCCAGTCCATCTCATTACACCCTACCCCTATTTTGAGCTAGTTATATGAAGTCCACCTCATTACACCCTACCTCTATCTTGAGCTAGTTCTATCTCTTTCAGGTCCATTCTAATGTCTCACATCTGTGTCTAGGTCTTCCCAATGATCTCTTTTCATTGGGTTTGCCGGTCAATATCACGAACACGGTTCTATAATCTCCCATTTGCACCCACCGTAATCTACAAGACTTGATTTATTATAACAATGGCTTGTGATGAGTATAAG
The DNA here is from genome assembly GCA_033556935.1 of Timema podura. Classification (NCBI taxonomy): domain Eukaryota; kingdom Metazoa; phylum Arthropoda; class Insecta; order Phasmatodea; family Timematidae; genus Timema; species Timema podura. Next base: position 26,393,283 of record JAVRXN010000006.1, read on the forward strand.
GTATGTAACTCATCATTATTTAACCTCTTTCATTTCCAAGTAGCTTCAAATTCTTAATTCAATTCAATTAACAGGTTTATATCCTAAGGTTACATGTTGAAATATTTTACCACCAATTTGGCTGTAACCGGATATTTAGATTTTTTTAAAAAAATTCTCCTTCGATAAGCTTAGCTTTCTGAACATCTGCAACGCGTCTCAGTGCTATTAATTCTGCCCCTCCCACACCCTTTTAAAATATAGGGCAGGTATGTATGAGGAGGGTATTTAGAGTAAATGTGTCCACATTATCTTGAAGAGGTAATGGAAAAATTAATGTTGATACATCAGATATTTTTTTTAAAAAAACACTTCCCCAAAGCACCAGACTTAAAAGTGAACCGTCGGCAATCCAGTCTATGGTTGAGCTGGACGTATTGGACCATGTAACCACCATAATAGTTTCTACAATAGTATAAATAACTTATTGTTTGTAATTACCTGCAGATGTGCCTGCAACAGGAACATACAGTTTCAGATCCAACATAAAGTCCACTATGGATTCATTCAATAGCTGGCTGAGTTTCGGTAGTATCTGCCTAGTAATTCCAGGGATATAATGGTTCTAGGACACAAAAAACAGAAGTTATAGCTATACATACTCACTACATATATATATGTATGTATAAATGAGAATTATAATTGGGCAATCGACCATTTATGACGTGAATACGTCTTTAAATTTGCTACCATACGGGGGCAATCCAAAAAACCTAATGATAACAAAATCGGGGGATACAGTTTGGTGTTGTAGTTTCGAATCTTTCCTCTACATCCAAAATTAAATTATACCACTGGATAGCTAAAGGATCAAATAATTCATTACAATAAGCGAGAACAGTGACGCATCGCGCGCGGTGGAGGGGGAAGCGCCACCATTTTGAGGTTATTTTGCTGCGTATCGAGATTTGCAATTAGTATAACTATTGACTCGGAGAGCTACGATGTTCGTTTAAGTTTTAATCGTCAGCTGTTATATAAACGTATTCACGTACAACACACGGCCGTGTCCATGATACAGCCACACCCCATTTTTTTGTTTTTCAGAAGAGCAAATACAAAATTTAGTTCTGTAGTATATCTTTATTTAATGTAGTTATCTACTCTATGAAATAATTTATATGTTTTTTTGAGATTTCGCACATTTCTTAATTAAACCAAATACACATTAATAATACAAATACAAAATGAAAAAAAATTAATTGGTCCTGTCAAAAGTTGAATGCACATGATTATATAAGAGGGTATTTTTTTTTAAATCATAGTTTTAAAGGTGAGCTTTGTAGAACGGTGTACTTATATAATGCACTTTATTATATATTAACTCAATATTAATCTACTTTCATGTCTTTTTTTTAAATATGCTTACTGTCCTTTAAAAAAATTAGCATGTACTTACAATGATTTTAAATGCTAGATGTGTTTTTGTTTTGTATGTCATGTGATTGGGAGCAGCACTCCTATTGGCTGCTTGATTCTAACCTCACTTATAATTCTAACTGAAAGAAGCGCTCCTATTGGCAGCTTGGCTCTAAGCCCACTTATAATTCTTACAAAGTAGCTGGGTCTAAAAATTTTAAATTTTAAATGAACATTTACAGTATTTATAGTGGGTTTACAATCATTTTAATGGCAGATTTGAATTCCCCGCATATAAGTACACGAAATGGCGAAAAAAAAATCATTTTTCTCAAAATGGTATATAGCCCAGTTAGGAATTCAATTTAATAAGCCGATTTTAGGTAATTAAAATTACGAGAAAACGGATAAACTGATTTTGACAAATAAATACTCATTTTAAAATATAGGAGTGCAGGATGTCCTCAAAAATAGTATCTTTTAAGAAAATACTGATTTTTTTTAGTGAATTTTAATCTTTTCTCCTGTGTGAGTAGTGGCTGTTTGTTTATATTATCATGGAAATATACCCAAAACAAAGTTTAACATAAATTGTAGCACAATCTACTGATATATTAATAAATCTATACAAAAGCAATTTGACCACCTCTCTGTTTTAGTTGTCAGCGTTCCTGGCTACATGTCCAAAGGTCCCTTGTTCGATCACCAGCACATACAAAATATGTATGTGAATAAGTGAGTCTTAGACCATTCGACCACCATAGTGGATCTTTTTCTGTGATGATTTGTTTCACACACAACAGATTAATAAAAAAACATCAATCGTGACAATAATTTAAATGATCTGTTTAAGCATTAAAAAATTAAATATATTGATAACCAACTGTTTTAAGTTTGTCTAGGTCTCATAAACGTTCAGTGTAAAAAGGTGAAATGTGTTGGGGGAGAAAATAAAATACTTCTGAAAATAATATATATATTTTAAATAATTTTACTTTCAAACTTACTTTGCAAAATACTGAAAAGAAATATTGCTTGAAAATAAATTAATAACATTTTTATTTCAATAATATACTAATTTTTTTACTAATCTCACCCCACCGCAATAATAAACTTATTACACTGTGTAAACCATAATTCGGTGACATTTTTGGAAGATCGCATGAAAAATATTTATTTATTTGTAAGTTATATTTAACTTTCTGACATAGCTTTTTGTTGAAATTGTTACCTTAAGTTTAGAATATGGCATCTTGTCTCAAAAGAAATCTATCTATTTCAGGTTAGTGCTGCAAGACGAGTGAAGGTGTTATTATACTTTACCTAACTGTGAGTCGTAATTTTAAGCTAAAGGTGGTAAAAAAAACCAATATAGAAACAGGCTTATAGATTAACATTTTTATAAATGCAATTAAACTGGAGTCAAAAGCCTATTTAACACAGTTTTTTTTAAATTTTTGAAAGTTAATGCCATTCTTCTCAGTAAGCTGCACAATGTGTTTGAAAACTAGAAAGGCTATTTGATTGAAATTTTGTTGATAAAATATATATTGTGTTCTATAGTATTGAAAAGTCAACCCCGGTGATCTTGGTGTAAAGTACTCGCCTCAATACCCGATGTTCATTGGTTCAAACCCAGCCAAGGTCAACGGATTTTTCTTGAGCGATTAAAAAAAAAACTTACTTCAGAGGGGAAGTAAATCCATCGGTCATTTGTAGATTGTGGCATATAAAAGAACCCTGGAATGTATTTGAGATTACCTTTCCCGGAAAAATTAGTAGGCCCTTTTGCTCACGCTCATAGAAATTCGGTGTGGAAGCCAACGGGAACCCCCCACACTTAAAGAATTACCCTGGTATATGAGGTTTCTTCTACCAGATAAACCAGGCATCACTTACCAGCTGAAAAGCTGAGTGCATGCACATATCTGGGTGAATAGAAATCCCATCAAACCAACCTTCAGGTTATTGAATTGAGAAGTAGAAAATATTAAAAGGTGCATTTTAGTTAAAAAAAATAAAGTACTAACACTTTCACAATACCTCCATTAAAATCCCCAATCGAAGCCACAGATACACACACGATACTGCACAATTTTAATATATGTTGCTCGCGAAACAGTATGACAAATTGAAAGTAGCTCCCATAATTGTTGTGTGTGGCGACCCTTGCTATATACAACTGAACATTCTGTGGCCAGGTACGTTTAGTTAAATGCCTCCATCTTCCTCTATCCTTCCACCATTCTTCCCCCTTTAATCGCTTTCATTCTTCTCCTTTCACTTACACACTGTCTATTATCTGCTCTTCTTATCGCTTTCTAGGTCTCCCTAGCGGTATTTTTCATACTTACTTCATTTCCATCATTCTCTTTGGCATCTTCTCCTTGTCCATCCTCATAATATTCCCATAATATCTGTCTTTCTTCCTCTACTATCTCTTATACTCCCTGTATTCCTACTCTTTCCCGGATAACTTCATTCCTAATCTTGTTTCTCCTCGCGACAGCTAACATGCTCCTCACAAACTTCATTCCCACAGCCTCGAATTTCCTAGTCTCTCTTATATTCAATGTCCATGTTTCTGCTGCATATTTGACTATGGGTACAAAGTACGCCCTATACAGCACTTATTTACACTTCAAAATCACTACAATATATTTGTCCTATCTGTTTTATCTCTACAACAGGCAGGACAAATATATAAATGACAGGGGCTGAAATTACGTTACGAAAGCCCATTAAAATATGTGCACACTATGATGTCATTAAAGGCAATGTTCTGGGGATTAAATAGCATGTTGGTCTTGTTGGCTGTGTATTTTATTAATGGTCTTTGTGTGGTTTGTCTATTTTTTCTGTTACTTACTTTAGGCGTAGCTCCTACAGCAGCGTCTACGAGATCATCAATTACTTCTACGATGTTAGAGCTGCTTTCGTTTTTGCTAGCTTTGGTTGCTTTATCCTGGAATGGATAACAGAATACATTTTACATACCCGCAGAATCTTAAAACGTAATGCTAAACTTATAGAAATTAATCTCAAATATGAAACCAAATCTAACTAAAATTTGTATTCAATATTAAATTCCAAAATTTAATATTTAAAAGATTCAAATCTAAATCTAAATTTCAATTTAAACTAGGTCTTATAGTTGTAATCTATTGAGTTTAATTTCAAACTCAAGTCTAAAAACTAGACTTTTGAATAAACTTTTTTTTTTAATAAAACCTTGCACCGATCTGGTATTAAAATCTATCTGGTTAACAATGTCATTAAAATATCAAATCAAAATCTACATTTCAAATTCAACTAGGTCTTAGATTTGTAATCTATTGAGTTTAATTTCAAACTCAAAGCTAAAAATGAGACTTTTGAATAAACATTCTTCTATCTATGTATTCTATTCTATCTATTAAACTTATTTCAGTAAAATATTTCAAGCATGTAATGAGACATTATCTATCGAATCAACCAGCAATATTTGACTTTACTGTAAAAACTGGTGAATTCCATGATATTTAATATTCCGTGTATAAATTAAGCATTACTAGTTTATTGTATTAAATTTCAAAAATATACAGGCTGAGGAGTAATTCACGGATACGGAGAGTACCACATGATTAGTTGGGTAAATATAAGTCGAAAAAACTCTTTGCCAAAAATCCGTTCTTCTCATACCTTTTGAGAAAAACGACATTAAAGTTTGGAGAGGAGTGATGTGGCAACACTGTGCCTGAAATTTCATAGTCATCGGTGATTAGGCGTAGACAGAAATCCCAGGTCAGTATTTTGTAAGCATCAAGCAACAAGACACAAGTATAATAAGTACTGGAATTTGGCAATGGCCGTGGGAGCATCTGACAGCTGAGACAGACCTGCTGTATCCTGATAGGTTCCCCAGAAGACGTCATCCGAGCGTGAATTTGTTTCGCCGATCAGAACAACGTTGTGGGGAGACGGGTCAAATGGGGCCAGCAATACGAGTGAATTCAGGAGGTCCACACAATGTAGGGACAGTAGATGTTGAAAATTCTTGTGATAACTGTCTTCCAACAGCAGCCAACGCGCAGCTCCCCGAGACGTAGCACAAGCTATCCACATGTCACAGGGGTTCAGTTCCGCGGGTGTCGCGTGATCATGGCTACCAAAGATACCATTGTGGGGCAACGCAGCTTCTGTTCCCGATTGATCTGCCTATCCTGGGACAGTTTTGTCAGTGGCTCCAGCAGCAGGATCCGGACATAATTGGGCACTTTCTCTGGACTTATGAAGCCTGTTCCACTCAAGAGGGAATGAATAACACCCATTACAATCACCTGTGGGTAAGTTCTAACCCACACTCTGCTCGTGTTCGTGAGTGTCAGCATCTATTCAGCGTTAATGTATGGTCCGGTGTTGTCGGGAATGTGATTGAGGGCCCCCATTTGCTACCAGATCATTTGGCTTCTCAGATACCGTCCATTCTTTGATATGGTCTTACCTAAGACTACTGGAAGCCCCTACTTGATGAAGTCCACCCCAACCAGTGTGGGGGAGGGGGGTAGAATGGCCACAAATATCGCAGTACCCTCTCAATCGTCCGAGGACATTGTGGCACGAATATATGTGACTGTTACAACAGTCGACGTCAACATGTATCTCCGTGTTCACGCTGAATCCATACGCCATTTGGAACGATGCATAGCCATGCTAGGATCAACCTTCTAAACACCTACTGTGAACTAACATATATACCTTTGATGTAAGTTTCAGGCACAGTGTTGCCACATCACACCTCTCTAACTTGAGTGTCGTTTTTCTCAAACAATATGGGAAGCATGGATTTTTTTTTTAAAAGAGTGTTTTCGAATTATATTTACCCACCTACTCATGTGGTACTGTACGTATTCTTGAATTAATACCAACTCTGTAAGTAAGAAAGTTTATATTAATATTAAATTTTGTCCAACATTTTATCTCACTCGGTGGCGTGTCTGTCTACTGAGCTGAGGAGTCCGGGATCAATTCAAGCCATGGTCAAAAAAATTATCATTGTTGGAATGCGGATTTACCCCTTCACGGGGATGAATTGACGGCCCGGGGGGGGGGGGTGCCTGTGTCTCTTTTAGATTTAAATTAGTTTGTAAGTCGTGTGTTGAAATAATCAGTCTTTTCAGAAATTGCACATTAAAGCCTCAAATAAATTAAAGACAAAATATTTAATATAATTAATTTAATTTGAAATATATTTCCTAACTAAATATTTGGAGTCGATTCAAAACAGTTGTAATTTATAAAATGACATATTCGGGAATAATTTGAAAATTTTCCAAAGCTGTATATTTTATTGGGTATCGATTCGTTTTGGTAAGAAATTATTGTAATTTGATTCGATAACGATGGATTTTATTCGATGCCGATTATTGTATCACGTCAGGGCTATCCCCATTTAACTACACTACTGAGGTAGTCGAGATAAGGTAAGTAGAATTATTTCAAGGAAATGTAACAGAATTTGTGGTGAGAAAAAGTGCACTCAAGGTGTATCTCAAAACCCAGGGCGGATACGAGTTCCATCAAGAGGTTCTTGACCTTGAATTACTTGCCAGAGGGCATAGAAGAGTTCCCTTATCATGTGTGTTTATATATTGGTCACACCATGGCCACAGACAAGAAATACCAGACTCTCAGCCTCTGACCACGTCTATTATGTAACAAGTTGGACCCGACATGTTGGGAGACAACACATGAGGAAAATTAAGCTGCGTTCAATGTTGCCAACTTGTTGGACCAACATCCTAGGTCCTCCGCTAGTTTTTAATCAATCTACACATTTCTAGCCATGGATAACGAGGTATTACTTGCTGTTCCTTCATTTATTGTGTTGACAGAAAATGTACTCTTGCGGGGGAAAAAAATGTAAGAAATTGTGGGGAGTTCGAAGTTTTTTACTAAATGTTGAATTGAAGATGCGTACATGGGAATAATGAATTACTTACGTTTGCAAAGTGGCTTTGATAATTTTGCACGCATGTAACGTTTCAAAGAACAGACTACTTTCTATATAAACCATTTAGTTTAACTGTATTAGCCTTGTTCCATTCCATGATCACAAAAATATGCAAACCCCTATGTTAAAGTTAAATTACAAGTTGGTGGTATTTGAATATTGTTTACAACTAGACGATTTGCAAATATTTACTTGAACAAAAAAAAAGGGCAATAATTGTATTTTACGTTTTATTTGTAATTTACATTCTTAGTAAGCTCGTTTGGAGGGTTGGTTTATGGGAAGGAGCTTGGGGTCACTACCTGAACCTACATTTCTGAAAGCTGGTTTATTAACACTAGAAGGCAATTTTTTTTTCTTGTTTTCTAGCAAAAACCATAATTAAAGTGAATTGTTTATTAAAATGTCTGCTTGATAGTGATGCTGTCGCTTGGGACTGCACGTAGCGATCCAGGTGTTAATGGACAAGAAGTACAAACCTCTTAACCTGGAGGCTGTGGTTCTAGTGTACACCTTGTATGTAGTCATAGCTCAAATCCGTCACGAGAGATCAAATGAACTATATAGGTTTCACGTTCATATTCACGAACGACACATCTCTAGTTTAAGTTGAGTTGTATTGTGTTTGCGTCCTAGGCCACCTAACTTAATTTAACCTAACCTACTTAGCCTAACTTAATTTAACCTAACCTACCTAGCCTAACTTAATTTAACCTAACCTACCTAGCATAACTTAATTTAACCTAACATACCTAGCCTAACTTAATTTAACCTAACCTAACATACCTAGCCTAGCTTAATTTAACCTAACCTAACTAGCCTAACTTAATCTAAGCTAACCTAGGCTGTATCCGAACTATCTACTTGTGCGTCGTCGCCTTGCAATGCATCCTTGCCAGTTGCATCAGCAAGGACGCAAAAAAAAAGTGTAGACCTGTACAAATCGTCACTAATGATGCCGATGCACCCCTCCCACGTCGTTGAAATAGCTTGAATCCAAGGAGGCAAGCAATATATCATCGCCACGTCGTATTTTGGTCCTTGTGCGGGAGGTTTGACTGGCAAATGTTTTATTATTGACTGTCAACTTTGATTTTACTGTCGCCACGCACAGCTTTTTGTACAACCCACCATTTAAAATTATACGACTGGGATGGTATTATTAGATAGAACTTATAATTTGAAATATCATGTGAAATGAATTCAACCAAAATCTCTAAGTCTGCTAATTGCATGTTATATTTTAAAGTACTATTACATGTTTAACTCTTAAGCTTTAAAAAAAACTGATGAAAACAAATTAAAGTTAAGGTAAAATAAAACCTCTTATTCGTTTTCTTTTCCACCTTCATTAGACCCCGACCAAGATTCTAACCTCGATCTACCCGTCATCGGCAGTCTAGTCTACTGCGAGATTAGCGCGTTAGACCACGCTACCACCGAAGCAGGTTCTAAATTTATTAAAAAATTGGGTAGAAAAAAAATATCAGATCCTTTATCTAGCCGTTTTCATCAAATACAATGCATTGCGTGGTTACACCGGTCAATGCCGGGTACTTCTGCTAGTCGATAATATCTTTCAAAAGTGACAGAAGCAGATCACATGTGTACACGTATGAATATATGAATATAGATCTTGGTAATTTTTTTCTATTTCTCAGATAAGAAAATTGGGGTACACACATACTCGCTATCTACACTATTTTTACTATTATTATTATTATTATTATTATTATTATTATTATTATTATTATTATTATTATTATTATTATTATTATTATTATTATTATTATTATTATTATATCACCGCGTCTTAGTAACCATTCTATCTATACGCATATGTACTAATTACACTAATGTGTTAAGAATGAGGAAGTTTGAATTTAGATGAAGGGAGAGGGGTAAACCATTATAGGGAAAACTAGAGAAATTTATCCACAGTCGAAAAAAAAAAGTTCTAGAGGTTTCACATTAACCTTCTATACAAATGTACAGCTAATATAAAAATACTTTTGTCTTTAAAGCTGTTGTGGGTAATAATTATATCTCAGAATATGAATGGTCTCAAATTACGTAATATTTCCTTCGATCAAAGTTGGTCTCTTGTATCATCCTGTTCATGTACTATTGAATGTCTGATAACATTTTATCAGAAGAAAAGTTACCATATATTTGTCTATATACGAGTCACCGTACAATCTACGATCTTCTTCCGGCAACTCGCTCCATTGTTGTTTTAGGAATTTTCTGTAGGATTCCATATCTGTCATCTGGGTCCTGCAGGGAGGAAAAGATGCCATATAAATTATCAAGAATAATTTGAGGATTGTATTGAAAACAGAAATACGTGTTTTAAACTACTTTTAAAGTAAGTGGAGTTAATTAATTAATTAATTCTAATTAATTTTGCAACTTTCAACCGCTCTATTTTCACAAAGATTAAAAGTTAGAACTTTAATAAATGTAATAAAAATTTGTTCCTACTTTCCCAAAATATTTCTTTCCTTTATAGCTTTAGACAATTCTGGGCCCTGAAGATAAGAATGAAATATAAACAAAATGGGTCCTTGGGGTATCCTGCGCATGTAGAAAATGTGGGTTAAAATCCGTGTTTTTTTTAATTAGGACACAACAGTTACGCTGTACCCTAAAATTCTTCGGATTTTCTTCTTTCCAGCATAGCTTAAGCTCTACATAATTAATAATATATTTATTTTTAGTACCGCGTTTTACTACCCATTCGGATTTTATGCTTATGTACTCATTACACTGATGGATTAGGGATGAGGAAGGTATAATTTAAAGTAAATGTGCTAGCATTTGCGTGGAAAGAACGAGTGAGAAACCATTTAGTATAAAACACCCTCAGCCCACCAAACCGGAAATGAACCATGACCTTCTCATAAATGATAGTCTAGTCTAGTGCGAGAGTATCCCCTTAGACCATGTGGCCACCAAAGCAGGTAATAATATCTTATATAATTGATTCTTATAACAGTGTTATGTGTTTGGGCTTTTAAATATAAAAATAATTAACTATTCATCGGAGTCAAGCACTCCAACCATTCGACCTCGTAGGGGGCAGGCTGTTTTCTATCCTTATGTCCACGGCGAACGAATCCTTCATCTCTTTACCTGATGGGACTGAATTATATCCACTCGGAATGGTATCCATTCCGACAGTTTTGTAATACACTACTTTTGGGAAAAGCCTGAATTGTATCTACCTGAATTATACCCACAAAAACTGGAATTGCATCTACTCGGAATGGCATCCATTACAACAGTTTTGTAATACACTACTTTTGGGAAAAGCCTGAATTGTATCTACCTGAATTATATCCACAAAAACTGGAATTGTATCCACTCGGAATGGTATCCATTCCGACAGTTTTGTAATAAACAGCTTTTGTGAAAAACCTGAATTGTATCCACCTGAATTATATCCACAAAAACTGGAATTGTATCCACTCGGAATGGTATCCATTCCGACAGTTTTGTAATAAACAGCTTTTGTGAAAAACCTGAATTGTATCCACCTGAATTATATCCACAAAAACTGGAATTGTATCCACTCGGAATGGTATCCATTCCGACAGTTTTGTAATAAACAGCTTTTGTGAAAATCCTGAATTGTATCTACCTGAATTATATCCACAAAAACTGGAATTGTATCCACTCGGAATGGTATCCATTACGACAGCTTTGTAATAAACAGCTTTTGTGAAAAACCTGAATTGTATCCACCTGAATTATATCCACAAAAACTGGAATTGTATCAACTCTGAATGGTATTCATTCGGACAGTTTTGAAATATACACCTTTAAGAGAAAACTTGAATTATACCCACAAATGGCCGACTTGAGGTATAACAGAAGGAACGTTTAACGTAAAAGCTTTGTCACAATGTAACGACTTACATGTAATGTCAATAATACCAAATAATATCGAATGGGACAAACACTCACCAACCAAGCGGCCGCTCTCGGAAGACCTACGCACGACCTACACCACTAAACCCGGCCTCCACTCTCGAGAATAATGCCCGTCCAACTGAGCCACGAGTTCCCTGACAACAGACTGCGAGAGTCGAACACGTGTCCAGCCAGCCAGAAAGAAGAGTTCCGTTTCCGGCCACGCATAGCCCTGGGCGCTTCGGCAACGTTCTCGAACATCCAGTTCCTTAGTTTGTTTTGTTTTCCGACCCTCCTTCTCCTTCGGTCCTTCCCCCCCTCTGAGAATTTTCATTTGTATATATACAGCTACGCCAATAATGTAAAATCACTTACTACACTACAATCTCATGGATAAGAGGTGAGAACGGCGACTAGGTCTCGGGGATTATTAATATTCAAAGTTATAAATTCTGTTTCGGCGTCATGGGGGGAACTGTATTCTAAATTACCGTCTGGACTTCAATTTTGTTATTAATTGTTTATTTGAATTGCTATGCCATGCGCTTCCCGCGGCATATAGAAAGATGTCGCCCTTCGTCATCCATTTTAGCTGGGATTCAAACCCAGACCTTATTATTTGTCGTAATTGTATATACTTGCTTATTATTTAAAGCGCACTGAGTGTCAGCGCGCTCCGGGTTCAAGACCCGCTTAGTAAACTTCCTTTTGTACTTTACGATGGCAGATGTTATAATCAAATTTATTGTTTAAAACAGGATAGTAAAGCGAGACTTAGCTCGCTCTTGCATTAGGGAAATGATGTTTATACGTGACGTCAAGTTATTTATGAACGTTTGGAGTTATTGTTTTGTACTCCATTGCTGAGTGACGTCACGTAAGATAAAGCAGTTGTGGCTTATGCCTTATATTAAAATCATTATTATAAATACTAAGTAAATGTATCAAGGAGCTAAAGCCCATAAGACAAGTTTGGCATCAGAGATCCCAGACCTCGTATTATGTTGTGTTCTACACGCTTAGTGTTGTTTATATAATCATACTTAGGAGAATTTGAGATTGATTGTATTTGTACTTAATGGTCTGATGACTAATGGAGGTGCGCTTCACGCACGATGTTTGTTTGCTCAAGTATTGTAAAGTTGTTATTTCAATAATAAAATTTATTTTGTACAATCAGGTGATTCTTTTACCTGATATTAGCCTTCCTCACCCTATAGATATTGATAGATATAGAAGGGGAGGTAGCAAATGGTAGCAGAGCGTAGTTTTGCCCTTTTTTATGGTCTTAGGTCCTTGGTACACGCCTGGAGAGATGTTGAGAAAACAAAATATATATATATAATTTTCGGAAGGTTATATTCTATGTTTTATACACTGTACTAATTCCTGTCGTTATCTTGTTTCATACTGTCATTGGCCATGGCTCCTCCACTGAAACCAGACAAGGCGTCGTCCAGGATGACGAGATCCGATGTGTACCGACTTAGCCGCGAACAACTCCTCGCCGAGCTCCAGGTTTGGTCCACCCCTGTTCCACCCAACGCAACGGTGGGTGAGTTGAGGTCTCTTTTATGTGAACTTGTGAGTGATGTCGGGGCGTCTCAGGCAGATTTAGGTATGGACGCGGAGTGTAGTGGTGAACAACCCACGATGCCCTCCCGTTCTCCCGTTCCCCATGCGCCAGGGGGATATTCTAAGAGTCAAAGTAAAGTCATATTGGAGATATTAGGCCGGGTTCCGGTGTGCAGTGGCCAGAACTACACGGAATTGTTTAACTTTTTAGTAGAAATTAACCGGGCCTCCCGCCTCGAGCTCGTTAGCGAGCCCGAGTTTCTGACTTTGTGTTTATCCAAGACGTCAGGGTTCTTGACCGAGTTGTTTTCCAGGGGCATACAGGCGGATTTATCTGTTAAGGCAGTGACTGATCAGATTTTAAATACGCTTTTGCCTAGTAGAGTTAGGCATAAGTTATGTAGAGAGGTTGTGCTCAGGTTCCAGGCCCCACACGAGTCATTTAGGAACTTTGTCCTTTCTATCACGGAGGCGGCCCGCGTGCTTAATACCGACCTTAAGGAGCCCGAACTGGTAAACATTATTTTGGAAAACGTGTCTCCCCTTACCAGGCGCCATTTTGTTTTCTCGAGTAAGCCTTCAACTATACTTGATCTCTATGCCCTGGCTTCGCACGTAGAGGAAACTCTTCTCTCTGAAGACGAATACCTTATCGCGCAAGCGCCCGTGGCTGTCAGCCGCGCGCGAACGGGTTCGAGTCCCGGAGCAATTATTTCTGCGCCGCCTATCGGCGCTCCTCCACTCGATAGCCGTTCTAACTACGTTAGGGATAGTAACCCTGTGGGTGCTAGCCGTGGGGGTCGCGCACCTCGTGGCACGTCTAGTATTAGATGTTTTCGCTGTAATAGGCTGGGACATGTTCAGAGGGAGTGCAGGCAGGTAAACTATTGAGGCGCGCCCGCGACCGTGGGGCGGCCGCGTCTGGAAGTTTTAAACCGCGGGTTCTTAATCCCATGATTACTGTTTCTATTGGTCCTTTGGGATGCTTAGGGTTATTTGATACTGGAGCCAGCCACTCCTTTGTTAGTAACCAGCTTCTTAGTACTATTGAAGGTAAAGTTAACGTCTTTTGTGAAAATATTGACCCGATCACTTATGCTATCGCGAATGGGCAATGTTTAATTGTGAACCGTAAGATACGTCTTCCGATTAAAATTGGCAGGTTTTCTTGGAAACGTTCTTTTTATGTAGTACCAGCCCTCCCGTTCGACTTAGTTTTGGGGAACGATTTTTTGTTTGAGACCAACGCTAAATTGGATATGGGCAAACGGGTAGTCTCCTTTAGTTTTGCGCCCAGGGAATTAGTCTCGTTTGCGTCTGGGAAAACGCCCCCAGGTATGTTTTCATTGGGTAAGGAGAGTGAGGCCATTCAAAAGGTGGTCAGCCGGTTTCCCGATGTAATCACAGATAGGTGGGGGAAATGTAACGTTCTCCCTTATGATATTGTTGCTCTTGACAACATCCCCGTGCGGTCAGGGCCATACTCCTGCGCACCTCCTAAAATGGAGATTTTTAGGGAGCTGATTTTTGACTTAGAGAAGAAAGGGGTCATCCGCCCATCCAAATCGCCTTACGCCAGCCCCGCCTTCATCATCCCACGCAAGGGCAAGGGGCATCGCCTCATTGTTGACTACCGGAAGCTAAATAAAAAACTTGTTTTTGATCCCTACCCGATGCCAAGCATCGAGTCGGCATTCCAACACCTGGGTAAAGCCAGGTATTACAGCCTTATAGATCTTAATGCTAGCTTCCTCCAGTGCGCGCTCTCGGAGCCATCCAAGAAGTTTACCGCCTTTATAACCCCGTGGCAGGTCTACGAATTTAACAGGGTACCCTTAGGCATTAGTTGCGGAGGGCAAGCTCTTAGCAGAGTGTTAGATCATATTCTCGCTGACCTGAAGTTTAAATTCGTCTTCAACTACCTAGACGACATTTGTATTTATAGTAACTCCCTTCAGGATCACTTACATCACGTTGAAACCGTATTACAACGCCTACGCTCGGCTGGGCTCACTGTCAACCCTGAAAAGGTCACATGGGCTAAGGAGTCTGTCCCGTACCTAGGGTATGTTATCTCCCGGGGTAATTTGCTCGTGGACCCGGAGCGCGTCAAGCCTATTCTGGACTTCCCTACCCCGAAGAACTTAAAAGGGGTGTCTAGGTTTTTAGGGATGTGCGCGTACTACGCCAGGTTTGTCCCCTCGTTCTCAGAAGTAGCTTACCCCCTTAACACCCTTAAGAAAAAGGGGGCTGCCTTTGTATGGGGCCAAGAACAGAACGACGCCTTTCTTGCTCTCAAACAGCATCTGGTCTCTCCGGCAGTATTACGCATGCCCGACTTCTCTCTCCCCTTTCTTTTACACGTTGACGCGTCATCAGTTGCCCTTGGCGCCGTCCTCTCGCAGCGAACCCCTGTAGGCTGTAGGCCGGTAGCGTTCGCTAGCAGGACCCTTAATGCGGCCGAAAAAAGGTATAGTACTTTTGAAAAAGAATGCCTTGGATGCGTTTTTTGCGGTAGAGAAGTTCTCCGACTACCTCGAACTGAGAAAGTTTGACCTGTATACCGATAACATGGCGCTCACCTGGTTATGGAACCACCCCAAGCAATTGGGCAAGATAGGACGCTGGATTTGGAGGCTTTCTAGATTTGACTTTACCACCCACCATGTCGCGGGTAAAGAGAACGTGGTGGCGGATGCGCTGTCTCGGATGGCGGAGGATCTCGACCCTGTTGGAGACGAGCCGGAGGCGGGAACCTTAAGCGTGATTCACACTATCCCAGAATCCTTTATCTCCCTTGGTACTCATCAGGCCGAGGATGAGTTTTGTAAACAGGTGATAGGCCGGATTAGAGCTGGGGAAGTGGTTGGGGACTATCGCTTACGCAAGGGACTCTTAGTGGCTGTTATTAGAGGGAGACCCAAGTACTACATTCCCGAGAAGCTCAGGCCCATGCTCCTGAAGTATTTTCACGACTCCGCCTTTGGTGGGCACTGTGGTGTGCTCAAGACGGAGCGGAAGGTCTCCAAGGAGTTTTTTTGGCCCAACTTACCTAAGGATGTCAGGGAATGGGTTCGAAAGTGTGAGCCCTGTCAAAGGGCCAAACCCTCCCAGAACTCGAAAATAGGGTTTCATTCTGCTGATATCGCAGCACGCCCCTGGGAGAAGGTTTTTATTGACTATGTTGGGCCCCTTACGCGTTCCTCCCAGGGAAACACGTCCATTTTGGTGGTTTTGGATGCCTTTTCTAAATTTGTTGTGTTAATCCCCCTTAGGGACATGAAGGCATCCACAACTGTAAACGCTCTGTCTAGGCGAGTTTGGGGTATGCTAGGGACTCCGAGGGTTGTGGTTAGCGACAATGGCCCCTGTTTTAGATCCAAAGCATTCAAAGACATGTGTTTCTCTTGGGGAATTAAACACGTGACCACCAGCCCGTACTACCCCTCCCCTAACCATGTTGAGCGTTTTAATCGGAACTTAAATGTGGCACTTACTATCTTCCACCATCAGGACCACTCCCATTGGGACAAGTATCTGGATTTTCTGAACGTCGCATTTAACTCCGCATACCACGAGTCTGTCGGGGCCGCCCCAGCCTCAGTCTTTCTAAACAGGGATCTGAACCACCCCCTATTAGCTTCGTGGGATGTTGACCCGCTCCTATCTGAGGCCAATGACCGCCCCTTTCAGGAGAAATGTGAACTCGCTTATCGACATTTGCAGAAGTCTCAGAGGAAAGTAGCCACTACTTTCAATCGGGGACGTGTCCCCGTTCCGTTTAAAGAAGGAGATAAAGTAGTTTGTAAGTCCTTCCCCCTGAGCTCGGCGGTGGACAAAACGACGGCTAAGCTGCTGTACAAGTGGAGCGGGCCATGGCGCATCGACAAGTTCTTAACGCCCGTCTCTGTGCGTCTTATGGATGTTACTGACCCCTCAGTAACCCGTCGTGCCCACGTTAGCCACCTTGAGGTGGTGGTGTAGTAAGTCCGCGCCCTATAAGAGGGGCGCGTAATGATACCTGTTAGGGTCAAGTGTGTATATAGTGTAAATTTTTCTATTTATTGTGCATCTTTATTATAGTAAATATTAATTTAATTGATAGAAGAGTAGGCCTACCCAGATTTCTTAATGTATTAGAACTTTGATTATCGATGACTTGTGTCTGAATGTGCGATGATGGAGACTTATAATAAGCAAACTATTGCGCGTGTGCACGCCTACTCAAAGAAGAGAGAACTGTATGCAGTACATCTCCTCAGAGAACACTCTCAAATTTTCCGTGTCTATTGGGAGACATGATCTCGTGTGAATGTGCTCTAAACAGACTGGCCACGATGGACTGCACTTAGCAGCGGCCGTGTCAGCACCTTGTGAACGTTGGACTTGTGTTGTTGCTGTAATTGTGGATTTATTTTGTTCTCAGAGAGGTTCTGCCCTTCCCCTACCCCTCTCCTTCTGGTTCGAGTTACGGATGTTGGAGTAGTCCGGCTACTGAAGATGGATGCTGGCTGGACCAACAGTAACGTGGAACGGGCCTCAACGTCATAGGGCTTTGATGTTGGAGAGAGTTGGAGTGTCGGTGTTGTGCGTAAGGTGTTGGAGTTCTGGGGGATATCAGAACGCGACTGCCAAGAAGACCTGCTACCTGAATATGAGGGCAGCTTTCCATGGGCCACTTGCTGGGGTCCGGGAGAACCGTCCCCTACATACCAGCTACTGACGACAGGGAAGGTACCGCCCTGCCGTTACACCCACTGCTGAGGACGCCTTCTGACCTCCCGTCAGGGGGGGAGGATGTAACGACTTACATGTAATGTCAATAATACCAAATAATATCGAATGGGACAAACACTCACCAACCAAGCGGCCGCTCTCGGAAGACCTACGCACGACCTACACCACTAAACCCGGCCTCCACTCTCGAGAATAATGCCCGTCCAACTGAGCCACGAGTTCCCTGACAACAGACTGCGAGAGTCGAACACGTGTCCAGCCAGCCAGAAAGAAGAGTTCCGTTTCCGGCCACGCATAGCCCTGGGCGCTTCGGCAACGTTCTCGAACATCCAGTTCCTTAGTTTGTTTTGTTTTCCGACCCTCCTTCTCCTTCGGTCCTTCCCCCCCTCTGAGAATTTTCATTTGTATATATACAGCTACGCCAATAATGTAAAATCACTTACTACACTACAATCTCATGGATAAGAGGTGAGAACGGCGACTAGGTCTCGGGGATTATTAATATTCAAAGTTATAAATTCTGTTTCGGCGTCATGGGGGGAACTGTATTCTAAATTACCGTCTGGACTTCAATTTTGTTATTAATTGTTTATTTGAATTGCTATGCCATGCGCTTCCCGCGGCATATAGAAAGATGTCGCCCTTCGTCATCCATTTTAGCTGGGATTCAAACCCAGACCTTATTATTTGTCGTAATTGTATATACTTGCTTATTATTTAAAGCGCACTGAGTGTCAGCGCGCTCCGGGTTCAAGACCCGCTTAGTAAACTTCCTTTTGTACTTTACGATGGCAGATGTTATAATCAAATTTATTGTTTAAAACAGGATAGTAAAGCGAGACTTAGCTCGCTCTTGCATTAGGGAAATGATGTTTATACGTGACGTCAAGTTATTTATGAACGTTTGGAGTTATTGTTTTGTACTCCATTGCTGAGTGACGTCACGTAAGATAAAGCAGTTGTGGCTTATGCCTTATATTAAAATCATTATTATAAATACTAAGTAAATGTATCAAGGAGCTAAAGCCCATAAGACAAGTTTGGCATCAGAGATCCCAGACCTCGTATTATGTTGTGTTCTACACGCTTAGTGTTGTTTATATAATCATACTTAGGAGAATTTGAGATTGATTGTATTTGTACTTAATGGTCTGATGACTAATGGAGGTGCGCTTCACGCACGATGTTTGTTTGCTCAAGTATTGTAAAGTTGTTATTTCAATAATAAAATTTATTTTGTACAATCAGGTGATTCTTTTACCTGATATTAGCCTTCCTCACCCTATAGATATTGATAGATATAGAAGGGGAGGTAGCAACAATTCTGGTAGAGGGTAGCAGGATGGGATCTTCTTAACTTACTACTTGAATACTAGAGTGCAGGGAAATCAGTATGTTGATTCAATCAAATTATTTAAATAAGTTTAACTAATTAGGCCTATTTGAAATTTGTAGACCTCTATAAAGCTGCCAACAATACATATAATATTAAAAAGCATAGCGTTCTCAATTATTTCTGATTTCCAATTAAACACATTGCTGTAATTATTTTTTATTTTACTTAACATATATTGTAGGGTAGGGCATGTGCTGCAGAGGATATTTGTATCCTATATCTGCCAGTCCTGCTCGATTATACACTTTAGGCCAGAGGAACAGAAGTTAAACGTATGGACAGTATGAAAATCTTTTAGAAAATATAAACAAATTGTTTGCAGTCAACATTTATAGCATTTTACTCTAATTTACTGTTATTTATATATATTGACTATATTTGTATTAATATTATCACTCTTCACCATTGTTTTTATTTTTCCTTGATGATGCTTCAAAAATTCATTTGTAATCAAATCGATATAGGTGAATTTAAACTAAGTTGGTCATTAGTGCTCTAATTTTCTTTTCAAGTGGGTTGTAAAAGTATTTTCTTAAATATGAGATATGTATTCCCTTTAAAGATTGCAGTGCATACTAAAACATTAATTTGCAACCTTATTTAAATCGTAAGATTTTTATTTCAGATCAATATATTTTAGAGCATGTATCGACTTCTATAATTTTAAAGAGACACATTTTTTATTTCATTTGCCAACAGACTTTAGCAACTATGTTTAAAAAATGTGACTGCAGGTTACACAGCAATATAAAAGTATAATAGACATGTGAGGTCTGTAGGCTGCTAGTTTGAAAACACTTCTCTAATGGGATAGGAATAAGGAAGAATTTTAGAGGTAATCCACCCGCATTTGTATGGAAGGAGAGTGAGAAATCTATTAGGCAAAAACCATCCTCAGTAAAACCGACCTGGATTCGAACCCTGATTTCTCCACCATCAAAAAGCCAGTCTATAAATAAAGTAATACCTTTAGAACATGCGGCCACCAAAGCAGGGGAATAGCGACTCATTCATTGATAATGTAACTCAATTTAATAATAATAATACAGTACAAAATACAATTAATGCTTTACCTCAACACTTCTGCTTCTACAGAAACATAGCTTCAGTAGTATTTATGAATGTCATCATATTTCAGCGCAGGGCCGCTTGGAGCGGGCCAGTCCCCCCCCCTCTTCCCCCCTTCAGTGTATTTGAAGTGTTTTGGGGGGGAGAGTGGGGGGATAGATGAAAAAGTGGTCTCGTAAGAAAAAAATTTATTTTGATTTTAAATGAGTATACCTATATTATGTTTTTGATATTATAATAATAGTTCAAATTTATTTGTGAAACATATTAATTTATGT
Organism: Timema podura; assembly: GCA_033556935.1. Classification (NCBI taxonomy): domain Eukaryota; kingdom Metazoa; phylum Arthropoda; class Insecta; order Phasmatodea; family Timematidae; genus Timema; species Timema podura. The sequence goes on from JAVRXN010000006.1 coordinate 26,413,642, forward strand.
ATGGTGGCGTTTTTAATTTGCAGAGGACTTATCTTGATTGGCACCATACCCCGTCTTGAAGAGCGTGTCACTCTCAAATAGTTGTAACGTTGAATACTGAAGAGTTATGTCAGCTCTTATCATTCACATCAAAATTAATAATATACTTCTTAGTTCGTATAGTTGAATAGACTGGATTGTGCTGATATCGCTGAGGCAATATTAAATTTTTAAAAGTATATTTTATGTGCAGCCATAATAAATACACTACCATACCATTTATTTACTTCCGAATGAAGAAATCTGTTACCCTCACTAGAGGGTCGATTGGTCTAACGATTATTATACTCGTTATATTGTCACCGTTAGTAATAAGGCTGGGGCTCAAATTTCTAACGAATCACCTGAATTCCATTCCCGATATGGACATAGATGTATTATTGATAAAATATCGAGTGGGGATTGAATGTTGTTCTAAATCGTGCGATGTATGAATGAAAAATGAGCTTTATGGGAAAAAAGATGTTGTATTAAAATAACACGTTAAACATACCAATTAATAATGTGTATTATATCTGAAGATAAAGAAAAGGAGCAACTAAAAGAAGAACAGGGCCCAACTACTTTTACTTGAGTATTTCTGTGAGAATTGAGTACAGCCGATTACGATACACAAAAGTTGTAGTCTACTACTGTTACTCGATTTTTCCCATCACTAGAGCTCACTGAGGATAGGAAGTGAGCAAAGCAGTGCTACAAATTCATATTAGTAAAATTGTTGCCAGAATTCATCAAAAGTGTTTCATTTCTCACTAGATTTGAATAAATTAAAGCTAAATTTTCAATATTCATTTTTTAACATAGTGGCTAAATTCTGTTGGCAAATGAAATAAAAAATGTGTCTCTTTAACATTATAGAAGACGATACATGCTCTAAAATATATTGACCTGAAATAAAAATCTTACGATTTAAATAAGGTTGAAAATTAATGTTCTAGTATGCACTGCAATCTTTAAAGGGAATGAATACTTCATGTTTAAGAAAATACTTTTACAGCCCACTTGAAAAGAGAATTAGAGCACTAATGACCAACTTAGTTTAAATTCACCTATATCGATTTGATTATAAATGAATTTTTGAAGCCTCCTCAAGGAAAAAATAAAAACTATGGAAACAGTGATAATATTAATACAAAGATAGTCAATATCTATAAATAACAGTAAAATAGAGTAAAATGCTATCAATTTTTACTGCTAACAATTTGTTTATGATTTCTAAAAGGTTCTCCTAATGTCCATACGTTTAACTTCTGTTCCTCTGGCCTAAAGTGTATAATCGAGCAGGACTGGCAGATATAGGATACGAATATCCTCTGCAGACCATTCCTTACCCAACAGTAGGGATCATTTACGGTCCTCAGGGCGGAAGTGACGTCATAATAGTGGGGTGGGTAGTTTTTGGGATAGGGCCTTATACATAGGTACGGTTTTCAGGGCAGAGAGGGGAAGGTAGGGGAGGTATCGTGATGATGTGGGGATGTTGGAGGTGGGGTGGGATGGTGGGGGGGGGGGGGGGTTTATAGCTCGCGTGTGTTGGATGGTTCTGCGGGGGGCGGGGTTGGCAAGCGACGTCGACCGCGGGAGGGTGTTTTCTCTCTCTCTCTCTTTCTCTTACAGGGAAATTAGGAATGAAGAGGGGAGGGGGGGGTGGCAAGCTCTTTCGCGGCGGCGACCGCGGGAAGGGTGTTTTCTCTCTCTCTCTTTTTCTCTTACAGGGAAATTAGGAATTAAGAGGGGAGGGGGGTGGCAAGCTCTTTCGCGGCGGCGACCGCGGGAAGGGTGTTTTCTCTCTCTCTCTCTCTCTCTCTCTCTCTCTCTCTCTCTCTCTCTCTCTCTCTTCTCTCTCTCTCAAAACAATACATAAATATATTCCGTACAGTGGGTGTTATTATAAAATCTCTTCCTCTATCCTTTTTTATATATATCTTCCATACAATGATTATTATAAATCTTAAAAGGATACTCTCTATCTCTCTCTCTCTCTCTCTCTCTTACAAGGAAATTAGGAATTAAGGTTAAATAGTATGGATTCTTTAAAACAATACATAAATATATTCTGTACAGTGGGTCTTATTATTATAAAATCTCTTCCTCTATCCCTTTTTTTATATATCTTCCATACAATGATTATTATAAATCTTAAAAGGATACTCTCTATCTCTATGTATTCTCTCTCTCTCTCTCTTACAAGGAAATTAGGAATTAAGGTTAAATACCTTCTTTAAAATCTCTTCCTTTATCTTTTTTCATCTTTCTTAACGGGATCGTAAACTTAAATAAATAGTACAGACTCTTATTTAACGTGTATATTCTTAAGATTACGAAGATACATACATACATACATATATATTCAGTACAAAGATTATTAAAAAATAAAATTCTTTCTCTCGGAAATAATATAAAGTCTTTTTAATCAGTGCATACGATAAATCTCTTTCTCTAAAGTCTTTCGGTGATTATAGACTTCGGTAAACACGCGCGCGCGCGCGAAAAGACCGACTTAGGCGCTTCACCACTTGAATAGCTCGTACTTGTCATCTCCTAGATATATCAGTCCTCGCTGTGAAGCGTTAAAGCGACTCCTGTACCTCGCACCAAAGTTTTTACCCGGAAGACGAACTCTGCCAACACAGTCTAGCGTTATGATGTTCGGCTCGTCCTCCGCTTCACTGACCTCTTCATCTCCTTCTAGACGACGGACGTTGTAGGTCCGGTACTTTTCAAGTTCGGAGATGCACTTGACCCGATCGTGTTCCTCGCGCTCGATCCGATCCAACGCCGCGCACAAAGCGTCTTCCTCCTCCTGGAGAATTTGCGGCTCGTCCCCTTCCTTGAGGTTGTAGACGGGGCATGATGTAGAACAGCGCTCGACGGACTGACTCGATTCCCACATTCCGGGATTATGACTCCCGAGCCAGTGTATGGAAGAATCGCAGTGCTCGCTGTAGCCCTTGTCAACCGCCGCGATGTAGTATTCTAAGCCGCCGTTCGAGATCTTAATATCGCTCATGTCCTCCAGACGGTAACCCAACTGTCTAAACATATCGAATGTGAAGCGTCTCTCTACCTCGCGACCGCTTTATATGCTCGGAATGGAGGGGGACGCGCCCTCCCCTCCTTCTACACTATATCCTTCGCATCGATCTACGAATTGTGCGTCTATGCTCGGAATGGAGGGGGACGCGCCCCTCTCCTCCTTCTACACTATATCCTTCGCATCGATCCACGAATTGTGCGTAGAGTCAAACCCTAACCATTTGACGTATACTCTATTTCCGGAACGTCTGACTATCTTCTCTACAAGGTAAACATCCGGATACGAAGTCTTTCTAAGCTCCTTACCGTAGAATCCTCCTGTGATAGGCTTACCCTTCATATCTTCGAGTAGGAAGGTCCTAGGATTAGTCTCGACGACGTTACGTATTTTAAACAGTTCGGTCGACCAGTTTGCGGTATAACCCTTTTCGAAAACGTCCTTATACTTACTGATACGGACTATATCACCCGCTTTAAATATGTTTGGTGTAGAATCCGAGATCTTGAGACGTTTATAGACTGTATGTAAAAGTCTGTCGTCCTTGACGTCTATAGGCTTCATCTTTATGGTCGAGTGTACAGTCCGGTTGTATTCATCCAGTAAGGAATCGATCATATCTATCCATTGATATGATCCTTTAGCCGTGAACCTCCTCCACATCATGTTCTTGAGAGTGCGATTAAATCGTTCCACGACACTAGCCTTGACGTTGCTGTATGTAGAATAGTGATTGATTCTCTTTCTCTTCATGAGTGTTTTGAATTCCGCGTTGTAAAACTCTGTCCCATTATCCGTTTGGAGATGACGAACGGAAGGTAAACCTTTGCCGGTCACCTTGTCGAGGAGGAGAGCCATTGCGGTGCTGACATTCTTACCCGTCTTAGTCTTGACAGGTGCGGCCCAAGCCCTCTTGGAATACACGTCGATGACGGTGAGAAGGTACTTGAACCCCTTATTCGATCGGGAGTAGGGTATCATCTCCACCAGATCAGCCTGAAGGAGTTCGTTCAAGCCTCGTACGCTAACATGTCTTCGGGGGAATCGTCGTCTTGCAGGACGATGAAGTTCGAGTGCAATCCCCCACTTGACGGTGGACATGATTATGATAAAATACCGATGAGATGAATGTCTTTATACGATAATTCCAGCCTCGCGTAGTTCCTCAATGATGGAAACGATCTCGTTCTGGTGAGCGGAATGACCGGCCTCTGTAGATGCTTGCAAGAGTCGTAATCGATCGACCAATTCGTTAGGATCGTCCCAATAGGTATAATCGATCCCTCGTCCTGTCTCCATCTTGTATAAACCGTCGTCCTCGAGCTCCTCCTCAAACATAGGTTTGATGATTAACGAATACTTTGATCCCGCGCGCATCTTGATACGGGCGTACGGCTCGTTTCTCAACCGATGCGCGTTTGTTTCTTCGAGCATAGATTTGTATACTTTCAGATCCTCCTTAGTATAATGCGCGGGTGCTCTTCTGAAGAGTAATTCTAATAGCCCTCGGGTATACGGTATCGTCATATTGTTGAGAAGTATCGTACCGTCACTCCCGTCGAATACGATACGGGTATCTCCGAGCTTGGTGGAGTTACCTTCATGGCGGACTCCATAGGTCTTATCGGAATGCGCGCGAGACGAATAAAGATAAGTATCCAATAGATGTCTGTTCTGCAATCTCTCAGGCGATACTTCTACCTCCTCAGGTTTGGGTTCAGCGAGCGCCTTCACCATCTTGCTTAGAGGATCCGTGATAGGTTTGAATGTTTCATTCACGACGTGCTCGGACTCGTGTCGGGCATCGCGTAGTTGCTTATACTTTCGTTTAATAATCTTACTCGCTTTTATGATATCCTCCGTGACCTTCGTCGACATGATGTAAGGTGCGAATGTCTCTTACGACGAAGAAAACGGTTCATTATATCTAAACGTAAGTAAAACCTAATTCGACGTGTAAAATCTGAGTCGTTGTCAAGCGTTTTTCTAGCATGAAAGATATAGAGTCATCTTTGGACACCTCGAAAGGAGGATCGTCGATAATTTTAAGATTCAACAAGCAAATAACATCTTTCAAGTTCATGATCATCGTTGAAACGATCCCTGCCCTCTTGAACTTATAACCACGTTCACCCGTTAGAGCCAATTCGAAATGTCTCGTATCCTTCCTCGTAGGTTTTGAATCCAAGTAGATGTAGATGAAACCATGACTTACCGTAGAGTCTACATAAGCTTTAGGCACGGCGTCTGAAGGTAATGAAGGCGTACCTATGTTTCGTAAAACTAAGCCGCCCGCATCGTAAAGTCGATCGTTATCTGCCCCCTTTACGGATAGTATACCTCTCGCTATCATATTGTTCAATTCGGTGTAAACGGTTCGTTGTATCGCGAAAGATTCCTCTAGGCTTAGCAACTTTGGACCTAAAGCGTCAAGCACCGTTTTATTTTCGTTGAGACGATCTTCATGATGACGAGCCAGTTTCCACACCTCCTCCATCCCTTGATGGCTACTCTTCTCAAAGTTGGCATATTTTATTCGATCGTTCTCCAAATTCTCGATCAACGATTCCATCTGTCCTTTGATGGCGTCCTTGGCAGTGTTGAGAGCGAGTATCTGCTCATTACTATGTCTCGCATCCATCCTATCGACGTAAGACTTGTTACAGACATCCTTAGATGCGATGGGCGTCTCGACGTTGACGATCCTCTTCGATCTAGCGTCGAAATACCCTTGAGAGTTTAAAGTCAGATTTCCTTCCGTCTCGACGAGAGATCTATATTTGTAGAGACTATGACCGAATTTAGATATGGACGACATGATGTCTTATCGCCTACTGAATATGCGTTCATGTCAATCATGCAATATAAAGGTATCGAAACCGTAGCGATATCGCCCTTTATCAATCTCATGATCTTTACTCAACACAAGAAAATCGTACTTGTGTTTTTTCCAACACAGCGAGCACACTTCCTTAAATTTTTGGAATGTCATATCAGTGTTCACGTGATCGTCGTAAACGTGTCTCAGGTTCGTATCGTCCATCCTGAATAGGATGAGAAGATTGGCGTTATCTCTCAACATCTGTTTCGGGATGCGCGAGTACGTCTGGCAAAGATAGAAACAGTCTATAGCCTTATGTCTGCCCATACTGAAATAAGCCTGTATATTAAACTGTTTATCGCAAGCGACGTCGTCAAAATGAATACAGAGTCGGGTTTGGCCTCGGACGGCGTGATAATTTCCGCGTTGTCAGAATAAGGGAAATAGCCCATGCCTTCGACGAGCGAGAGAATCTTCGATAAACGTTGATACTTGGGCTGGTATAACGATTTAGAGTAAACGTACACGTTCTTGAAGCGTAGACCGTTAGGTTCCTCCAACAGACTGATCATAGCGTTGGTTTTACCGCAATTCGAAGGTCCGCAGATGATGCAACGGATAGTATCAGGCAACAACGTGCCGTGTCTCTGAGGTAAAGCTCTACCTGCATCGTGATCGTTGTTGCGTACAGTTAAAGAGTCTGTCTGTTTCTCGAGCCGCATGTCGACTAGTTCATCTATATAATGCACGCACCTATATAAATAGGAATCAGTACGTGTCATGAGGCGAAGAAGAGGAGGGGGGTTGTTGGATAAGATAATCAATAATCTGCCGTTTGAGCTGCATATACCCGGATACCAGTATTGCGGGCCGGGAACAAAGTTGGATAAACGATTGAAACGAGGCGATCCCGGAATAAACGTGTTAGATCGATACTGTAAAGAACACGATATCAGCTACTCCAAGGTGAAAGATCTTGCAGGACGTCATACCGCAGATCGTGAACTTATCGAGAAATCGTGGAAAAGATTGCTCGCACCTGACTCGAAGTTGAACGAGAAAGCCGCCGCGTGGGCTGTCGTCAACGCGATGAAAGCTAAAGTCAAGATGGGTTCCGGTCTAAAGAAGAAAGCTCGACGTCGTCAACAGAGTGCTACTACTACTACTACTCGCCGTAAGAAGAAGGGTGGAATTCTACCTATACTACCTTTGATCGCAGCGCTTGGAGCCGTCGCCGGAGGAGCTGCGGGAATCACGAAGGCTGTACAAAGTGCGAAGGCGAATACGAAACAATTGAACGAGGCTCAGAGACATAATCGCACGCTCGAGGCTATCGCCATGGGGAAAGGGATGTATCTACAACCTTACCCGAAAAAAAAATGACTACCTAAACGTGCCCTTACTGAAACGGATCTGCGCAAGTACGCTAGCAAGTTAAAAATCCACTTTTTTAGGGGAGTATTTGCGAGGGATGCTTTACCTAGCAGCCCCCCTTGGAGGATAGAGAGCGGCATCATCAATCTTGATAATGATAGTGGTAAGGGTACACATTGGGTGGCGTATAAGAAAAACGGCGAGCGGGCGGATTACTTCGATAGTTTCGGTGATCTAAGGCCGCCACTCGAACTTGTTCGATATCTCGGAGGAATACCTATCACCTATAATCATACGCGCTATCAAGAGTACGGAACCGTTTTATGCGGCCATCTTTGTTTAGCTTTCCTTAAATACTCGCGCTGACGTTCGATCTTAGTAAATATGTCTATGACACTTACACTGACGGGTCAGAGTTCGAATCTAACTGAGAACTACTTCCCGCATATCCTGCTCGGAGAAGAGAATCGCGAAGAAGAATGGTTCATCGGACTGATCAATCTGGCGACGTTCAATTCCATACCGAACATCGACGAACGTAATAATAAATTTTATTGTGACGGTAAAGAGTATACCGTCCCTCCGGGTACCTATGAACTTGAGGCGTTGGACAGATTCTTGCGAAGAGAAGTCTCGAGTAACGTAAAGCTCTCGATTATCGGTGACCCTAGCACTTTAAAGAGCTATATCACTTGCAATAAACCTATTGACTTTACCCGGTCTGGCACGTTCGCATCCTTGCTGGGGTTCGACTCCGTCGTACTTCCCGCAGGGAAGACGCACATATCTACCAATACCGTGAATATTCTTCACGTGAATGTGATCCGCGTAGAATGTAGTCTCGCTAGCGGGGCTTACGTCAACGGAGAACCGAGTCATACCTTGCACGAGTTCAGCATGACCGTCCCGCCAGGCTATAAGATAGTGGAAGCGCCGAACAATATCATTTACCTTCCGGTAACGAAGCGAGTAATAGAGTCTATCGCAGTACGACTTATCGACGAACGAGGAGATATCGTCAACTTTAGAGACGAAACGATATCGCTATGTATACATCTGAAACGAGTCGGTGGGGATGGGACTCGTACTAGATAAAACGAGACGACGTCATCTTCCTCGAAACATTGAGAGAAGAACAGTGAAAGTGTTAACACCTACAAATAAACAATATTTAAGACGTCTAGGCTACTCGTTACGAAAATAATGGATGACGCCGTGGACATTCTGAACATTGGAGACTCCGCCGCTTTCGATACGGCCTTGACCAGTTTCCAGTATCATTCCTACGCCTCGTATATTCCCGGACCGTTAGCTAACGGGAACGAGCTTAGGATATCTATCCAACAAGAAGGACTGTACACGTTACCTCACCGTTCTCTACTACATATCAAAGGACGACTACTTTTGAATACGGGAGAACCCGGAAGTACTTCAAGGATTGTTAATAACGGAATACTGCATCTATTCTCAAGAATCGCCTATGAGATCAACGGGATAGAGATTGATCAATCGAGAGATGTAGGCATTTCGACTCAGCTTAAAAACTATCTATCTATAAGGAACGGTGAGCAGACTCATCTTTCAAACGCGGGTTGGAGATTTGAAGGAGTTCACGTGCACGCGGAAACAGGCATCTTTGACGTATGCATCCCTTTACGTCTCATACTAGGATTCGTCGAAGACTATTCTCGAATACTAATCAATGCGAAACAAGAACTGGTGCTAGTTCGTTCGACCAGCGACAACAACGCTTTACAAAGAGCGCCTCCTCCCGTCGCGGAGACACTCTCTAGGATCGAGTTAAGTAAAATATCTTGGCTTGTACCGCATATAAAGACTGACGATATCAATCGTCTCAACCTGCTTAATTTCATCAAGAGTGGAAGGATCATCGAGCTACCTTTTCGTACTTGGGAATTGTATGAGTACCCTAACGTACCTACTTCTAATCAGCATGATTGGACTGTGAAAACGTCAACCTTGCTGGAAAAACCTCGTTACGTTGTTTTCGCTCTTCAGACTGGACGGAACAATACGACGGCTGCAGATAGAAGTATTTTCGATCATTGTAATTTACGTAATGCTAAACTCTATCTAAATTCTATCATGTACCCTTATGAGGATATGAACTTGGACTTTAGACAAGATTCCTTCTCGAAATTATACGAAGACTATGCTAATTTCCAGACTTCGTACTACGGAACGAGCACCTCTTTACCTTTACTTGATCCTTCTCATTTCAAGTCTCACGCACCCGTCGTCGTGTTCGATGCCAGCCGACAGGAAGATACTCTCAAGGACGGTATGGTGACGTGTCGTATAACGTTCGAGACGGAGGAAAATATCCCTGCAAACACCAAGGCGTTTTGTCTCATCATACACGATAGAGTAGTCCGCTATAACCCTTCAAGCAGCGACGTTAGCAAGATGACATCATAAATGACGCATCATCGTTCTCATCTTGATCAGTATGTTGATCGACGTGCAAGGATACTCGATTGATGAGAGAGTATTCATATTCAAGGAGGTGAGCGTTCTACATTTCGAACCTTTTGACGAAGCAAACTACAAGTTCCTTCCTCCGTTCAAGATCGACGACCTCTCCGCATCGAGCAGGAGGAATGTAGATTGGGTGACCGACTATTATCACGGACTATCTTGGTACGGCGGAGAAGTACAGTACTCGAATCTTCGTTCTATCATGATTTCTCATCTAGAGCGGTACGCATCGCGACTATCAATCTATATTAAAGGAACTGAGAAGATTACTTGGCTACAGAGTGTCATCGGCGCCGATAGTGACAAGTACGACTTTTACGAGCTAGGCAATCTCGGTTGCCCTTCTCTGAGTAAGCTTAAAAATCTGTACAACGTAAACAAGTGTTCCACTCATTCCGGTACCGTCTACTCGTGCGCCACAGAAAATGTCCGACTACTCCAAGAATGGTTTAAGAATTTTAAGTCTGATCGGCCAAAACTTTTGCGATCTGACCAAGAGTGCGATGCGGAACGATACGGGTTCGGTTATTCCAGCATTGCTTCATATGATAGCCTTGATAAACGAGTATAAAGAGTACATCGATTTCGATAAGTTATCATGTTTCTGCGGTCAAGATGAGGTTGACACGGTCAGACGGAAGAAAACTGCTGGCACTTCTAAACGTACGCTCGGAAAGAAGAATAAAACTTCTGAGAAAGCGATCGAGGAGCCTACGAAGAAGAAGCTACGAGACGAGTTGAAGGATGCGTAACTATCGAAACTCTTGAACGAGTGCTTTAAGTCAGAGACAAATAGATCGAAAAGGTTTTTCTTAATTTTTTCATCGATCTTTCTTGGATACTCCCTAGCTTGTAATGTATCAATTATTACTTTGTATTTAATCAATTAGACAATAAGTATAGGAAAGAAAGTCTCAAACTTTTTTCATTTATCCTTCTTGAATACTTGTAATATATTAATCATGTTTTTTAAAGATTATTACTTTGTAAAACATTTTTTAATCAATTAGAGTATAAGTCTAGGAATCTATAAAAAATTATTCTTTGGAAATAAATGTATAAGTCTAATCAATCTTTCTTGGATACTCCCTAGCTTGTAATGTATCAATTATTACTTTGTATTTAATCAATTAGACGATAAGTATAGAAAAGAATGCCTCAAACTTTTTTCATTTATCCTTCTTGAATACTTGTAATGTATTAATCATGTTTTTAATGATTATCACTTTGTAAAACATTTTTAATCAATTAGAGTATAAGTCTAGGAATCTATAAAAAAATTATTCTTTGGAAATAAATGTATAAGTCTAATCGATCTTTCTTGGATACTCCCTAGCTTGTAATTTATCAATTATTACTTTTGAATTTAATCGATTAGACGATAAGTATAGGAAAGAATGTCTCCAACTTTTTTCATTTATCCTTCTTGAATACTTGTAATGTATTAATCATGTTTTAAAGATTATTACTTTGTAAAACATTTTTTAATCAATTAGAGTATAAGTCTAGGAATCTATAAAAATTTATTCATTGGAAATAAATGTATAAGTCTAAGAATGTAACAAAACTTTTTTTTAAATAAATGAATTAACGATTATTACTTTGTTCGTATTCTTTAGATAGAGATGTATAAGTCTATGAATCTAAAAACCTTTTATTCTTGGAATATAAGTCTTAGAGGAGAGGGTGTATTTAATCAATTAGACGATAAGTATAGGAAAGAATGTATCAAACTTTTTTCATTTATCCTTCTTGAATACTTGTAATGTATTAATCATGTTTTAAAGATTATTACTTTGTAAAACCTTTTTAATAAATTAGAGTATAAGTCTAGAAATCTATAAAAATTTATTCATTGGAAATAAATGTATAAGTCTAAGAATGTAACAAAACTTTTTTTAAAAATAAATGAATTAACGATTATTACTTTGTTCGTATTCTTTAGATAGAGATGTATAAGTCTATGAATCTAAAAAAACCTTTTATTCTTGGAATATAAGTCTTAGAGGAGAGGGAGGGTGAGGGAGGGAGGAAAGAAATAATAATAAAAAACAACACACAATAACCCCATTTAATGAATATAATGATATACTATTTTTTACACACAGATACATACTAAATTAGTATTTTCTTTTTCTTCAGTTAATAATGATAAAGTTACAGAATATGTGGTACAACATAAATATTTTCTCAAGTCTTTTAGAAGTACTAACATTTTCTTTAGACAATAGTGATAAAGGTATAGTTCTTGAATTTTTTTGTTTTCTCTTCATCATGAATATACATCGACATTAATTATTAATATTTTCTTAATCACTTACACTATAGACACTTTTTTCATAGAGACGACAGGTTAGTATCGAACAGTGGCTCTTGGAAGGAAGTAGATGCCCGCTCACTTATAGAGTAATGGTACCATGATAGAATATTAACTGTACCGAGTACTATATCTTATATCGAATAGTGATAAAGTTGTAAATCTTGAATATACATTGTTACTTTTAGAAGCACTGTATTAATATTTTCTTAATCACTAGCACTTACACTATAGACAAAATTATTTTTTTTCATAGAGACGACGGCTCAGTATCGATCGGCGCCTCTTGGGAGGAAGTAGATGCCTGCCCACTTATAGAGTAATGATACCATGGTAGAGTATTGACCGTACCGGGTACTATATATCTTTTATCGTCGATAGAGCATAGGGCGACCCGATTGAATTTTTGAGTGTAAAGTTTGAATCCTACAGCTCTTATTGAACGAGCCTCTCTCATGACTATCGTCGCATCAGTCAGACAATTACGATAGTCCTCTAACGAAAGCGTTCTTAACGCGCTACTCTTGACCCCTTTAGCCTTGAGCGTCTCGCCATCTCCTTGTACCGCGAATGAATAGAGTTTAGGACGTAAACCTATGAATTCGGTGATGATCCGACCTCGAGTCTCATCTTTTAGTTTACCGAGCACCCCTTTATTTAGTACAGGCATCCCGTAAACATTGTCTTGTCCGTAGGCGGATGTGTCCAGGTAGTCATTAGCTAACAGGATAAGTCGCTGGTACGCATCCTCAACAGTCATGTAGTAGAGAAGTGAGTCCGTATCCGTGTATTGGAGTTTTAACGCGCCTGCCGGGAAGGCGGGAACCATAACCTGATAATGTAGACCGTACATGACTACCTTTGAGATTTCCAAAATGGCGAATCCTGCATAAATCGGCATATCAAAGTAAATCTCTTGCGGTTCCATCTCGATGATGACCAGGTTTTCCGACACGATCGTACGGTTTTTAAAGTTTGGGCTAGCTATGAGGTTACCCGCTCCAAATTTCCCTCCCCACCTGGTAGCTATCTTTATCGTACGGTAGGCCCTCTTGTTAGATATAAGACGACCGAATGCGGCATTGTTCATCAGTTTGAAAAACATGTTTTCAAACTGATTGCTCGCTTTACTCCTCATTTCCGCGTTCAGCTTGACATACGGAGCCATCCATGGCGATTGCTTGAAACTAAGAACCCTGTGGACTCTTGTCAGTTTCAATCCATTCGCCAAACATAGCTTTAGATGACGGTAGTGAATGACGTACCTAGTCTTATCAGCTAAAGTCGTTAACAATTTCTCGTGCTTACCTACGGGTGGAATCCCCTTCTCGGGACAGAACGGCAAGTCGGAATGAGCATCGTGTACATCTCGTGGATATTCGAGATCTACCTGCAAGATATACCCCGTCTCCGCATCGTCCTCTACTTTTCGCACATCCAAACGATCAATTTCATCATCTTCGAGCCACCTGAACCCTTCAAAGGGTAGTGAGGACAGCATACTAAATGAATAGAGTCCATTCACGTCTAGATAAACAAGGTAAGACTCCGGCTTGGAACGGTCGAATGAGTCCATATACCGATTATTCGCTACAGAGTGCCGATTAGCCACAAAACATACCCCTCCTCGGATACCTCCCTCGATGAATTGATGTATGTTCACATCATCGATTAATTCGAGCCGTACCCGGGTTATTCTCAATAGAGCCTGGTACGCAAGACTAGGAGCTGTAAGAGACCATCCGGGATCGAGTCTATACGTCTTCATGCAGAGATCGCGAAAGTTCTCAAAGACGTCAGCCAGTAGCGTTACGTCAGTATACAGGTAGAGGTTCGAGTAGTCCCAAAGATTCTTACATTCAAATAGTCGCCAAACCTCGCAAGCATGATCATAGTCTTCCTGAGCGATATGACTATCTGTGAGTGCGTTGTAAAATTTATCCTTGCTCGGTAACTGAGTCTCGTTCAGTCGCTCGAATGAATCTATATAGTCATAGGGGAACACGCCTTTACGAGTGACTAGTTTGAACCGTTCATCCTCAGGATGACACTTACGGGTGATTTTAAGTTGGTCGGGTTCAAGGTAAGATACGCATTTCTCTAGGGACGTACATAGAAAGCTGAAACTATCTATAATTTTAATCGTGATCCCTCGAAACCCGTGCCGAATATATTTCATGATTACTTTGAATCTTCCCATAGTCTCTCCAATAACCTTGACTTTTCCCGGATTGACGAGAACGCTCTCTCCCGTGAACGGATCAGTCTCTCTACGTTCGACAAGTGATTCAAGAAGGAAAAAATTGTCGTAGCAACGCGCGTTATGGATTACTACGCTCAGGTGGCTCGGGTTCTTGTAATTAATATTGCATGCTGCGTGACTGCTCCCGCGATAAAGTCCCGTCAAGTGGCAATGATCCATAACGCGAATATCATCATTCGCGTAAGGCTTTTCGCATATATGACAATGAGAGGCCGTATTATGAGCATCTCTTTGAGCAAGCGTTAGTGGTGTCATCGGAACGACGGTACTATAGCAATCTAGTACGCGCTTTGCTGTATCTACGAGAGCTTCAACAAATTGATCTGTACAATCTCTTCCCGTGAAGCGTCGGTACTCTGAGAGACTATCGTCAAAATTACATTTAGTGTACATACCTACAGAATAAGCCACATGACGCTGTACATTCTCGGTATAAGAAAATTTCGGGTCGGGATCGCTCGTCTCTATCGGCACGAGTAAGCTCTCCAGGTCTGCATATACGATAAATCCTGTTTTCTCCTGATGCTTATACTGTGAGAACGTGAGGAATTTATCCTCTCCTTGAGGGAATGTACTCCTTACCGCGCCAAATTTTATACACGTATCTTTATGTTTTACAAGTTTGTTTTCGGTCAGAAAAGCGGTCAGACATCGATCGCAAAAGTACCTACGTCTTTCGTTAGAATTTAACGATAGTTGCGGGTTTATTAACCGAGACAGATTTTTGATTCCGCTGAAATGATATGTTCCCGTTCCGTGCACTCTTATCATGAATAAATGAACATGTCTGGCGCGTTCTTTAGCGCTGACGTGCACGGGAACGATCACTACTGTTTTAGAGTTGTCTGCAGTGTCAATATAAGAGTCACTCCCGTCGTGTTTCGCGGTGTACACATTAACGGATATATCGTTAAGCCTTTCGAAGCGTTCGATATACCTCATTTCGAACGGGAGCGGGATTCCATCTAGATTCAGCACATCTCGAAAATTAGGATAAGAGGATAAACGTTGAGCTTTTCCCGTCGGTTCAAAGAGGCACGTCAATACGGATACGGGGAAGCAAAGTCCTTCTTCAGATTGTACATTTATCAACGCTCTACGTTTGGCTATAATTTCAGGGATTTGAACACGAGCTCCGATCGAGAAAACCGAGTTTTTCGAGAAATTTATTCTCATTTCCAACGTGCCGTCATATATCCATCCCGAGTCTCTAGAAACGAACGCCTCAATCTGAGCAAGGAGTGGAAAGATCACGTTATTTTCATATAGCTCCTCCAAGTTTATCAGGGTAAATATATCGCATAGAGTCGAGTTGAAATAACCCTTTTCAATTCTATCTTCGGTAGGATGCCTAAACTCGCAGATGAGAGTACAATTTACCTTTATCGGGTTATTTGCAATTGATTCTTCTACCGTCTTTACGTAAATATCCCCGCACGCAACGAGAAACTGAACAGGATCCTTATAGGGTAGTTCATTGGTGATAGAGTACGTCTTTATGCGTTGGGCGTACGCTTGCTCGATAAGTTTGATAGATAGTCCTAGCGGCTCCAGGTAAAGCCTAAACTGCGTAAATCCTATACCTAAGTTTCGTGACAGGGTCATAAGTCTTTGGATCTGTACGTTTATATCGTCTTGCCCGAATATCAGTACGCTCGAGGTCTTAATCTGTCCGGGTATATGTTCTATGTAAGCATTATATACCTTCCCATCACGAGGAGCGATATCATGTCTCAGGTTTTTAATTAAAAGTTGTTCATTAGAGGTTAATTCATCGAGGGTATACACCTTATTACCGTTAGTCTGTCTAGATACGATGATAGGAGATGACAGGCGAGCTCGTTTTGCCGCGGGTCTTGACATGTTTCTAAGTTTGCACGCTATGCTCTAAGCAGGCACTACTCTCCTCGCATTATTCTCTTCATTTCTGTATGGCTTGCTCTAGGATCTCATCGAGTGACTCTGAGACAGCTATAAAAACAAACAAACAGGAACACCTAGTTAGTATTGGGTTTTTTTACAGATAGCAGATCATGAAGCTATGATATACAAACATTGAAGTAAAAAAGCTAATGTCTTAACTCGTGAGCAATTATTTTTTTGTTAAAAAAGAAAAAAAAATTTTTTACGATATAAGTCTAATAATATAACAAACTTTTTTAAATAAAAAGAAATAACGATTATTACTTTTTTCTCTGTATTCTAATAATATAACAAGCTATGATATACACACATTGAAGTAAAAAAGTTAATGTCTTAACTCATGAGCAATTCTTTTTTTGTTAAAAAAAGAAAAAATTAATTTTTATGAATAAGTCTAAGAATGCATCAGTATTTTAATCAATTAGAATTTATAAAAACATTTTTTTTATTCTTTGGAAATAAATGTATAAGTCTATGAATCTATAAAACATTTTTTTATCCTTTGTATGTATAAGTCTATGAATCTATAAAACATTTTTTTTTATTTAATCGATTAGAGTATAAGTCTAGGAATCTATAAAAAGAATTAACAATTATTATTAGTTAGAGTATATGGTAAACGATACAAAACTAAAACATTAAAACGGTGCAAGATAAGTTTAAACTGTAAAGGTTGATAACTAAGCACATTTAAAAAATTAAGAGTAGGTATTCATAAAACTATAACATTGGGTGAATAATATAACGAGCTATGATATACAAACATTGAAGTAAAAAAGTTAATGTCTTAACTCATGAGCAATTCTTTTTTTGTAAAAAAGAAAAAATTAATTTTTTTATGAATAAGTCTAAGAATGTATCAGTATTTTTAATCAATTAGAATACATAAAAAAAAATTTTTTATTCTTTGGAAATAAATGTATAAGTCTAGTATAAGTCTATGAATCTATAAAAACATTTTTTTTATCCTTTGTATGTATAAGTCTATGAATCTATAAAACATTTTTTTTATTTAATCGATTAGAGTATAAGTCTAGGAATCTATAAAAAGAATTAACAATTATTATTAGTTAGAGTATATGGTAAACGATACAAAACTAAAACATTAAAACGGCGCTAGAGAAGTTTAAACCGTAAAGGTTGATAACTAAGCACATTTTTAAAAAATGAAGAGTAAGTATTCATAAAACTATAACATTGGATGTGTGTGTGATTTGAATGTACGCTTACCTTCAAAGTTTAAGATAGCCGTCTTGCTAAGCTTGGAGATACCCTTGTATACGAGCAGCAACTCCGCCTTGGAAACGTCTTCTAGCTGCGCGTCGGTTAACAGTGAGAAACGGTTAGGTAACCATACATTATACTTCCCGTCTAATACTGTAAGCACTCTCCGGCCGAAGCGCGTGTTCAAAGCTTTTATACTAGTTACACCGATAGCCGTGACCAATCTCTAAATCCGTCAACTTTCTCGATACAATCTCACTCGACCCGACCGTACTTAATAATACTGCTGCGTATTCACTAGACATTGTTAGTCTTTAGAATGTAGATGGTAGCTAATGATTTCTCCTAGAAAGGGTTAGCTCTATATATAGGGAACGAGAGTATTCCAAGCCACGCCCTCTACTGAGCGTATGACTCGAGAGTATTCCAAGCCACACCCTCTACTGAGCGTGTGACTTTAACCGAATCAGATCTTCTCAGGGATGCCGGAAAGTTCATAGTTCAACAACTCACGCAGATGTTCACGTGTGAAAAGATATTTTCTTTTAAGATTATCGCAGCTCCCATGTCCCCAGGGCGGAAGTCGTCTTTCACCAAGCTGAGAGAAATAATAAATATTGCAACCCTTAGGAAGAGATATTCACAGTCACCCCCCCACACGTTCTTGTCGCAGAGCGGAAGTCACCCATCAGTGTAAGAGAACCCTCCAGATGTTATCAAGATTCCGGCAGGTGTGTGAGGTCTTGGAGAGAAGCTGTTTGTCTACAGGATCAATAAATATCTACCTTAACCCCTCAGCTTCCCTTGTAAGAAAGAGAAAGGGAGAAGGACATCCTTTCTAGATTACATTCTGATAGAGAGTACCCTTTTTAAGATTTATAATAATCATTGTATGGAAGATATATAAAAAAAGGATAGAGGAAGAGATTTTATAATAACACCCACTGTACGGAATATATTTATGTATTGTTTTGAGAGAAAAAGAGAGAGAGAGAAAACACCCTTCCCGCGGTCGCCGCCGCGAAAGAGCTTGCCACCCCCCCTCCCCTCTTAATTCCTAATTTCCCTGTAAGAGAAAAAGAGAGAGAGAGAAAACACCCTTCCCGCGGTCGCCGCCGCGAAAGAGCTTGCCACCCCCCCCCCCCCCCTCTTCATTCCTAATTTCCCTGTAAGAGAAAGAGAGAGAGAGAGAAAACACCCTCCCGCGGTCGACGTCGCTTGCCAACCCCGCCCCCCGCAGAACCATCCAACACACGCGAGCTATAAACCCCCCCCCCCCCATCCCACCCCACCTCCAACATCCCCACATCATCACGATACCTCCCCTACCTTCCCCTCTCTGCCCTGAAAACCGTACCTATGTATAAGGCCCTATCCCAAAAACTACCCACCCCACTATTATGACGTCACTTCCGCCCTGAGGACCGTAAATGATCCCTACTCCCAACCATATATGTTAAGTAAAATAAAAAATAATTACAGCAATGTGTTTAATTGGAAATCAGAAATAATTGAGAACGCTATGCTTTTTAATACTCTTTGTAATATTGGCAGCTTATAGGAGTCTACGAATTTCAAATAATTACTTAAACTTATTTAAATAATTTGATTGTATTTGTCTGCACTATAGTATACAAGTAGTAAGTTAAGAAGATTCCATCCTGCTGCCCTCTACCAGAAGTGTGACAAAGCTTTTACGTTAAACGTTCCTTCTGTTAAAACTCAAGTCAGCCATTTGTGGATACAATTCCAGTTTTCTCTTAAAGGTGTATATTTCAAAACTGTCCGAATGAATACCATTCCGAGTGGATACAATTCCAGTTTTTGTGAATATAATTCAGGTGGATACAATTCCGGAATTTTACAAAAATAGTGCCAAACCCTTCCTTCACCTCTGACAAGATGTGTATTAATCACAACTTGTGAATGTGAGGAATGCCAGGCCTCTACCGTGGTTCGGATTCCACGTTAAACTGTAGGTCCTCAATTTCATCTGACAATCACCCTACCATTACACATTAGCGTAAGTGCGTATAACCCGAACGGAAAGTAAGACGCGGTGCTAATAATAATAATAATAATAATAATAATAATAATACAAAAATATTTTATTACAAAACAATTGTATCCACTTGGAATGGATACCATTCCAAGTGGATACAATTCCAGTTTTTGTGGAATTGTGGGTATAATTAAGGTGGGTACAATTCAGGTTTTTCACAAAAGCTGTTTATTATAAAACTGTCGGAATGGACACCATTCCGAGTGGATGCAATTCCAGTTTTTGTGAATATAATTCAGGTAGATACAATTCAGGATTTTCCCAAAAGTAGTGTATTACAAAACTGTCGAAATTAATACCATTCCGAGTGGATACAATTCCAGTTTTTGTGGATATAATTAAGGTGGATACAATTCAGGATTTTCACAAAAGCAGTTTATTAAAAAAATGTCGGAATGGATACCATTCCGAGTGGATACAATTCAGCTCCCCCCTTTACCTCATTCTCCTGATGTGGGCGCGCCCCACAGTTAGAGAACTAATAGTATATAAGTTTGTTCTGGCTCTCTCATTAATGTGTATTTGTTTGACACACGAATAAACTAAATTATACTTTAACATTGGACAGTTTTTAAAATTTTGTCCTAAAATACAAGTACACTGGTAACTACAATTTGACACGCTCCGATGGCCACATAGTCTAAGGCACTACTCTCACAGTAGACCAGACTGCCGATGACGGGAAGATATAGGTACACATCTTGGTCGGGTGTACTGAGAGTGTTTTTTACTAAAATGTTTTCCACTCTCCCTCCACTCAGGGAAATACTCCCGGTGATCAGAAAAGCTGACTCCTTGACGGAACTGTATTTGCTGATTTCTGTTCCTCGTGTCTTTTGTCTAAATGATGTAACATTCCTCTCTGTACCTTTGTCTCTAATAATGAATTGTCTTCAAATGGACACCTCTTGCCACTGTGGCTGTCACTACGACCATCGTCTCTTCACCCTCCCCGCCCCCCACCCCCTCCCGCGACGTTAGCCTTCCCGGTCATTATATCAGCGCGAGGGGGGGGATGTAGTCTGGATTCAGTCACTGTAGTGAGAGGACCCAACCACTTCCTTCTTCATACCTAAAACTATTAGTGTAAATAGAACATAAGCGTACAACCCGAACGTTTAGTAAAGCACGGTGCTAAATAAAACCTACAATTGTCTAAGGATGTATTTGCAAATTGGCAAAACAAGGTCCCAGGTTATTGCACTCACCTGTACATCATGGGCTCAATGCCGTGGACAGTGACCGACCATTTTCTCATCTCTCGACGGAGGCCGTCAATAAAAGACACGATGGCGTGTTTGGACATCGAGTATGGAACCAAGCCAGGAACCGTACTTCGACCTAAACAAAAACATTATTTATATAAATGCCTTTTTTCTTAGTGTTAATAAGTATAAATTCCTACTATATTTGGGTTTGAATCTACTTTTTATCGAACTCGAATCCTCAATACAAATTTTAATTTTGTATGAAAAGAATGGGGTTTTTTTTCAGCTAGCTTATATTATAAAAGTTTAAAGAATAAAATATATGTACGTGCAAAATGTTAAATGAATTTAAGGTATTATATTAATATGAAACTTAAAATAATTATTGGAACAGAACTACTTCATCATAAAGGGAAATATTACTTTTTCTTGTGTTTGTATTTTTGTACAAAAACATAATGAAAATTTATTAGACCTTGAAAATGTATATGTGACGTCACGGATCATCTTAAAGATTAACAAATGTCAACTAATAAGTACCTTTCAATATACTGAATAAATGAATATAAGTTGTAAGGCAATACTAAGAATGTATAGCTTTTTTTTCTTACTATACTTGGTGTGTTGAAATAACGTTACCATCATACTGACCCGAAATTTCTTGTACTAAATTAACATTAACATGTACTATCACGTGATGTTTATTTCATTACTAAGCACGATACTAAAAGTAAAACTTCCTTTCTAACTTAATTGGGTTGCCATCAGTATTTATAAGCAATTAGACACCCTGGAAAGATATTTGTCGTCAGTTGAGTTTCGTTGGAGCTCAAAGATTGGTCCACATACTTCGTCTAGTTGTTATTCCACTGCAAAGGCACGCATTTGTTTCCACCATTCTTGCAGTTCTTAATGGTTCGGGGCCTACTCTGACGTCACACCCACAATTTTGATAAATGCCTTGATGCTTTCTTAGTGCTTCGGGGCCTATTCTGACGTCACACCCACAATTTTGATAAATGCCTTGATGCGTTCTTAATGCTTCGGGGCCTACTCTGACGTCACACCCACAATTTTGATAAATGCCTTGATGCTTTCTTAGTGCTTCGGGGCCTATTCTGACGTCACACCACACAATTTGGGTAGATGCCTTGATGCGTTCTTAGTGCTTCGGGGCCTACTCTGACGTCACACCACACAATTTGGGTAGTAAATGCCTTGATGCGTTCTTAGTGCTTCGGGGCCTACTCTGACATCACACCACACAATTTGGGTAGATGTCTTGATGCGTTCTTGGTGCTTCGGGGCCTATTCTAACGTCACGCCACACAATTTGAGTATATGACTTGCTTTGATATTCCATATTAATGCACAATCTTATCTTGAAAACACAATCGTAATAACATAATACTCAACTGTCCAGCGAATTTAATATCAACTTAAGTCACCTAATTACTTGGCCCCTTGATTCAGGAAAACTCTGCAACCAAAGATGATTATGGTGAAACTCTCCTTCACACGTTTGTCATAAATCGTCAAAGTTCGTCACACAGAAACTATTCTTGATTTGTTAAGGGGGTCTCGATAAGAAAGAATTTTGCCACGCAGATGTTAAGCTCTAACGCCAAAATTAAATTCTAATACACGTTATTTCAAAATATGGTTCGCAGCAAAGTAAATTTAAAAATTTTCAAAAAGGAATCTTTTATCTTGACAGCAATATTGTTTGAGTTTTATTAATAGAAAAAAATGTGTAAAAATGTGATATTAAATTATTTTCAACGAATTTTTTAAACATATTTTTGGTTGGCTAACGCGCTAGTCGTGTTTAGCTCGACTGCCGAGGACGGAGAGATCGAGGTTCGAATCTCGGTCGGGTGAACTGGGGGTGGTTTTTCCTAAATGGTTTTCCACTCTCCCTCCACGCAAATGCGGGCTCACTTCCTCTAAATTCAACCTTCCCAATTCCTAATCCATTATCGTAATTAGTACTTAAGCGTATAACCCGAACGGTTAGTAAGACGCGGTGCTATATTATTATTATTATTATTATTATTATTATTATTATTATTATTATTATTATTATTATATTATTATTATTGTTGTTGTTGTTGTTGTTGTTGTTGTTATTATTATTATTATTATTATTATTATTATTATTGTTATTATTATTATTGTTATTATTATTATTATTATTATTATTATTATTATTATTACCCGCCTCGGTGGCGTAGTTGGCTAACGCGCTAGTTGTGTTGAGCTCTCCCGCCGAGGACGGGGAGATCGAGGTTCGAATCTCGGTCGGGTGAACTGGGGGTGGTTTTTCCTAAATGTTTTTCCACTCTCCATCCACGCAAATGCGGGTTCACTTCCTCTAAATTCAACCCTCCCAATTCCTAATCCATTAGCGTAATTAGTACTTAGGCGTATAACCCGAACGGGTAGTAAGACGCGGTGCTAAATATTATTATTATTATTATTATATTATTATTATTATTATTATTATATT
Source organism: Timema podura (assembly GCA_033556935.1). Classification (NCBI taxonomy): domain Eukaryota; kingdom Metazoa; phylum Arthropoda; class Insecta; order Phasmatodea; family Timematidae; genus Timema; species Timema podura. The sequence goes on from JAVRXN010000006.1 coordinate 26,436,915, forward strand.
ATTATTATTATTATTATTATTATTATTATTATTATTATTATTATTATTATTATTATTATTATTATTAACATATTTTTGGAGCTATGAGACTAGGCTCGATGAAAAGGGGCTCTATATTTACCCTTCGTCTAACAAATACAGTACTTATTTGAGAGGCTCACAACAGAAAGTTTTAAGATATTTAAGAACTGGTGGCCAGCTTTTCCTCTTTACCTTTAGATACGAATTTCCCTAGTTTTCTTTCGCCTCTTTCTTAATGACATTACAAAGGGTGGATATAGGTGAAGGGCGAAAGGGAGTACAAGCTCAAATAGATAAGAGAAGTAGTTCCATAAAACGGCACAGATCATTGTATTTTAAGCCATGTGGCCTGGAAGCGATTGCTAATTTCTCGTTGACCGTTAAAACTTTTGAAATACTTTATTATACTATTTGTGTCTTATTGTAAATGACTTATTAATTAGTAATTATTTATCTCCGTAGTACTATTATTGGTGTCTACAACAAACGGGTCAGATGGTGTAGTTCACGCTAAGTTGACGCAATATTGAGACAGTGATTTAATATCCTGAAAGCTTTGTCAAATTCCTCTGTCCAGCTGAGCCCCTTTTTAGGTTGTCCATGCGGTAGGTCCCCAGTTGTGATCACACAAGGAAGGAGCGAGAACTAATTGAATCGTGTACATACCTTACAAGTCACACCATGGTTTTAACCGTGCTAACACACACACACCAGACTCACAGCCTCCAGGTTAAAATCATTGCGCTCATTGAGAGAGCTTGAGTTCTTCAACACGGGGAACGCTCCGTGCAGTGCCACGTGACAACTTCGCCATCAAGGAGGCATTTTAGAATCAATTCACCTTAAATATGGTTTTAATAGATAAAATACAAAAGTCACCTTCTAGTTTCAATAAAATTGCTTTCACAAAGCCAGGTACAAGGTATTAGCCCTATCCCCGCTCCCTAAACCAAACCCCCAAATGAGCCTACTCAGACTGCAAATTTACAAAGAAAACCTAGAAGACAATGGTCCTTTATTTGTTCAATCTAATCTTTGCGACTATCTAGTTGTAAACAATCTTCGAATACCGTCGACTAGTTACGTGTCTGAAAATGTTTGTTCGTTGAAAAGGGGGTGAGAGGGATGAATTTGAGGTACGAGATCGCTGGTATCTGAACTATTGTGTTTGGACTATGACTCTTTGAGACTTGCTCTCCAGTTGGTAGCCTTTATAACGAACCATTTGAAAGTGAATTGTTTCTCTTGTAAGTGCTGTTGTCACTGAGGACTGCAACTAACACTCTCCAGTGTCCAAGGACTCAACCTTGCTCAAGGATCACAGTGAAACTCCCATAAGGATGAGTGTCTGGTGTATTCCTTGTCTGGTGTATTCCTTGTCTGGTGTATTCCTTGCCTGGTGTATTCCTTGCCTGGTGTATTCCTTGCCTGGTGTATTATTTGTCTGTGATCGTGTCTTAAAGTGGTGTTTGTCGCAGTGAGCGACGGGTTTGAGGGGGTAAAAAAGGATATGATATGTGAACGGATGATATGAGCCTACTAGAGATTCTAGAGATAGGTACTGCTGTCATACTACTCTATGGGACTGGTAGTCCTCCATTCCCCACCGAGAAACACATCTCGCTTATTCAAGCAGATCTTTGGAACGTCTGTGGGACACTCCTGGGTTGATGGCATAGTTACTCTAGATCGTGGATAAGAGGAATGTTGTATTCCTGAAGCCTATCGTGAAAGGACTACGCCAACCTCCGAAAATGGTCCCTTCTGAACTACACTCAGATTCTGATAGGAAGGAAGAACAGTTTTAGATACCTTCTTCGATGTCCGCATGGTCCAAACAATCACTCTCGCAATAGATTAGAAGGCCGATGACAGGGAGATTGTGGTTCTAACCCAGTCGAGTGTACTGATGGAAGTTTATTCCTTAATGGTTTCCTCACTCACTCGCCACGCAAATGTGGGTACATTTCCTTTAAATGTAACCTTCCTAATCTATAGCCAGCTATCGTTATTAGTACATTATCATACAGCCCAAACGGATAATTAAACGCAGTGTTAAAAAATAAGTGGTTTTAGAAAATAGAAACAAATTTTTTGTGATCAATATTAATAAAGTTTTATTTTATTATTGATGTAATTGCGTAGGTATTGATATTATCTATCAAAAGTTAAAGATGAACATAGCATTACTTGAGGTATGAATACATTAAAGTGGTTTTACTCAAGTTTGTGACTAATTTACTTTTCTTCCTAGCAGATTCAGAGTTTGGGCTGCAAATAACAACATAAAAATTTGTGTGTATTACAGTTCAAACCCGATTCCAGTATAAACTAGATCGGGCTAGGCTGAATTGTTACACCCAGTAGCTTGTAGGATAAACCGATATAGTCTATTGTTTCCAGGCAATACTACTTTTCATCCTTCTTAAGCCAAAACGTTGTTAACTAACCTAACCTAACATAACATAACCTGACATAACCTAATATAACCTTACCCTGGTTTGTCGTAGTAAAATTGCAGGCCATATGAGTTTACCCTATGAGTTAAGCCAAAATTTCAGGATTAACTAATTTGGACTAGGCAAAACTAGTACATCCTGAAACTCTTGGCATCAATTCGGCCTAGTCCGATCTAGTTCGTCCTGAAATAGGAATCGGGTTTATGTCATTCATATATACATACATACGATGTAATCACGCCATTCCCTTACGAGGTAGGCAAGAAACTCTTAATATAACTCAAAAAACAAATTCGTAATTAATCCATCCTCACTAACTTTCTCCACACTTCCCTAAACTTGCATACTTCACTTCAACAACATCCATACACTAAGTCAGTCATGCTCTTTTATTATTAAAACTATTAATGTTTATCTTTTTCACACGTTCATCTACAACATTTAGCCACGTCTTACATGGCCTATGTATATAATTTTATATACCGGTGATGATAGCTTACCTTGACGAGGAAAAACATTCAGTTTCATCCGGTTTGTGGGCTTGGGCCGCCTATTTCTGCGTGGTCCAGTAAAGCGCCCAAACCACTAACCAAATAACCCGATCACTCAACTTTACTGTGGAACAATACTCTCAGGTTTATCTACGGCAAGTTATCGGGAATGTGTAATCGTGACATCAATGTTCAACACATCAATACCTACCTCGTGTTATGGTCCTACCTGCACAACTTGCGGTGAAGACGAGTCTCCCCTTGGAGGTCCTTATGAGAGGGAGGAAAGCCTTGGCCACACGAACCGAACCGAGGGTATTGACTTCGATGATTCTCTGGAATAATTCTACGGGCATCAGTTCAACTTCTCCTGTCATCAGAATGCCCGCGTTGTTGATAACCGCCCAGAGACCTTGAAATTAAAAAAAATTCTACGTCAGCTTTTTTTTTTACTGCCCCTACCATCTAGTGACCACTGGTTGGCAACCTACGGCGTGTGTGCCTAGAGTGGCACGAGGAACGATTCTCAATGGCACGCTGAGCGATTTGAATAAAAATTATATAAAATCTTTATTTTTAATTAAAACCATTGATGTGAGTATTAATGTTAATAACATCGTGTTTTATAAATTCTTTTGTTTCAAAATTTTAAAATAATGTATTAAGAACTTAATTTTTTTAAACACATTTATAACTTTTGTATTTAATCTGATTTATATTAAAATATTAAATATTCATAAAACAGTAGTTATTTAATGTATTAAATTTAGAAACATGTTGTTACAGTTATATTTTACAAGATCAACTTAAATTTGTTTTAATTGTGGTACTAGTTAAGTAGTTTAAAATATAAACGATTTGGGTTGGCCTAGGTTGGTTGGCTGAGCGACTTTGCAATATTACTTCGGCATAACACAACTAAAAGGTGGCCGGTACAACCCCTGATCTATTCTATCCAAATTATTATATTAATAGGATATGACCCGCTTCGGTGGCCTCGTAGTCTAACGCGCTGCTCTCAGGGTAGACTAGACTGCCGATGACGGGGTGATTGAGGTTAGAATCTTGGTCGGATATACTGAGGGCAGTTTTTTCCAAAATGGTTTTCCATTCTCCCTCCACGCAAATGTGGGTACACTTGTTATTATATATCCTTTCTAAGCCCTAGAAGCGTTAGCGTAATTAGTACACAAGCGTATAAACCGAACGGGTAGTAAGACACGGTGTTTAGAAAAAGGATACGGAGGATAAAATGCACCTACATTTGAGTTGAAGAAAATTGAAAGAAACTTTAAGAAACAAAATATTCTCGGTACATTGAGGACGGAATTTAATCCTCGACCTAATTGTCATTGACAAACAAGAACAGACGTTGCATTATCCTTCCGCCAATCGATGTCGGCTTAGTAGAGTTATTGATTTTTTTTACAATTATTTTTATATACAAAGATTATATCTACTAATGACTTACATACTGACTTGAATTTAGAGACTGCGGCAAATCCTGTCCGTCTATCATTTTATATTCATGTACAATGCATAAATAATAGCGAATAGAACAAAGCACATAGTGCGCAAGAAGTTTAAATACATTTTCTTCAACATTTATAGCTTTTTTAATCGATTCATAGTGTAAAATGTATAACGTTGGTTTATTATTATTAGTAGCACTGCCTCTTACTACCCGTTCGACTTATACGCACTTACGCTAATGTTTAATGTTAGGGTGATTGTGAGATGAAATGGAGGACCTACAGTTTAACGTGGGATCCGAACCACTGTGGAGGCCTGGTATTCCACACATTCACAAGTTGTGATTAATACACATCTTGTCAGAGGGTGAAGGAAGGGTTTGGCAATCAGATAAATCTGTGCCGGTACCGAGGATTGAGCCCCGGACCCCCAGCACAAGAGTCCGACACCTTACCGCTAGACCGCCAGGTCACCATAACGTTGTTATTACATTAAAATCTTATCCGTTATAAATAGAGTTTAGAAAAGTTATTTTTTGTAAACATCAGTCTATTTCTGAAAATCTCTTGCTATTTACATTCTCGCGAACCCCAGGAAAGAGAAAGTATTGTGATCGTAAAACACTCGAATTTAAGGTTGTTGGGTTTTTATGCACAGCATCTTACCACCTATTCAAAGTATACGCATACGTGCTAATTACGCTAATGATTTAGGGATGAGGAAGATTGAATAGATAGGAGGTATAGCAGCATTTGCGTGGATGGATAGTAGAAAATTATTTAGTAAAAACCACTCTCAGCACACCTGACCGGGATTCGAACCCTAATCTTCCTGTCTTAGGTAGTCTTGTCTAATCGAACACTGACGCCTTATACCATGTGGTCACCGATGCAAGTTTTAAGATTTAAGATTCAGGAATAAACTGCCATCAGTACACTCGACCGGGCTAGAGCCACGGTATCCCTGTCATCGGCCTTCTAATCTATTGCGAGAGTGATGACTTGGACCATGCGGTCATCGAAGAAGGTATCTAAAACGTTCTTCCTTCCTATCAGAATCTGAGTGTAGTTCAGAAGGGACCATTTTCGGAGGTTGGCGTAGTCCTTTCACGATAGGCTTCAGGATCACAACATTACTCTTATCCACGATCTCGAGTAACTATGCCATCAACCCAGGAGTGTCCCACAGACGTTCCAAAGACCCGCTTGAATAAGCGAGATGTGTTTCTCGGTGGGGAATGGAGGACTACCAGTCCCATAGAGTAGTATGACAGCAGACCTATCTCTAGAATCTCTAGTACGTTCATATCATCCGTTCACATATCATATCCTTTTTTAACCCCTCAAAACCCGTCGCTCACTGCGACAAACACCACTTTAAGACACGATCACAGACAAATAATACACCAGGCAAGGAAATACACCAGGCAAGGAATACACCAGGCAAGGATACACCGACAAGGAATACACCAGACAAGGATATACCAGACAAGGAGTACACCATACAAGGAATACACCAGACAAGGAATACACCAGACAAGGAATACACCAGACAAGGAATACACCAAACAAGGAATACACCAGACAAGGAATACACCAGACAAGGATTACACCAGACAAGGAATACAACGGATAAGGAATACACCAGACAAGGAATACACCAGGCAAGGGATACACAAAACAAGGAATATACCAGGCAAGGAATACACCAGACAAGGAATACACCAAACAAGGACTACACCAGACAAGGAATACACCAGACAAGGACTACACCAGATAAGGAGTACACCAGACAAGGAGTACACCGTACAAGGAATACACCAGACAAGGAATATACCAAACAAGGAATACACCAGACAAGGAATACACCAGATAAGGAGTACACCAGACAAGGAATATACCAGGCAAGGAATACACCAGACAAGGAGTACACCGAAACAAGGAATACACCAGACAAGGAATAACCAAACAAGGAATACACCAGACAAGGAATACACCAGATAAGGAGTACACCAGACAAGGAATACACCAACAAGGAATACACCAGACAAGGAATACACCAGACAAGGAATACACCAGACAAGGAATACATCAGACAAGGAATACACCGTACAAGGAATACACCAGACAAGGAATAACCAAACAAGGAGTACACCGTACAAGGAATACACCAGACAAGGAATATACCAGACAAGGAATACATCAGACAAGGAATACACCAGGACAAGGAATATACCAAACAAGGAGTACACCGTACAAGGAATACACCAGACAAGGAATACATCAGACAAGGAATACACCAGACAAGGAATACATCAGACAAGGAATATACCAAACAAGGAATACATCAGACAAGGAATACACCAGACAAGGAATATACCAAACAAGGAGTACACCGTACAAGGAATACACCAGACAAGGAATACACCAGACAAGGAATACACCGTACAAGGAATACACCAGACAAGGAATATACCAAACAAGGAGTACACCGTACAAGGAATACACCAGACAAGGAATATACCAGACAAGGAATATACCAGACAAGGAATACATCAGACAAGGAATACACCAGACAAGGAATACATCAGACAAGGAATACACCAGATGTGAATGAATCCGATAAAAAGTCGTTTTCTGTCTGTCTTTTTGCTCATCGGCACAATGCCGTTATCATTTTACCGATCGGGCATAAATATGATGTATAGAATTTTCAAAAGGTTCTCTTAAGGTGATTTTATAATTATCGGTTTGCCCTTAGAAATAAGGACAGTTTATTTAAGGGAAATAAAAGAAAAATCTATTTTTTTAAATTAACTCTATCGATTTCTCAATTTAACATTACAAAAAAAGTCATCACTCATTTTTTCAGCAAAATCTTTTAAAGGGGATTTTACATAAGTGAGTATCTCCAATTTAAATGTATCTCTACCCTCTATGAAATAATAAATAGCTTATCAATGATAAGTTTTACTACTATCAGAAATACAAAACTTTTATATGAAAGAATTATTATTTTAAAATAAGTAGTTTCTGAGTTATAGACAAAGACATTTTTAAAATGGAGTTCTAGGAAATGGGGAGCTTAAAATGTGTAAATAAAATACAGTACACCTTAAAATGTGTTCATAAAAAATACAGTCCACTCATAGGCAACTACCGTCTCTCTACTGGCCTACCCAACTTAAATTAAGTAAATAAGTAAAAATACTTAGCTAAAAGTATAAATAAAATGTACTCTGGTAAAGTTAAGTTTGGACATATTTGGTTTTGGAATATCTAAATAATGCTTTTTAAATAACGGGAAACACGACCCAAAAAGTATTCACTCTTTCCACAATGGCACAACTGATACGAGCAAGGTAAAAACCACTTTTGTGGGTAGACACCTACTTGCCCTGAGTCTGGGAAAGTAGACAAGTCGGGCCAGCTACTTGAAAACTTCTTTTAGTTTAAGATTTTTTTGATAAGATTTTCTTTGTAATTTTTCCTATGAGAAAACTCGTCTTAGTTTATATCTTTCTGTATGTTTGCATACAAGAAAATTTGTTTTAGTTGTTTTAGTAAGATGAATAAAGGCGTGTTTTTTGTAATTTTGTAAAATATACTCGTCAACCGCATGAAAGGTACTCCCTAATGTTAATATTTTATTCAAATTCCTAGTTTTCAATTGACTGAAGATTTTGACAGAATTTTCTGAGCACTTGCATGGGCGTAGCCCGGGTGGGCCAGGAGAGGGTGGAGGGGCGCTTGCCCCCCCCCTAAATTACTGGAAATGAAAACAAAGGAAAAGTGAATATGTTACCTTTTTTTAATACTACATTACGAGTTGTCAGTAAAGTTGCCTTCCTCCCCTTGGAAAAAAATCCTGCCTACGCCCTTGATTACACCCTGTATAGCAAGAAAAAATAATTAAAATAGACGCCCCAACAATTCCTATGCTTTCTTTATGGGTGTCTAATAGTCTTTAAATATTTATCGCTCTGTTTGATCCCCCCCCCCCCACTTCACCCACCACCCTCTGACCCGCTTTGGTGGTCGAATAGTGTAAGGGGTCACTTTCGAATAGACTAGACTGCCAATGACCAGAAGTTCAAGGTTCGAACCCCGGATAGGTGTACTGAAGGTGGGTTGTATTTTCCTAAATTGTTTCCCATTCTTCCTCTAAGGAAATGGGATACATTTCCTCTAAATTCAACCTTACTCATTCCTAACACACTAGCGTAATAAGTACATACCATGCGTGTAACCCAACAGGATGTACGCGGTACTAACCTCCCCCCACCCCCCTTTTCTATAAAATAAAGATCTTAAGCTGTGTTCCATATGACCTCCACCTTCTCCCTTTAAAGGTGGCCTTGACTCGTTGATAGTTACCTTGATCGCCTTGTATTTCTTTAACATATTCCACTGCTTTCTTAACATCTTTCTCTTTGGTGACGTCCAGAGGCACGATGTGGAGCTTGGAGGATGTATCACTCTTCAACTCTTTGGCCCCTGCACCTTCAGGCATTAGGCAACCAGCATACACTCTTACTCCAAGGGCGTCAAGTCTTCTGGCGCACTGGTTACCAAAACCAGTGTCACAGCCTGGAACATGACGTAACAAAGTTCATAAGACTAATATTTACAAAGTACTTAAGGCGACCGTCTTGGTCAGTGAGAAATTATAAATCGCTATTAGGCCACACGGCTTAAAATACCGTGCTCTGTGTCATTTCCTGGAACTACTTCCATATTCTGTGTGAGCTGATCTCCCCCCTTTCACCCTTCATCTACTGCCTTCCTTTGGCTTGTCAATAAGAAATAAAGGAAAGAGAAATAAGGACAATCTCAAAGGTAAAGAGGAAATTTTGCCACAAGTTCTCAAGTATCTTAAAATTTTCTGTTATTAGTTTAACAAAAAATTACTGTGTTTGTTAGGGGAAGGTTAAATAAATCCAGAGCCCTTTTTTATTAAGCTTAGTCTCGTAGCTATGCAAATATGTTTTTAAAAAAATCGTTGAAAATAAGCTAATGTTACATTTTCACATATTTTTCTATTAATAAAACTCAAAATATAGGGTTATCTAGCACAAAGTAGAGTAATTAAATATTGCGTTAGAGCAGAATGTCCACGCAAGTCACGTACAGATAATAAAAGATAGATTCACAGTAATTCTTTCATTCCTTGTCATGACAAGTTATGTGAACGCTGCTAAAAATTTTATTTTTCATTTATTATCGTCTGATTCGGATGTATTTATGTATCTGTCATAGATGATTTGGAAAATCCGGCTTATTTCAAAGAACATCGTCATTTTGCAACGAGCCAGACTACTTAGTAAATAATATTATATTTGATTTCAAGCCTGATATTTTTTTAGTCTTGTTGCATTGAGCCTTTACAGCTTTTAGGTTATTAAGAAATTGAACAATCGTTTGCTCAATTATCTTAGTCGATTCCAGTCTTATTTCAATAATACTGCTCAGCACTTCAGGCATATTGAAAACAGTTGAATAGAGGGCTCACTGGTTTGTCCCCACAGTCTGATTGAATTAATGGCTGGCCTCTTAGTATATTGGTCATCATCCCCGGCCAAGGACCCAATGTTCGTGAGTTCAAACTCAAACGGAGCCGACGGATTTTTCCTGAGCGATAAAAATCCGTAGCACAACTTCCTTAGGTTGGGAGGAGGTAAATCCGTCAGTCCTATATCTAAACGAACCCTGTACGTTATGTGAAAATACCTTTCCTGGCAAAATTGATAGGCCCTTTCACTCTCACTCATAGAAATTCTCATGTGTTGATATAATCAGTCGGTTCGGAAAGTGAACTTTAAATACCACAAATAATTCAAATAAAAAATAAAAATGTTCCTATGGTTTACATGATCTGGTTAATTAGGCTTAAGTTAGGATCACATTATGATCTCATCGGGACGAATTAGCTGCACCTACATGGTGGCCCAAACTCTGAAGAAGGTTATATTTCTGCCACTGCCAATAGAAGACTAGAAATGTCTAGCCTACAAAACCTGGTGGCATTCACCAAAAACAAAAGAGAGAGAGATAGAGAGAAATGAATGACGTCACCCATAGTAATAAGTTGGATTTTTCAATTCGACTACGACATATCCACTATATGATTAGTGTTTTACTGTTGAATGTGCAGAAACCTTGACTGTGAAACTTAACATTAAGGCGATTGGCCCTTTTCATTTGGCGTAGAAATGCAGAGCTATGGGAACAAACGGTTATCTTAAAGAATGTTTAATGTTTTGCAATTTAATTTTCGGAAACGGTTTGTTCAAGAAGAGAAGCATGTTTGTTAAGTTATACTTTATATACACACACACCCCTCTATAATTTTAACAGTGATCAAATATCGATAAAATTGACATTTTTCAATAGAAAACTGCCAGCTTCATAACAAAAACTAATAAAATGTAAAACCTAATAAACATCGGTACATTATCTTAGAAGGTGTGTTGAAAATATTACCATAAAAATTTCACTCGTTCTAGAGAAAATTGCTATTTTCAAACGTATGATTTCTCCGCAAGACCTGTCTGGTAGCTAGCACCATCTACGGTTTCCGTGGTTCATCTGTTCTTGTTAGCGCGGAAGGATACTTTGGTTGGTTGTGAAGCCACGCCATGCCTTTCACCCTCCCACCGACCATCCCACAAAATAGGTTTTATACTTGCACTTGACGGGGCCAAGGGCTTTAAACTTAACTGTTAATAATAGCAAATTGTTTAAAAAGCCAGGAAGTAGTTTCCTGGGTAGGATCATAATTTCAGCTACATTCGATTGTTAATATATTACTTAGCCGTGTGAGTGGATCTTTGTATTACACCCACCTGTGATAAATACCGCCTTGTTCTCAAGGTCAGTAAGTAGTTTCCTGGGAAGAACATTGGCCGCCAGTTTTACCAGGAGATCAGCCAAGACGATTGTGAGCAGACCTATACTGAGGTTCATCACAAAATACGGGAACAAGGTCACGTGGAGAAGCTTCAGGACGCTGAAGGTGATGACTGAAGTGACCAACAAGAGCAGGAGGCTGTAACGCATGGTTGAAGTCCTGCACACAGTTATACATTTGTTATTATTTGTTAGTATTCTACATTTCTATCTGGTGATAAGAATGATGTGGTCAACCTGGACCTCCCTGGTAATCAATTAATTAAAAATGTGCTTTAGTTACAAGGTCAGGTTGAAGGAGTTAAATATTAATTCTGGCTCTCAGACCTTGGGGTGATTTCATACCTTGTGGTTCCTTTTTCATCCTTCTATTCCTGTTCTCCTGGATTCACTAATATCCCCATCGTTGGCAGTCCAGTCTATTATAAGAGTGACCCCTTAGTCTATTCGACTATCGAAGAGGATAAACTCAACGTCATTTTATATTTCATTATTCACAAGAAGACATCACATGTAGACCTACGTCTTGTTAGGAAGGTAACATTTAGAGGAAATGCGATCTAATTTGCATAGAGAGAGAAAGCGAGAGTGGAAAGCCACTTAGAAAAACCCTTTCATAGCCCTTTCCTGGGATTAAGATCCCTACTTCCCCATCACTGGCAGACCAAAATGGTTGTTTTTGACGTTTAGTAAAAGTGCCCACTGATGCGGGTAATTTTGGTTTTAAATTACCCACGATTACTTCTACTACTAGACGATGAAAATTTCACGTATAAAAGCTCTTTAAATTAATCCTATGAGCCAATAATTTTTTACATTCAAATTCTAGGAGGAGGGGGGGGCTTTATTCCCCTAAATATACCCAATCATACATTTTAATTCACTATTTTTGGGTAATTCCAATGTAAACAAACTATTTTTATTATTACTTAAAATAAAGACCCGCCTCGGTGGCATAGTTGGCTAACACGCTAGTCGTGTTGAACTCGACTGCCGAGGACGGGGAGATCAAGGTTCGAATCTCGGTCGGGTGAACTGGGGGGTGGTTTTCCTAAATGGTTTTCCACTCTCCATCCTAGTAAATGTGGGTTCACTTCCTCTAAATTCAACTTTCCCAATCCCCAAACCATTAGCGTAATTAGTACTTAAGCGTATAACCCGAACGGTAGTAAGACGCGATGCTAAATAATAATAATAATAATAATAATAATAATAGTAATAATAATAATAATGAACTTAAAATAATGTGTTATTTAAAATTAATTAATTAAATTGACTCCACACGTTTACTATTCATAAGTAAATTAATGTAACAAAAATAAAAACAACCTACTTTGGTGGCCACATGGTTTAAGTCGTCGCTCTCTTGTTAGACTAGACTAGACTACTGATGAGAGGAAAATAGGGGTTTTAATCCCAGCTGGGTCTACTGAGGGTGATTTTTTTCCAAAATGATTTTTCACTCTCCTCCCATGTAAATATGGGTACATTTCATATAAATTCAACCTTCCTCAACCCTAACTCATTAGTGCATATGAGTAAAACCTGAACAACTAGTAAGACGCAGTGCTAAAAAACACAACAAAACGTTTCTATTGGAAGAAAAATATAAATAGTGAGGTTTTTTTTAAAAAAAAAGCAACTTATTTCAATAAAATAAAGATTAGGATGATTACGTTTGAAGGTAATTTTACAATAATAGTGATTGCCAGTTTTTATAAACCTTCTCCGATGAAATTTTAATCAAATCAGAATGAAAAATGAAGCTCGTTTGCTTGAATGTGGCCTCATATGTGGAACATTTTGAACAAGATTTTCAAAAATCTTTCAACCGGGGAATAAAAACATGTTTTAATTTGAAAAATGCTGCTGTAGGTAAGGTTATTCATTACGTGGACTAAACGACAATCCCGACTAGTATCGTTGACAGGTTAATGTTCCTGAACGCAATTGTGGGAACATTTCTTCAAAACTTCACCCCTTCACTCCAGTATAATTATGATGGCCCTGTAAGTAAATAGGACATAGTGCCCCAAAAAAAAGTAGTTAGATAATTGCGCAAAAAATACTAAACGTTCAGGTTATACTTAAATTGCATTAATGTTGTAGGTATGAGGAAGTTTGAATTTATAGGAAGTGTACCCGCATATGCGTGAAAGAGAAGTGGAAAACCATTTAGGGAAAGTCAGCCTCAGTAATCTTGACTGGTATTCGAAACCTGATCCCCCCCTCCCCCCATCGTCAGCAATCCAGTCAATCGCGAGAGGGTGACGCCTTAGACTATTCGACCACCGAAGCCGGTTAAAAGTTTAATTTAATTTATTATTTGAGGATGCTAGAGGGTAGATCTTTGGAAAGTGATGCAGACATTTGTAAGTTTCAAATTATCTAAGAAGTTGTGCGATATTTCTTAATATCGATTTCAACAAAATGTAGGTGAAAATTATCAGCAGGCTTCTGACCAGTTGAAAATTTTGTATTTTGAGGTTAAAGTTTTTTTTCTTTTTTAAAACAACGACGCTTTACTCAAAAATGTGTGCTTCTGAGATCAAAGCAAAAGGTCAAAATCCTGGATTTTGCCTTCTTCATCCTAAAATAAAGTCATTTTAATATAATTATAACAGAATATATTAAATTCTGAAAATTGAAAAATGACACCTGGACACGGGAATCGAACCCGGGACCTTCCCGTGTCCAGATGTCATTCTTCAATTTTCAGAATATGATATCTAGATGGAGTAATCCTCACTAAAAGAATAAATAATAGCTTTGGCTATTTAATTCAAAAAATATTTAGATAATGTGGGATTGTTTTATGGAGTTCTGTGTACGCTATCACACGCTTTTTTTAAATCACTTAAAACACACAATTTAAACTTATTTATCTGTCCAGAACTCTCGCAGAAATTTCATATAAAAGCAATATTTTAAAATATCAAACCACTTCATAAATAATCCGAGATTTCTAAACGTCTGCAAAACTTCTTACTGCCCTCCGATGCAACACCAAGATGGGATTTCAGGGGAAGCGAGAAAAGGTCAGTGATTGGGCAGTTTTTATAGCTAAACTTTTTTTTGTCAAAATTTTAAAAAAAATACTCCATTAGAAAAACAGAGTTTAATTTTCTTAACGTGGTGATATCAACAGTTCATGAATATCTATAAATAATAATCTGAAATTTAATGACAACTTTTTCTCTTCATTTAAAAAGTTTGTCATCTAATGTTTTTATGTTTATGACAGAGATATTCAACAACTGTTGATATCAACATGTGAATAAAATTATAATCTTATGTTTCTACTGGAGCAACATTTGGTTTATTTTGGTCAAATAATTGTTTCGCTATAAAAACTGCAAAAACACTTCACTTAACTCACGTTCCGTACGTCCATAAACACAAAAAATAAAAAGTGAGTTGTAGTAAATTAAAAATACCTGAGTGAATCGATTCTAGTACGTTAGAAGACAACGGTAAAATCCGTGCGGATGAATTGGCTTTTCACACCCAACTAAATATCTACATTATTTTATGCTCCTGGGAAGTAAGAAAAAACCTGTATTAAAATCACATGATCTCAAGGTTATTACATCAACTGCACCAGCGGGTTTTTTTCCTTTAAACCCCAGGTACGTAAAAAACAGGGAATACATTCAAGTTTAAAAAAAACAAGCAAAGACAAAGATATTAATGGAGATAAACAAATAGACTTTAATGAGATATCCGCCTCAGTGGCGTAGTTGGCTAACGCGCTACTCGCGTTGAGCTCGACCGCCGAGGACGGGGAGATCGAGGTTCGAATCTCGGTCTGATGAACTGGGAGTGGTTTTTCCTAAATGGTTTTCCACTCTCCCTCCACGCAAATGCGGGTTAACTTCCTCTAAATTCAACCCTCCCAATTCCTAATCCATTAGCGTAATTAGTACTTAAGCGTATAATCTGAACGGATAGTAAGACGCGGAATTAAATATTATTATTAAATATTATTATTTAATGAGAACAGTCATATCACATACAGTTAAAATTAATACAAGCACTATCCAGTTAGTGAAGCTTTATGTTAAATATGAATCCCTAAACTTGACAACTTCTAAGCGAGCTATCTAGTGTTCCTACTCTACAGCTATTAAGGCGCTATTAAGGAGCCAAGCGCCTACATTAGTACAACACAGGCAAATCCCTGGTTATTCTTGGTATGGGTAGTCCCTCCATTAGATACACTAATGTCGTATTAGTCAATAAACAATTACATTTACAAGAATAACCTACACAATAAGTTAACCAGTTAACTGAGTAAAACAAACTAGCAGACTTCCTATCCAGGAGGAATACTACCCGTGCTAGTGAGGCTAGCTTAATTTATTTCCATTCTGGTACAGTTGTTACAAGCTACACAGTGATAATTCCGACTTTACCTATTCCGGCTAGACTGTAGACAAAAGTTTCAATCCAGGGTTCTAGATCAAGCACATAATGACCAGGCTAATAACCAATTGGTTCGAGCCATACTCGAGGTAATCAAACCCGAGACGGTCAACTATCAAACCCAGAAGGGGGGCGACACGTCCTCTCTAAGGGAAGATATCAAAATATGTAACAAACGCGAGCCATGCCTGATGGCCAAAGTGATCCACAAGTTGAACAGCAATCATTAAATAGATTTACAGACGTGTGCCCTGCCCGATGGGCAAGGTGATCCACAAGTTTGTAGCGTCCTCAGACGAGGAGGCCACAAAATAATACAAGGAAAATACAAAAGGGTAAATAACAACAACAAGAGTGAGTGCACATGAGTTCAAGACTAGAAATGTTCCGTAGAGAAACATTACGCGTCTAATCTCGCCACTCCCACCTGTTACTGAGAGTATCAAAATATATGGGAGTCGTCTATCACTAGAGAGCCTTAAAATGCGTCACCCTTCCTAACCACTGAAAAATATTAGATTAATTACATTAAACAACCAAAAACCTAGGACATGTGATGGTATATAGTAGTTA
This sequence comes from Timema podura, assembly GCA_033556935.1. Lineage (NCBI taxonomy): Eukaryota > Metazoa > Arthropoda > Insecta > Phasmatodea > Timematidae > Timema > Timema podura. Next base: position 26,453,265 of record JAVRXN010000006.1, read on the forward strand.
AAAATAAAAGAATTAGTCATGTTGAACCAATATTTATTTTGGATAGGACAATCCGAAGTTTAACAATTCAAATAAGTACTAATTATTGTTGTTATAACAATTATATGTACATTATGTACAAGTGCTTTGGACTTTAACATTGAAAATTAGCCCACTATAACGGGTCTGGGCAGAAATGATATTCTGCCAACAATAAAGTTACAATTAGAGTAATATTTTCTTTACAAGTAAACAAAAAATGTACGGTTATATATATATATAATAGAATAATAGTAAATATGGACAATACAATCGGTCTAAAAATTATTTACCCTATCAATCCTGATTTGGTTCAATCAGCGCTGGCGTGTTGTATTGTGACAACATTGACTCTCAAGTCTAAAAGGTAAATATTTCTCAAGATGAAAACATTAATAGGTTGCGAAATAACCCCAAGAAATCTAAGTATTATATCAACAAGACTATTTAATATAAACATAACAGTAAATGTCAATAGTTCCCCTAACATAACAATTTGTATAAATTATAAATCGTGACTACGCCCATTTCGCCCTGGCGTGTTGTAAAAAGACAACATAGGCTTATAAGTCCAATACCACAATATGAAGCAATAATTAATTTAGAGTTCCACCGTAATTAATACAAATAAATCATTACACCTCAACCGGTGACAAGGCGCCATTACAAGTTAATTGCCAGACTTCTATTTAAATTTAATTTTTTAAGATAACAAAAAAATTAAGCCAAAAAGGAATTTTGAAATAATAAAAAAATATATAAAAAAAGGATGTTAAATTAGCCGAGATAGAATTTGGGTTCTTACATTTTCAAACGCAGGAAGCCGAAGCTTGTACTAGTCCTAATCCAGCTCTGTCCCAATTGTGAGGTTCATTGGGTCAGACACAAATATATATACAGAAACAACAAAGAGGAGGGGCATGATGGGTAAGCAAGAGGGGAAAGATTCAGGAATATCAAAGGAACAATGTTATTGCGCATTTCTACGTGCCTCGGGAAGACCGGTGGTTTTTTCTGGCACAATCTAGAAGAGAATAACTATAACTGCGCATGTCCAGCCCACATGTGGGGTTCGCTAAATCGCCGTTCAATTCGCTCCGCCAGTGTACATTTTCTCTCGGGTGAAGGAAGGTGTGCATAGCAGAAGTTACGTCGCTCTTCCACGTCGCCTCCAATCACGGACAAATGGGGTAAGGTTCAACCATCGATATAGCAGTTGTGTATTTTATTGACCATCCGATGCTACAAGTTTAACAACAACCATTAAATTAAACTACATCCATGGCGATAAGCGCCACCAAATAACTCTAAGAGAGCCGACCAACATCTAATAAGGCACACTGATAGGCCTAGAACAACCTAAACAGCCCCTTCTGTCTGAAGGAACTGCTGACTACGACATGATCGTGCAGGCCATGGAGTGGGACACACTACTACCTAAACTGTAGGTCTGAAGGACCCAGCATATATCAGTGACACAAAACGTCACACAAGGCTAGCACTGCGAGCCAGAAAGTTTAAAACTAAGCTACATTTACAAGAAACACCCAAAGGTGATTAAAGCTCTCTTGAATAAGTAAGTTAAATTACTCATAAAACCTAACCACGGCCATTATGCCGGGATCACGATCAACTTAAACTTAACTTAACGTAACTTAACGTAAAGAACCTCCTTGTGTGTTTAAATGGAAGCGATCACGATGCACTTAACTTAGCGTTGACTTGCAGTTAACTTAACGTAAGAGATGTCCTGGGAGGTATTTTACTTTACTTTACGTTACTTGAAGGGTATCACGTGATCTAGCCAGCCAATCATTATGCTAGTGACGTCATCAGATATATTTATTAACTCATTTGTTGGTATTATGACCAATGTTTACTCTTTAGCGTAAGTTCTAGTGATCAGACATTGAAACAAAATAATTACACTAAAATAGGAAAGCTAAACTTATCCAAAAAAATTTGTATTAGATATTTATTATATCGATTGAAAACTATAAACATTCACAGAACATCACTGTAAAACTAGTACAAATCACAGATCATATAGGTGTTTGGCTCGAGTTGTTACGTTAAGTTACGTGAATCGTGATCACACATGTGTTAATTTAATTTTAAGTTAACGTTACGTTAAGTTACGTTAAGTTAACGCTAAGTTGATCGTGATCCCGGCATTACAGCCTTCTACTCCCTATCAATACTCGATAACAACGCTGTGGCAACCTTCTTCCGCTGATCGGGCCAGTCCCTCGGTATCATCGTATATTTTTTAACTTTTCGAACACTATTGCGACCGTAAAAAATATCTAACCTAAAATGTTGATGGATGTCAACGTCTAATGACCCCCCGAACCCTTAAAAATTGTTTTTACAATGCCGTCTGTCTGTGTATCTGTTTAAACATAAACTTAAGAGTAGTTTAATAAAGAGCGAAAAGAGAAAAAAAAATTATTTTCTCAAAATCGGCTCTAACGATTTTGATTAAAATTCGTATCTAAGTGTTGATTAAGATTATAAATAAACTGGCTATTTTCATTTTCCCATGGAAATTATTTTCAGAGTACTTTACAGAAACGGAAATTTCCGTATCTCCGCAACTGTTTGAGATACTTATCATTGCAAAATTGTAGTACTATTAAAAATTAAAAACTTTTATGTTAAATATATTTTTTATAAAACAAACAGTTTGTGAGATATTGGCAAATATATTAATACAATTTTGTGAGCTTTAGTTGTAAACATATACTACTTAAGTCTTAACGCAATAATACTCCAATGCCATAGAGTAATTAAATATAAGTAAGTATCTAAAAAAAGTATGTTATTTTTCCTTAAATCTCTTAGGAGAAATGTTTGCATAGCAATGATCTATCTCCATTTTAGACTCAATAGTCAATATTTGCATTTTTTATTGGTCAAAATTTATAAATGAGGAATTTAATAGCAATCCAATGACCTGAAAATGTGCAACACCTAATAAAATGTCGAAAATTGTAACCGGAAATCGAAATTTTAATACTTAATGTTGACCCTTTTGGACCCAATATTAATCTTTTATATCGGTCCAAACATAAAAGGACATTAATTCTTTAAAAATAAAACTATAAATATAAAATCGGGACTCAAAAAATGTTTTAAATAAGTATAGTTCAATTTATGCTTGGGTTTGCTAGTGTATATTATTTAGTTTCACATATATTATAAATTTTGAGTAAATATGGCCATTTTTAAACAATAGAGTGAGAAAGTCCATGCGGGGTTCTGTACCATTTATTTTATATAGTAATAATGGCGTTCGGTTCCTGTGTAGTACTCATTATATCTCCAGGTCATTCTAGTTGTGGCGGGCGCCCGCACCATCTGGGAGCAAGTACATGTATTAGGGAAATCCTGTTTATTTATTTGAGGTATTTAACCTGCACTTTCTGAACCGAATGATTATATCATTACAGGAGAATTTCTATGAGCGAGAGTGAAAGGACTTAACAATTTTTCCGGGAAAGGTATGTTCACATACCATCCTGAGATTTTTTACAAGCCACAATCGACATGGTACTGACGGCTTTACTTCCCCTCCGAAGGAAGTTGTGCTACGGATTTATATAGCTCAAGAAAAATCCGTCGACTCCAGCTGGGTTTGAACCCAAGAACCTCGGGTCCTGAGGCAAGCACTTTACCCCAAAACCACCAACATAGAATCTATATATATTTATTATATACTTATACATAATTTATATATATCTAGGTGTGTGTGTGTGTGTGTGTGTGTGTGTGTGTGTGTGTGTGTGTGTGTGTGTGTGTGTGTGTGTGTGTGTGTGTGTGTGTGTGTGTGTGTGTGTGTGTGTGTGTGTGTGTGTGTGTGTGTGTGTGTGTGTGTGTGTGTGTGTGTGTGTGTGTGTGTGTGTGTGTGTGTGTGTGTGTGTCTACTAAACATAAAACAACTTATCTGTCTCGAGTAGATGAAGGACTTTTTTGAAACACGTCTTACTACCCGTCCGTGCTACCCGAATTTAAATTTAATAGTGATGTAGGACGTAAGTAGGTAGCATTTTTAAAAGAAATATACTCGTATTAGCTATAAGCTATTTTGTAAAAAGTTACCCTTCACTGCACCGGGACGGGATTTATAACCAGATCTCCTCGTCGACAGAAAACCCAGACCAGGTGAACTTGACACCTTTAGTCTGCGTGTCCTCTAATGGAGGTGTTAAGATTGCTGGAAACGATATAGTTTACCTTTGAGTTTTTTTAGTTGACTATTCCGTGTTTCTATTTAAGTATGATTTGATTTTGATTACCAGCGATCCCAGCCCTTGAAGACCAAGCGCTGACCACATAATCTGCCTCCGCCATGTCCTGTCCTGGGCCTTCTCCCTCCAATCCCCCTCCACACACAGCTTCTTGAGATATCTGGTTACATCGTCACTTCATCTCTTTTTGTGTCACCCCAGAGGTCTTCTAGTGACAGATACACCGTCCCTGACAGCCACAGAGATCTTCTAGTGACAGGTACACCGTCCCTGACAGCCCCAGAGATCTTCTAGTGACAGATACACCGTCCCTGACAACCCCAGAGATCTTCTAGTGACAGATACACCGTCCCTGACAACCCCAGAGATCTTCTAGTGACAGATACACCGTCCCTGACAGCCCCAGAGATATTCTAGTGACAGGTACACCGTCCCTAACAACCCCAGAGATCTTCTAGTGACAGATACACCGTCCCTGACAGCCCCAGAGATCTTCTAGTGACAGATACACCGTCCCTGACAGTCCCAGAGGTCTTCTAGTGACATACACGCCAACCCTGACAGCCCCAAAGGCTTTCTAGTGACAGGTACACCGTCCCTGACAGTCCCAGATGTCTTCTAGTGACATACACGCCATCCCTGACAGCCCCAGAGGCTTTCTAGTGACAGGTACACCGTCCCTGACAGTCCCAGAGGTCTTCTAGTGACATACACGCCATCCCTGACAGCCCCAGAGGCTTTCTAGTGACAGGTACACCGTCCCTGACAGTCCCAGAGGTCTTCTAGTGATATATACGCCGTCCCTGACAGCCCCAGAAGTATTCTAGTGACACAAACGCCATCCCTGACAACCCCAGAGGTCTTCTAGTGAGAGGTCTTCTAGTGACATATAAGTCGTCCCTGTGTGGAGTGTGACGTCACACTCCACATATCACCCGCGCTGGTTGAACTGTGTGCTCGTCGCGTGTGACGCTAGAGGGCAGGTCGGCCGCCTTCCTCTCTGGCCTCCGCGTGGTGGGACGTCAGTTCTACTCCACGCACGGTCCGCGAGCTTTCACTTTTGGAGAAGTCAGACCTAAACAGTTGTACTGTGATTCACAATGTATCGTTAAAGTAACTAGAAAAATTACATGTGATATGTGTGATTCACAATGTATCGTTAAAGTAACTAGAAAAATTACATGTGATATGTGTGATTCACAATGTATCGTTAAAGTAACTAGAAAAATTACATGTGATATGTGTGATTCACAATGTATCGTTAAAGTAACTAGAAAAATTACATGTGATATGTGTGATTCACAATGTATCGTTAAAGTAACTAGAAATATTACATGTGACATGTGTGATTCAGAGTGTATCGTTAAAGTAACTAGAAAAATAAAATGTCAAAAAAAAGTGCAAAGTTATATGATTTCAATGATTTTAAAAGAGTTACATCATGAAAAGTTACATGGTAGCAGAGCATGGCTCTACTATGTAACTTTTCGTGATGTAACTCTTTTAAAATCATTGAAATCATATAACTTTGCACTTTTTTTTTGACATTTTATTTTTCTAGTTACTTTAACGATATATTCTGAATCACACATGTCACATGTAATATTTCTAGTTACTTTAACGATACATTCTGAATCACACATGTCACATGTAATTTTTCTAGTTACTTTAACGATACATTGTGAATCACAGTACAACTGTTTAGGTCTGACTTCTCCAAAAGTGAAAGCTCGCGGACCGTGCGTGGAGTAGAAATGACGTCCCGCCGCGCGGAGGCCAGAGAGGAAGGCGGCCAACCTGCCCTCTAGCGTCACACGCGACGAGCACACAGTTCAACCAGAGCGGGTGATATGTGGAGTGTGACAGCCCCAGAGATCTTCTAGTGACAGGTACACCATCCCTGACAGCCCAAAAGGTTTTCTAGTGACAGATACACCGTCCCTGACAGCCCCAGAGGTATTCTAGTGACAGGTACACCGTCCCTGACAGCTCTCGGACTTGTTTCCAGTCAATTTCTAGTTACTTTAACTGCAAGTGATTGTTACCGTCCCAATGTCCTTGGTTTGGATCCTGATAGGGTTAGTAAACTGCCTGATCATCCTTTATTCACGTGCATCATCATATATCTCAGAACTACAGTAGCCCCATGGTTACTTTGGTGCTGACTGACAGTTCACAGCTGACTTCTGACAGTCAACATTCAGGTATATACCTAAATTTTGACTGTCAGAAGTGACAGATGCTAAACACATGTTTTTTACAGATCATATGGTTCGGCGTAGGGATACATAATTTGGTCCGGTAGCTTTTCAAAGCCGTCAGCTGTCAGCTGTGAGCTGTCAGTCAGCACCAAAGAAGCCATGGGGCTACTGTAGATATAAATATTTTAATATATTGTGTTCGGGCACCAGGTAGTTACACGTTCCCTACCAATGATTGGACTGGGTTTGATTTAGATGAAAGACAACTTAAAATAAAGATCACAAATTAAATATTTAGTGTTAGTTTATATCAAAGTTTGGTTCTGGTTATGAAATAATGAATATAAATAGTGGAAGTTGAGTTGGAGTGATTAGTTCAGTTACAACTCTTTGACTGTGCTAGAGTGTAATACATGGTTTTCTGTTGTTATCGCGAAGTTATGGCCAGAGAGCATCAGAGTCTACCCAACGCTCATCTAAATACACACCACGTAAGAATATATCTACGACTATTTGAATATATTAAAACACTTTTCAGTAGCCTAAATGGTCTAAGGTGTCTACTGAGGGTAATTTTGTTTTCACAAATCGTTTCCCACTTTCGTTCCACGCAAATGCGCGTAGATTACCTTTAAAATGACTCCTTCCTCGTCTCTACCTCATTAGAGTAATTATCATGCGTAAAACATGATCAAGTAGTAAGACATGCTGATTAAAAAGCACATAATATATTATTATGTGTTCTGTCTTTAAGAGAGGTCCGTTGTTTTTGTCAGTGAACTTAGCTCGCCAATGCACCATGTCCTCTGACTCCTCCTTGAAGAAAGAGGATTAGGAAGAAGAAGGATTCAAATCTTAGATTACTTCAAGGAAAGAATAACATTCTGAGAGCTGAAGGAGGAGGCAGAAGACACGGCGCATTGGCGGTCTAAGGTCACTGACAAAAGGAATGGACCTGTCATGAGACAGAACACCTAGTAATAATAATATAGGGGCTTTTTAATCAGCACGTCTTACTACTTTATCATGTTATGCGCATGATAATTATTCTAATGGGGTAGAGTCGAGGAACGAATCATTTTAACAACATATCAACGATTTTAATATATATATATATGGTTGGTATATATATATATATATAAATTGTTGGTATATATATATTTAACAACCTACCAACCATTTTAATATATATATAGTTGGTATGTATATATATATATAAATTGTTGGTATATATATATATATATATATATATTTAACAACCTACCAACCATTTTAATATATATATATGGTTGGAATATATATATATATATATATATATATATATATATACCAACCATATATATATATATATTAAAATGGTTGGTAGGTTGTTAAAATGATATATATATATATATAAATTGTTGATATATATATACTAAAATGGTTGGCAGGTTGTCCAAAAGTTAAGAACGTTCCCCTGTAAATGAGACTTAAATTTCATTTGAATAACAAGCGTAGGCTATATCTCGAACGGGTAGTAAGACGCGGTGCTAAATAAATAAATATTTGACTACCATATCACATAGGGTTGATAAAAGTCCAGCCATCATTTAACTAAAATATTTTACTTAAAATATAAATGTACTGTATATTAAATTATAGCGCTCATTAATAACCACCTACTCGCTTTGGTATCCGCGTGGACTAACGCGCTACACTCGTGTTGGACTAGACTGCCGAAGACGGGGATATCGGAGTTCAATCCCGATCGGGTGCACTGAGAGTGGTTTTTTCCTAAATGGTTTTCCACTCTCCTTCCAAGTGAATGTGGGTGCACTTCCTCTAAATTAAAAATCTTCCTAATCCCTAACACAGTGTAACCAGTACACAAGCGTATAAACCGTATGGGTAGTAAGACGCGGTGCTAAAATAAAACTGCCAGAGGATAGTCCTGTAGAAACCCTTATTGTTGTGTTCAGAATCCCTTGAATATATATTTATTTATATTTTTTAGTTTTAATTAGTATGTTTCGTCATCCTCTCTGTAGAGATCTTTACATAACAGAAACAACCTTTTTGGGAGTGAGAGAGAAGATCATTGCCCTCTTTTCCCCCCGTACCAGTGGATCTGGTTGAGGACGTGACTCGCAAATTACTTGGTGGCCTCTAAAAGGACGGGTTCACATCCCACCAAGGTGCACTGGATCTGGTTTTAATAAGGGGTATATCAAAATGGCACGATTTTGTTTTTTTTTAGTTCGAGTAGTGGGCCCTATAGAGCAATGTTTCTACAAAAAATATTGAAAGCTATTTTATTTTTGTAAACTATGCATACATAAGCCATAAATACAAACATGTATTTCTTAGAATGAAATTTTTTTAGCGAAAAAAATCAAACAAATCCGGATTTTAAATATGTGTGTGTGTGTGTTTGTGTGTGTGTTTTTTTTTTTTTTTTTTTTTTTTTGTGAGGGGGGGAAAAATGCATTTACGCACAGCGTGTCGGACTCGGTTTGGCCACGAGATGTTAGTGTGACCAACCCCTACCGACTAAAAAACCTAACCCTCTTCTCCTCGCCTCTATTACTCCCCCACGGAACCGCCGCTAGGCATTACTTCGCGGGGGGAGGCATTAGCTGTTGTTCTGCTCTTCCTTCAGTGATTTGGCCTCTACTACTTCCCCATTTTCACCTAGGTATTGGCGGCGGGATTAGGGATGTCCTGGGATTCTTCCTTCCGATTCTTTTTTCCTCCTCTCCTGCTCTTCGTGACGTAGGCCCTTGAGGATTTCCTTCACAAACGTGCTTGTCGCCTCCCACGCTGCCTCTGACGACAGCATCATATCCCCTAAGTTTTCCGGCTTAATATCTTTTCCTACTATGACCTCCAGGTTTTCACGCTGGGTGTCATACCGAGGACACTTGAAGAACACGTGCTCGGCATTCTCCTCAACTCCGCGACAGGTGGGGCACTCCGGGGAATCCTCATACTTGAACTTGTATAGGTATGCCCGGAAGCACCCGTGTCCCGAGATCATCTGTGTCAGGTAGTAATTGACAGCTCCGTGGCTGCGGTTATACCACCTATCCACATCGGGAATCAAACGGTAAGTCCATCTGTGTGTGTGTGTGTGTGTGTGTGTGTGTGTGTGTGTGTGTGTGTGTGTGTGTGTGTGTGTGTGTGTGTGTGTGTGTGTGTGTGTGTGTGTGTGTGTGTGTGTGTGTGTGTGTGTGTGTGTGTGTGTGTGTGTGTGTGTGTGTGTGTGTGTGTGTGTGTGTGTGTGTGTGTGTGTGTGTGTGTGTGTGTGTGTGTGTGTGTGTGTGTGTGTGTGTAAAACTTGTTTATTTTTAAATAAGACAATATAAAATTTTGAGGGATCCTATTTTATCTCAAATAATATCTTAAAACTGAATAAAATTAAATAAGCTCAGAATTTTCGGAGAATAAATTGAAAATTCTGATTTACTTAAATTTTTCGAGTTTTGTAAAAATCGTTGAGTTCGAGCAGCTACTAAAACTCGACAAGAACTCGAAGTTTAGAGTAAATGCACTACCATAAAAAAAATTACCTTTCTTATCCTACCACTACCCTTAGAATAAGTTGTCACTAACCCGTGGGGACATACAAGTAAGAGACAGACTCTCAACCTTACGGGGGTTTTTGACACGCTCTTTTTGCCAGCTTGAGTCCTTCAACACTGGGCTTCGCTAGTGTCTCTGCTGGGTGATGATAGGACTAACCGCAGCGATCCTAGTGGTGAAGGACTCAAGCTGCCAAAAGGAACGCAACCATTTCAACCTGGAGATTGGGTGTCTGGGTATATTATTTGTCTGTGCCGATGGGTTATAAGTACTTCCTTCAATTGAGATTCTATTTTAAACGCTTATGTTCTAATTTATGTGAATCACGAGCTGATAAGTGATGAATGTCTAAAGCAGCGGAGCCCAAACTTTTTAAATAGTACGACCCCAACAATAATGTATGTAATTTAGAGTTCCACCAAGATAATGCTGAATATTTACTTCTCGTTAGAGTTTTAGTTGTGTCCGGGGATATAATCACATACTGCTGTCTGAGCTTGAACCAGTGCTGCCATCCCTCCAACCAATGGTTAAAACTGTTTTACTTTTGGTTAGACTTGGTCTGAATATATTTATAAGATTTGATGAGGCCCTTTCTTTTTCATATTTTAATTTGCTTGTTTTGTTTCTCACGGCTTACCACTAGAGATGAAAATTTTCCGGGAAATTTTGAATCGGAGCATTTTCTGCAGTGGCGGCTTGCGGTGGAGGGGTTAAATTGTAGAGGTGGCACCTAGAGCCTATTATTATTCAAAATATAGTGTGTTAAGAGATGAGTGGGTTATAAGAAGGGGGTACGAGGAAGGGTAGATAGGAAGCATGTATGATAGGGGGGAGGGGACAAATGCCAGGCCAACCTAAAAATTATTTTAATTAACTTATTTATGATAAAAAAATTTGTGATGAATTTCTTCATCGACTTTCTGCGTGGCCGTTGGCGGAACCTTCGCGTAATCAAAGATGGCTACCGCGGTTACCCGATCCACCTACGGGAAGATGATTGCTTGCGAAGCGCTCAGGTGGACAGCTAGCGCTATCTACTTGGCACTCTGACCGGTACGCCGATAGTTAAGTTGGCTAGAAGAAGAGAGGGGCGTGGCAAGATGGAGTCAGGAGGAGTGAGTCGATGAACGCGTAACGCGAGAAAAACAGAAGAAAAGGATCGGTGGAGGTGCTTCGAGAAGGTCCGATGGAGGACAGTATGGGCCTTCGATATGTGATTTGGATTTGTGAAGCAGGCTTCCCATTGCATCGTTTGGATTGAACTCATCTGCTGGTGTATACATTTTTTTTTTGAGTGTGTTATCGTGCTTCGAGTTATCCCCTTTTTTGGGTAAGTGCTCTTTCTTTATTTATTTTTTTTGTTCTTCTCTTTGTATATTACGGCCATCTACCTATTCGCTTCTCTGGGCCTAAATGTAGGGATATGCCATTTTTTTTTAAATCCCCGTAGGGTCTTGGGTTCAAGCGGGTGGACTTCCGTGGTTGCGCAGACAGCAGCTAGTTAGGTGCCCGATTCATGTACTAAATTTAGAGTTCCCCTGTCTTATCTATGAATGTCTTTATTGGGCTATGTATTGCATATGGGGAAACTATGTATTATTCTAGTAACATGTATGATGTTACTCAGGGTCCTCCCACCCGGGGCTGCGTGGATGGCCTTATCATCCAGTCCCCGGACTCTCCACCCTGAGGAAGGTGTGGGAGCTATTGGCCCCTCTTGATCTTACGGGAGGAGTTCTGGATCCCACGTCCAAATTTGGGCGACCAGACACAGTTCGAGACACGCAAGTCGCCAGGGCCGTCCCAGACGGACCTGTCATCTTTCTGTGTATTAACCTATTGGATACCTGTCGTCTTGACAGTCCCTTTATGATTTTGCTAAGAGTGTATAGTCACTTATGGTTCTGCTAAGAGTGTATAGACACTTATGGTTCTGCTAAGAGTGTAAACACTTTAAGATTTTGCTAGTGTGAACAGTCACCTTATGATTTTGCTAAGTGTGCATTGACACTTTAAGATTTTGCTAGTGTGCATAGACACTTTAAGATTTTGCTAGTGTGCATAGACACTTTAATATTTTGCTAGTGTGCAGTCACTTTAATATTTTGCTAGTGTGCAGTCACTTTAATATTTTGCTAGTGTGCACAGTCACTTTAATATTTTGCTAGTGTGCACAGTCACTTTAATATTTTGCTAGTGTGCAGTCACTTCATGATTTTGCTAGTGTGCAGTCACTTTATGATTTTGCTAGTGTGCAGTCACTTTAATATTTTGCTAGTGTGCACAGTCACTTTAATATTTTGCTAGTGTGCAGTCACTTTAAGATTTTGCTAGTGTGCAGTCACTTTAATATTTTGCTAGTGTGCACAGTCACTTTAATATTTTGCTAGTGTGCAGTCACTTTATGATTTTGCTAGTGTGCAGTCACTTTAATATTTTGCTAGTGTGCACAGTCACTTTAATATTTTGCTAGTGTGCAGTCACTTTATGATTTTGCTAGTGTGCAGTCACTTTAAGATTTTGCTAGTGTGCAGTCACTTTATGATTTTGCTAGTGTGCAGTCACTTTAATATTTTGCTGGTGTGCACAGTCACTTTAATATTTTGCTAGTGTGCAGTCACTTTAAGATTTTGCTAGTGTGCTCAGTCACTTTATGATTTTGCTAGTGTGCAGTCACTTTAAGATTTTGCTAGTGTGCACAGTCATTTTAAGATTTTGCTAGTGTGCTCAGTCACTTTATGATTTTGCTAGTGTGCGGTCACTTTAATATTCTGGTGGTGTGCACAGTCACTTTAATATTTTGCTAGTGTGCAGTCACTTTAAGATTTTGCTAGTGTGCTCAGTCACTTTATGATTTTGCTAGTGTGCAGTCACTTTAAGATTTTGCTAGTGTGCAGTCACTTTAATATTTTGCTAGTGTGCACAGTCACTTTAATATTTTGCTAGTGTGCACAGTCACTTTAATATTTTGCTAGTGTGCAGTCACTTTAAGATTTTGCTAGTGTGCTCAGTCACTTTATGATTTTGCTAGTGTGCAGTCACTTTAAGATTTTGCTAGTGTGCAGTCACTTTAATATTTTGCTAGTGTGCACAGTCACTTTAATATTTTGCTAGTGTGCACAGTCACTTTAATATTTTGCTAGTGTTCAGTCACTTTAAGATTTTGCTAGTGTGCACAGTCACTTTAAGATTTTGCTAGTGTGCACAGTCACTTTAAGATTTTGCTAGTGTGTATAGTCACTTTATGATTTTACTAGTGTGCACAGTCACTTTATGATTTCGCTCGTGTGCATAGTCACTTATGATTTTGTTAGGAGCTAGACACTCATGATTGTGCCAAGAGCGGACAGACACTTATGTTTTCATCTTCGGGTCTACAGCCCTTTTACATTGTTAATAATTTAATCTTTTTTTTTTTGTATTTGGTCTACGCATTGACTTTTCTTATGTTACCAAGTTTTACTTGCATTAAATCTAAATCGAAACTTATTATGATATTCTACGATTCATTTAAGGCAACTGGCGAGTAGTAGGGGGAGGGCAGTACTGGATTTTTCTCGCGGCCACCGTGTACGGTGGCGGTCTTAAGTTTAACTCTAGTTAGTTTGTCGGGTCTTGGTTCCCCGAAAAAAAAAAAAGACCAAGTGGCGCCCATTAGCATCAGGTTCCTTCCTGACTTGTTGTGTACTTCGGTCCTGCCCTTCGCTATACCCCGCCAGTTTCCACCAACTCTACCCCACCCCTCAACTCACACTGTAGCCGGCCGGCAAACTTGTAGCGCTATCCGTGTGAGAGAGATTTCGTTACAATTTTGGCGCCCAACGTGGGGCCCTGGAGAGTTGGTACGGTTGGGTTTGGTTGGCGAGGTGTGAGACTCAGTAGGCTTATTAGGTGCGATAAGGAAAGCTGAACTTAGTTTTCTTGTTCATGTTCCGTAGAGTGATTCAAGTAAAGCTTGTTTATTGGGACCTTATTCATTGGTGCGGATTAAGCCCACTATTCTTAGGAGATTTTGCGAATCTGATTGGTGCCTTATTGCATGCTTACGGAACTCTCAAGTTTTGCTTTCTCTTATGGTGACTTCTATTTATGAACTACATTATTTTCTACAGTTTAGGCATGAGTTTGATTATTGTAAGTCTAGATTTAAATTGTTAAGATTTTGGTTGGTTAGAGTTGCTTGCTTTGTCTGCCCTGCCTAGCACTTGTAAACGGATGTCTATTTGCTTGAATCGGGGTCACTGGGATTCAAGGAGGTTATCGGTTATCTTGTCGTGATGGATGTCTGTAGGCTAAAGAGGGAGGAGTTAGTTTACGAGCTTGCGTTGCGTGGACTTCCAGCGGAGGGACCGGTACCGGAACTCCGAAAGCGTATGCAAAGGGCCTTTGCTACTAACAGACCGCTACTGGGTCCCGAGGAATTTTCCAGCCGCTTCCCTGAATTCACGCTGCGGAGTGAACTGGACTTCTGTGAGAGGAAATGCGATGACCTTGAGAAACTATTAGAAACATTCGAAGGCACCAGAAGGGATCCCCAGTGCCGACGACTGGACACCGGCCTCTGGCATGTGGTCGGGAGAGTTAGCCGGTTGAACATAAAACTAGGAGATGATTCACTATTGGCGAGGAAGGAAGCGCTACAGGAAAGATGCAACTCACTTTTAGCGAAGTTAGAAGGTAAGGTGGAGAGCCTAGAGGAAAAGGTGGTGCGAAAGTGTCTCGTCCTTTTTTAAGAGACAAATTCCACAAGCTTCATACATTCTACTGCAAAACGAGGGGGATGGGAGACCTCATGTAGAAGTCGAAATTTTAGGAAAGAAAATTCACGTTTTATTGGACTCGGGCGCTTCTCGATCTTGTTTAGGTGGGGAGAGCATGAAGATGTTGTCAAAATTAGGAATCGTAGTGGAGCCTGCGGGCGTACGCCATATAAGGACTGCAGATGGAACCCTTCATCAAACTGAGGGAGTCGTGAGATTGCCCGTAACGCTGGAGAAGAAGACAAAAACCATTGAATGCTTATTTGTGCCATCGTTGGAACAGACGTTAATTTTGGGAGTGGAATGTTGGAAAATATTTAATATTGTTCCTCGAGTGGCAGATGGGACTTGGACTTTTGGCGACGAGAAACAAGAAGATGAGCCACGCTTGGCTGTAGTAGAAAGTTTCGACTCTCTGGACGTCCTCCAACAACGACAACTGGAGGAAATTAAGCACGAATTGACAGGATGTAGTGAGCTCAATCCAGATGGAACCCTAAAAGCTACCACTAAGATCGAGCATGTGATAAATGTTGGGAACGAGAAACCTGTGAAGCAGAGGCACTACCCGTGTTCTCCAGCCGTGCTTAAGGTAGAAGGCGAAGAATTAGACGCTATGCTTAAGCTAGGCGTAGTAGAGAAGTCTTCAAGTCCTTGGTCATCCCCGATAATTTTGGTCCGGAAACCAAATGGAAAAAACAGGCTATGTTTAGACTGCCGGAAGCTGAACTCGCTCACCGTAAAAGACTCATATCCACTTCCTTTCATCACATCTACCTTAGACAAACTCCGTGGAGCAAAATACATCTCTTCCATAGATTTGAAAACTGCATTTTGGCAAATAAAGTTATCTGAAGAGAGTAAGCCTCTCACCGCTTTTTCAGTGCCGGGAAGAGGACTTTTTCAATTTACGCGTATGGCGTATGGCCTTACAAATGCCCCAGCTAGTTTTCAAAGATTAATGGACCGAATCATCGGACCAGAACTGGAACCTCATGTATTAGTTTATTTGGACGACCTAATCATAGTAACATCTGACTTTAAGAGCCATATCGGCTTGCTTAAGGAAGTGATAAGACGCCTGAAAGAGGCGAATCTCAGTATCAATCCCGAGAAATGCCAACTCTGTAAACCACAGTTAAAGTACTTGGGTTACTTGGTAGACCAGAAAGGGTTACGGGTCGATCCAGAGAAAGTCACTGCCATCGTGGACTTTCCCACTCCGAAGAACGCCAAGGAGATAAGGAGCTTTTTGGGTTTAGCGTCTTGGTATAGGAGATTTGTGAGCGACTTTTCCAGCAAGAGTTCAATTCTGACTGAATTGACGAGAAAGAAATCCAAATGGAACTGGACACAAGAGTGCGAGGAAGCCTTTACCCAATTGAAGGAAGACTTGGTAAACGCACCCGTCCTATCATGCCCGGATTTTTCCAGGAAGTTCATTCTGCAGACCGATGCTTCGAACAGAGGTATAGGAGCTGTTCTAACACAAGAATTTGACGATGGTGAGCATGTGATTGCGTATGCATCACGTACGTTAAGTAATGCGGAGCGCAAATATTCCACCACCGAGAAGGAGTGCCTCAGTGTCATTTGGGCTATGGAAAAATTCCGTCCGTATCTAGAAGGGTATCACTTTACTGTTATCACTGACCACTATTCCTTGCTGTGGTTAAACCGTATGAAGGACCCTACAGGAAGACTGGCCAGATGGGCTGTAAGAATGCAGCGATACGACTACGAGCTCGTTCACCGTAAAGGAGAATTACACGTGGTTCCAGATGCCTTATCGCGAGCTGCTGATCCGGACGCCTTGGTGGCGGAACTTCATGATATCCCCGTGAAGGACAATTGGTACCTAAGAATGAAGACAAAGGTAAAGGAGCAGCCCGACAGTTACCCGTGCTGGAGAGAGAATGAGGGGTTGCTGTATAAGAAACTAAATAACAGTACTTTGTCTGCTGAGGATGATGGGTGGCGAATAGTGGTGCCCAAGGAACAGCGTAACTCAGTAATGGGCAAGGGACACGACAGTGCCACCTCAGGACACATGGGGGTGTACAAAACCTACCGTCGTATAGGGCGGGATTATTACTGGCCCAAGATGTTCTGGGATGTGAATCGTTACATCAGGAACTGCCGGGTGTGCCACCAGTATAAGGCTGTACACCAGAGACCGTCGGGGATGTTGGAGACCCGGAGAGTAGATCGACCATGGGAGATTTTGAGCATGGACCTTATGGGACCACTTCCAAGGTCCTCTAAAAATAATAAATACTTGCTAGTGGTTGTGGACTTATTTTCTAAATGGGTCTGCGCCTTCCCCTTGAGAGAGGCGACGGGAGAAACTGTCACCAAACGCTTCGAGGAGAACCTGGTGATGGAGTATGGGGCGCCACGGGCCGTGGTATGCGATAACGGGCCTCAGTTCGTAAGTGAAAAGTTTAAATCAAAGCTAGCCGAGTACGGCACCAAGATTTGGTATTGCCCGCCTTATCACCCACAGGCTAACCCAGTGGAGAGGGTGAACAGGGTCCTCAAAACCATGATGGCCTCCTACGTGGAGGACAAACACACTACTTGGGACCAGCATTTGCCTCAATTTGTGTATGCCATCAGGACCGCAGTTCACGAGAGCACCGGATACACGCCCGCCGAGTTGTTCCTGAATCATGAAATGAGGCTAGAGCATCTACCTATCGCTGATGGTGACGACCATACAGCCTTAGTAGATTTTGAAGAACGGTCTGCTTTCGTCCAGAGGAAAAGGGAAAGGACTCGGGTCTTTTGCGAACAAGTTAGTATAAACTTAGATGCAGCTCATCAGAAGAATAAGCATTACTACGACCTTCGCCATAAAGACGTCGAATTTGAGGTAGGGGACCTTGTGAAGAGGAAGAACTTTGCCTTGTCGGATGCGGCAAGGAAATTTACAGCTAAACTTGCACCTAAATATCTTGGACCATTCGTGGTTAGCCGGAAAGTTTCTAAGGCCGTTTATGAGTTGAACTCTGAAGGGCACAAGTCGGAAGGCATTTGGCATGTCAAAGACCTGGAAAAGTGGACTGGATGCGTTGGACCGAAAAATGCCTGAGCATTTTTCTAGAGGAGCGTGAGGGGATGTGATGAATTTCTTCATCGACTTTCTGCGTGGCCGTTGGCGGAACCTTCGCGTAATCAAAGATGGCTACCGCGGTTACCCGATCCATCTACGGGAAGATGATTGCTTGCGAAGCGCTCAGGTGGACAGCTAGCGCTATCTACTTGGCACTCTGACCGGTACGCCGATAGTTAAGTTGGCTAGAAGAAGAGAGGGGCGTGGCAAGATGGAGTCAGGAGGAGTGAGTCGATGAACGCGTAACGCGAGAAAAACAGAAGAAAAGGATCGGTGGAGGTGCTTCGAGAAGGTCCGATGGAGGACAGTATGGGCCTTCGATATGTGATTTGGATTTGTGAAGCAGGCTTCCCATTGCATCGTTTGGATTGAACTCATCTGCTGGTGTATACATTTTTTTTTTTGAGTGTGTTATCGTGCTTCGAGTTATCCCCTTTTTTGGGTAAGTGCTCTTTCTTTATTTATTTTTTTTGTTCTTCTCGTTGTATATTACGGCCATCTACCTATTCGCTTCTCTGGGCCTAAATGTAGGGATATGCCATTTTTTTTTAAATCCCCGTAGGGTCTTGGGTTCAAGCGGGTGGACTTCCGTGGTTGCGCAGACAGCAGCTAGTTAGGTGCCCGATTCATGTACTAAATTTAGAGTTCCCCTGTCTTATCTATGAATGTCTTTATTGGGCTATGTATTGCATATGGGGAAACTATGTATTATTCTAGTAACATGTATGATGTTACTCAGGGTCCTCCCACCCGGGGCTGCGTGGATGGCCTTATCATCCAGTCCCCGGACTCTCCACCCTGAGGAAGGTGTGGGAGCTATTGGCCCCTCTTGATCTTACGGGAGGAGTTCTGGATCCCACGTCCAAATTTGGGCGACCAGACACAGTTCGAGACACGCAAGTCGCCAGGGCCGTCCCAGACGGACCTGTCATCTTTCTGTGTATTAACCTATTGGATACCTGTCGTCTTGACAGTCCCTTTATGATTTTGCTAAGAGTGTATAGTCACTTATGGTTCTGCTAAGAGTGTATAGACACTTATGGTTCTGCTAAGAGTGTAAACACTTTAAGATTTTGCTAGTGTGAACAGTCACCTTATGATTTTGCTAAGTGTGCATAGACACTTTAAGATTTTGCTAGTGTGCATAGACACTTTAAGATTTTGCTAGTGTGCATAGACACTTTAATATTTTGCTAGTGTGCAGTCACTTTAATATTTTGCTAGTGTGCAGTCACTTTAATATTTTGCTAGTGTGCACAGTCACTTTAATATTTTGCTAGTGTGCACAGTCACTTTAATATTTTGCTAGTGTGCAGTCACTTCATGATTTTGCTAGTGTGCAGTCACTTTATGATTTTGCTAGTGTGCAGTCACTTTAATATTTTGCTAGTGTGCACAGTCACTTTAATATTTTGCTAGTGTGCAGTCACTTTAAGATTTTGCTAGTGTGCAGTCACTTTAATATTTTGCTAGTGTGCACAGTCACTTTAATATTTTGCTAGTGTGCAGTCACTTTATGATTTTGCTAGTGTGCAGTCACTTTAATATTTTGCTAGTGTGCACAGTCACTTTAATATTTTGCTAGTGTGCAGTCACTTTATGATTTTGCTAGTGTGCAGTCACTTTAAGATTTTGCTAGTGTGCAGTCACTTTATGATTTTGCTAGTGTGCAGTCACTTTAATATTTTGCTGGTGTGCACAGTCACTTTAATATTTTGCTAGTGTGCAGTCACTTTAAGATTTTGCTAGTGTGCTCAGTCACTTTATGATTTTGCTAGTGTGCAGTCACTTTAAGATTTTGCTAGTGTGCACAGTCATTTTAAGATTTTGCTAGTGTGCTCAGTCACTTTATGATTTTGCTAGTGTGCGGTCACTTTAATATTCTGGTGGTGTGCACAGTCACTTTAATATTTTGCTAGTGTGCAGTCACTTTAAGATTTTGCTAGTGTGCTCAGTCACTTTATGATTTTGCTAGTGTGCAGTCACTTTAAGATTTTGCTAGTGTGCAGTCACTTTAATATTTTGCTAGTGTGCACAGTCACTTTAATATTTTGCTAGTGTGCACAGTCACTTTAATATTTTGCTAGTGTGCAGTCACTTTAAGATTTTGCTAGTGTGCTCAGTCACTTTATGATTTTGCTAGTGTGCAGTCACTTTAAGATTTTGCTAGTGTGCAGTCACTTTAATATTTTGCTAGTGTGCACAGTCACTTTAATATTTTGCTAGTGTGCACAGTCACTTTAATATTTTGCTAGTGTTCAGTCACTTTAAGATTTTGCTAGTGTGCACAGTCACTTTAAGATTTTGCTAGTGTGCACAGTCACTTTAAGATTTTGCTAGTGTGTATAGTCACTTTATGATTTTACTAGTGTGCACAGTCACTTTATGATTTCGCTCGTGTGCATAGTCACTTATGATTTTGTTAGGAGCTAGACACTCATGATTGTGCCAAGAGCGGACAGACACTTATGTTTTCATCTTCGGGTCTACAGCCCTTTTACATTGTTAATAATTTAATCTTTTTTTTTTGTATTTGGTCTACGCATTGACTTTTCTTATGTTACCAAGTTTTACTTGCATTAAATCTAAATCGAAACTTATTATGATATTCTACGATTCATTTAAGGCAACTGGCGAGTAGTAGGGGGAGGGCAGTACTGGATTTTTCTCGCGGCCACCGTGTACGGTGGCGGTCTTAAGTTTAACTCTAGTTAGTTTGTCGGGTCTTGGTTCCCCGAAAAAAAAAAAAGACCAAGTGGCGCCCATTAGCATCAGGTTCCTTCCCTGACTTGTTGTGTACTTCGGTCCTGCCCTTCGCTATACCCCGCCAGTTTCCACCAACTCTACCCCACCCCCCAACTCACACTGTAGCCGGCCGGCAAACTTGTAGCGCTATCCGTGTGAGAGAGATTTCGTTACAAATTGAGGTATAATTTATGAACAAAGCAGGTCTACAAACGCTTGAATTCACTTGTTTTTTTACTACTTTTTTAGCACCACGTCTGACTACACGTTCGGGTTATACACTTATTCACTAATTACGCTAATGTGTTAGGGACGAGTAAGGCTATATTTAGAGGAATTGCACCCGTGAGAGTGAAAAACTATTTTAATTTAAGGAATACCACCCTCAGTGCACCCAACCGGGATCGAACACCGATCTCCCTGTCATCGGCAGTCTAGTCTATTGCTAGAGTAGCGCGTTAGACCGTGCTGTCACAGAAGCTCATTTGATGATGTTTCTGGTGTTAACGCCCTCAGTAGAAACTAATCTTAAGTTTAAATGTTGATATTTGGGATACCCATATCTCGATTACATTATAGTTTCATTTAATCAGTTGAAATTATATAACAGAAATAATAATTGCAAATTTTCCGTTTTGGAAAATTTTCCGGAAAAATATAGGGCAGGTTTTCCAACATGGAAGATCTTCCTTCTCACATCTCTACGTACCATTGGTGGTATGCGTACCATGTTTTGGGAGCCACTGGTCTTTAGGACTAGTTCTATTAGCTGAATCACAGGTAATTAAGTGAAAACTGACAACCTGAACACGGGAATCAAGCCCGGGACATTCTACGCCAATGTTCTATCAGTGAATCATCTTGGTTCATATCCAAAGCCATCTTTCACTAATTGTTGTATTAATTATAATAGTGGTAACCGGTTAACCCTGGATAGTGGATTGGGAAACATTGTGATTATTGTTAGTTAGCCTTGAGTAAAAGATAAGAGAGGTTATTGGCAGTTGGAAATAAATGTGTGATATTTCTTTGGCAGTCAGGGTTGTTTGTTTTGTTCATAAGATTTATTTATTTTCGTTTTGAACACATATATTGGAACATTGACGATTATGTGCATGAACATAAAAAAAAACCATCGCGAACTAGCCAAATAAGGCTACTGGAGTTGTGGTAGCTGATAAAAAGAATATTTTATTGCAAACATTGGTAAGTCACTAATGTTTACCTACGTGGAAATAATTATTAGTTTCTTACTAATACGGTAATAATTTATTATTAATCAAAATTGTTAATAAACGCTTCTAATAATACTTCCATAAGGATTAGTGAATATTTGGATTTTTCTTAACTTTTTGAAAGAATAAATTATAGCCTATTAATAAAATTACTATGTATTTTTTGTCATGGTTATGGTAACAAGAGATCCAAGATTCATGATTAGTTAAATATGTCATCTCTTCCTCCATAGCAGTGATCCATTCCTTAGAATACTTGTTCTTAATTGCTTCTTGGTACGTTTGAGGCTCCTCATAAATTGTTGCACATGCTGTTTCAATTGTTACTTGACAAACGTCAAATCGTTTCGGTGGCCTTAGAGTATCTCTTTTACGAAGAGTTGGCCACGCACCTCCCTTGTTTTGTATAACTCTTTCTTTTGGTTCGGAATTTTTCTCAGTCTCTGATGCACATTCTTCAACGTCTTGCTCTTTTGGTTCATTGTTCTGTGAAGTCAAATTATAGATGAAAAATTCTGGGTCATTACTCATTTGTTTATAACATTCAACATCCCGAGCTACTGTAACTTTCCTTGTACTGGGATAATACAATCTGTAGTTAGTACTATTACCATCATAACTAATAAAAATTGCCTTCTTAGCATTGCTTTCAAATTCAGTACGAGCTTGTTCGGGTATATGCTCATAAACGTCTGCTACAAATTTACGAATATGATTCAAGGTCACCTTTTTTTCAGTAAACATCATGAACGGTGTCACGTTATTGTCTACCATGCTTGGCCACCAATTTAAAATGTAAACACTCACATTTATTGCTTCAGCCCACAGTGCCTCCGGGAGTTCTGCATCAATCAACATGGTCCTGGCGCATTCTACGAATGATCGATTTTTCCCGCTCGATACGCTAATTCTGTTCCACACAGTATGGAGCAGTTCTCTCGCAGATAGTCCCAGTTTGATTAAAATGCTCTGTAAATATTTTGTTTACAAACTCACGACCATTGTCACAGTTCTTTTATTTTGTTTCCCGTTCGCGTTTCTATCATATACTGGAATTGTATGAACGTATCAAAAACATCACTTTTTTACTTTATAAAATAAACAAAACGATATGGAGTGCAGTCATCTTTAAAAAGCAAAGAATAATTAGCTCCTCCCAACGATGTAACCGGCATTTTCCCACATACATCAGTGTGTATAAACTAACTAGGTTTACTTTTACGAGGACTAAGATTTTCATAAAACGGCAGTCGATGTGTCTTATCAAAATTACACTACTCACAAAACAACTGGTCAATGTTATCAATGCTTTAACCCCGGTAATAGTCCCTGACTTGCCATGGTCTTGAAGCTATTGATGCCTGGATGTTCCAGTCGTTCATGCCATAACTTCACTGGCTCCTCCGCTGAATTTGCCTGCTCAGTGATTCTACTCTTGAAAAGCATCTTGTAGCATTAATTAGCCATTTTAACTCCCGTTACAACAGCTCTATTCTGTCCTGGGTCCACACTTCAATTTTACTTTCATAAAAAAAATCACCCTAAACTGTTTACTTGTCATTTTTCCTGCTGAAAATAGATTTTTCTTAAGTTTCGGAACATATAACGTATTTTTAAGTGTGTGAAGCTCCCACCGTCCACTCACAAGTGCTAACACTTCCACAGAGCTGATACCTTCAGCTTGTACTTTTGAATTATCTCCAATCTGTACGACACTCAAATAGTCTATTAGTTTTAGCACAGAAAACCACTCCTTATGATAACAGGATCATCATTAGTTTTTCATTTTTTAATCAAAACTTTCTTTTCACCAACCTCCATGGTATCATATTTCCTAGTCAATCCCTACTGATTGTTAGTTTGCTCCTTGTCTGGATTTCTTGACTCTAAAATTTTATGAACAGCTTCTATGATTGAAATGGCCTAAGGTTTTTTTAATCACGTTGTCAATCTTATTACTATATTCTTTCATTGTATCGTTGAATTTTACCTTCTAAATAAGAATTTGGTCTTGAGAGCTACTTTCAGTATCATTAACTTGCACATTTTCATTTTTTAAATTTGGAATCTCAATATAAATTTCCATTTTATAATTAAAACACCCACATACAACGAAACAGAGACAAAAATGTAAAAATATTTCTACGTCAAAAGTTAAAACAAAAGAGACAGCACACGGTACATGCACGTTAGAAGACAGGCTTGAACTCAGGTCTGTCTGGTAAAATAAAGGAGGGTACTTCGTTGACCTTGATCATGTTTCTACGGCAAGTGCGCCCTTTCTCCAACTGTTTTCAATATACCTGCAGCTGATCAGTCTTATTGCAATAAGCCTGAAATTGACTAGGCTTATTGAGCAAAAAACAAAGTCATTTTCTTAACAGCCTGAAACTTCATAGGCTCATTGCAATAAGCCTAAAAATAATAAGTCTGAAAAGCAAATATAATATTATTTTCTAATTGGCCTGGCTCATTGTAAAATGACGGCGCCCTTTGTAATAATCTGGATTTTTTCTTTTCACCCATGACATATACATCTAGTACTATAATTGTCACCATGTTTGATCTTTGGGCATATTTAAACATATAAGCTATAGCGTCTTAAATTTAGCACGTTGGAGTTTGTATAATGTCGAATGTTTAAAGGAAATGTGCTCGAAATTTCCAGAAGACCCAGGTTCCACAACTATTTATGGTCATAATGAACACCTAATTTTGATTATTGCCCCAATGTGTGCTCATGGGGCAGATCCAAATATAGAAGTCATGGCGTCTTAAAGTTGACGCGTATGCAGCACAAGTTCATAATTTTTTGATAAAAATGAATTTTTAAACTCTTATTTATTCAAAATTTCCATGCATTCAAGTTCCACCCCCCTTTTGGGTGGCTAAGTGAAGAATCTGGTGGCTTGATTTTAACCTTTTGTATAATTTCTTCTTTTTTTTATGAATCGTTAACGGTATAATTTTTGTTATTATATTTCTTTATACGAATAAACGGGCTACCTTATTTTATTTTTAATTTAATATTTTATTTTATTTATTCGATATTATTTTTTGCAACTTTTTTATACTTTTCCCCTACTGTCATCTTAATTAGTGCGTACTTTGTATTTAGTGTTGATTGACGTTCCATCTAGTGGGTAAATATATAACTGTTGGTGATATCTGGTCCGAAAGTTTTATGTTGGTACTACGAGCATATCCTGTTTTCCTCTAGAATAGACGGCTATGTATTTGTGGAATAATTCTGTGTGCTCATTGTAGGTTTGCATTTAAAGGTTATTATTAATATATCTGCAACATTTCGCCGTGTTTTATAACTTTGCCATATAAACATGAACGAAAACATTGAAGATGATGAGGTAAAGTATTTATTTGATTCAGTTTTATGTTTTATTGAACTATTTCGTGTTACAAATTAGGAGTTTAACAGTTAAACCTTTACCTTTCAAAGTTTAACTCCAAATTAACAGGTCACTGGGTATTAGACTTTAAAATGCTAGCCTCGCCTGATAAATTTTCTCTAGATAAGGGGTTGAAAACCGTTTTGGGCCCCCACTCGCCTTACAAACCCTTCACAGGTCCTGCAATCATCCATTGTGTCTACTCTAATTTTGATTTTCTTTTTCATCTATACCTCTTGGATTTATTCCTTAATGTAAAAAAATTATCATCGTTTCTTACTATTACCCTACCTGTTCGGTTTATAAGCGTATTCCTCTAATCAGTTCTTTCCTCAATAGCCTACTTATTTTCCTGTTTAGAAAGAAAATATAGAATAACAAAAAATTTATTATTTTCATATAACTCAAGGCCTACCCACTTTTTAAGTTGCAAATATAACCACTATGCCATTTAGTAGACCTTTTATGAAACAAAGGAAATGTGGTTTCTTTTGAATATCGGCTATTCGCTAAAGACAAAGGCTGTATCTGAATAGTCTACTTATGCGGCATCACTTCGACTCATGCCCTTTATAGCTGCATTGGCTATTGCATGACCAAGTGTAGATCTGTCCCAATAGTATCGAACGATACCTATGCAGTCTTCTCTTGGTCTCGGCCACCATGGATACGAAAGCTACCAGCTGTGTGCTGTTCTCGCGGTGTCGGTTGTGTTGTATGACTGGCAATTGTTTTTGTATTATCGTTTCGCCTGTTAGAGCAATGACTTAAGTTTTCCGCCATTTTAAATAAGGTTGTTGCGTTCGAATAGTTTGATGCAGTGTTCACTATGAACAGCACGAGAAGTGTAAATTCATCAATACTGCATCAAGACTAAAACTCAAGGGTCCGACCAGGGAGCCTTGGTTCAGATACAGCCAAAGTGTTTTCAGTTCAACATTATTTTGTATTATGGTCATTTTCATTTCCATTGTAGCAGAATCGAGATGATTAAAAATAGAATGAATTCCCTGAAATGTATCATCTACAGCACAAGGAGAAATTTAGTATAAAATACGGTACATCCTGAAACTGGTTCTAGTATTTCAAACTGTGAATCTTCATATAAAATCAGCTCTCGAGATAAGCAATGATTTTGAGTTGTTTTTCCGGATCAAAGTTTGTTATCAAAATCATTAACCAGCCTATTGAAGAAAGTAAGTTAAATAACTTGTTTAAAAATCTCTTTTTATTAAAATTGGTCCCCCAAAATGTCAATTTTCTGAAAATGGTTCAACCGCAGAAATTCTGTTAGGCCTACTGATTTTTGCCTTTACCTTGCAGTTACAAATTTAGTACATGCAACTGTATTAAAAAGGAATACAAAATATATTAGCTATCTCGGATCCTTCGGTTCAGGGTAGCTTCTTATTGGATCATATCCATTTATTTTAGAAAGTATTTTATTTGAGGACGCAGTTCCTTAAATTGCCAAATGACGTTACCGATACCTTTATTTAGCCGATGAACACCCGCGTGAAGAAGCTGCTATCCAAATTGGCAAACCAGTTCTTCTGCAAACTCGCTGTAAACTATTCTTAAAACAACCCTAGGTCTACATGACGGAGCCTACACTTTCCAAAGTTAAGAATTTTCCTAAAGGAACTTGGGTGTGGATTGTACATTAACATTCCAAAAATGACTGAAACTGTTATTATCTGTTTGACATAATTAAAGAAAGCCCATGAATGTCAATTCACAATGTTATAGCGGTTAATTTTTGAGTAGTCCATACATATATATATATATATATATATATATATGCTACTATAGTTGGTCCGGTTATTATTATGATTTTAAAAAATCTCTCTTTAGGTACTTAAAAAATCTTAAGCTCGTTTTCACATAAATGTTTAGTTGAACTGTGCCAACTTTATAATTTTATTTTATTCATCCATCTTTAAAATTTTTGGGGAGAAAAGGATTCCACATCTTGCATGCTGATAGTTGGACAGAATCATTAGCAGTTCATATTTTTCTTGCAATTCGACAAATAGTGTTCTATTCAGCATTATCACTAAATGCCTCCTTCATGAACTCACCTTTAGTGGAAGGTGTTTTATTCTTGGCCGGCTTAGACGAAACTTTGAAAAAGTAACAGTAGCAGCAAATCGCTCACTAAAAGCCAAAAACAACCTCCCTGGAAAAAGGGCTGGCTCCCAACGCTACATTTTCTAAAAAAACGAAAAACGGTAAAGATCTACTGAAGACGGTAACAAACTAGGATCATACTATGACCAGAGTATGTTTTATTATTATAAACTTTGCCATGCTAACAAAACCTAACCATCTATTTGGCATCAAAATGTTTTTTATTTAAAAAATCTTGCTTAAATATAGGCCCTACCATATTTATGAAAATGTGATTTCGATCCTTATCGATAAAAAAAGATTTCAAATCACATTAAAATCTCACCTTAACTAAACTTTTGATTTATTAACACATCAAAGGTAAGGTTTTGTTAGGTTGGGTAAAACTAGTTAGAAGCTTAGGGCCAGTTTCATAGTCAAATTTAGTACGCCTCAAGTGCGGCGCTATACTAAATACAAGACGTCACCTACCTGAAATCGAATGGAATGGGCCAGTTTCATATGCGAAACTGGCCCATTCCATTTTGTTCTAGGTAGGTGTCGTCCTGTATTTAGTATCGACTCGCACTTTAGGCGCACTAAATCTGACTATGAAACTGGCCCATTCCATTTTCGTCTAGGTAGGTGTCGTCCTGTATTTAGTATCGACTCGCACTTTAGGCATACTAAATCTGAGTATGAAACTGGCCCTTACTTACAGCCTGGAGTCAGCTGTTCACTAATTGACGACATACAGCTTGTAAAGGATTTATTCCCCTTCCGGGTGACCTGGTGGTCTAGGGGTAAGGTGTCAGACTTCTGTGCTGAGGGTCCGGGTTCAATTCCCGGTCCCGGCACAGATTCATCTGATTGTCAAACCCTTCCTTCACCTCTGACAAGACGTGTATTAATCACAACTTGTGAATGTGTGGAATGCCAGGCCTCCACCGTGGTTCGGATCCCACGTTAAACTGTAGGTCCTCCATTTAATCTTACAATCACCCTACCATTGCACATTTAGCGTAAGTGCGTACAACCCGAACGGGTAGTAAGACGTGGTGCTAATAATAATAATAATATTCCCCTTCTATTGCAAGTAATAGAATCTAGTGTAAGCCTGTACAGGGTCTGGGGCTTATCGTGATCAAAGAGACGAGACTCATATACAATAGAATTAGTTAAATGCATTGTCATGAACCCAGTTGTCAACTCACAAATCATGTCCGGATTTATATTCAGTCGCGTTGACTTGATAAAAGTCACAAACTGTAGACCTCTGCTACTAAAGTAGGTTATAATTTTAGCTAGCTATTGAAACATTTATTAAATTGTATATTAGACCAGGAATAATTATCTCTAAATAACTCATGAAAAATCCAACTATACAGTAGTCCTTAGACCCACTTCGGTGGCCGCGTCATCTAACGCGTGACTCTTGCAGTAGACTAGACTGCCGATGAGGGAGAGATCGAGGTTCAAATCTTGGTCGGGTGTACTGAGGTGTTTTTTTTTTTTTTTCCCAAAAATGGTTTTCCACTCTCCCTTATTATAAATACGGGTACACTACCTATACATATAACCTTACTAATTCCTAAAAAACATTTGCCTAATTAGTACTTAAAAGTGTATAACCCGAATGGGTTGTAAGACACGATGTTAAAAAAAAAAGTAATCCTTATGGAAGTATTATTATAAGCATTTGATAACACTTTTGATTGATAATATAGAATTATTAAGGAAATAATAATTATTTATGATAGTTGTAAGTTACCACTACTCCTAAACTGAATAGACTCTTATCTTAAGAGCTCGTCTTAACGCATGGACAATATCAAAATAAATTACGGTTAGCATTTAACCCAAATGTTGTAAGACACAGTTCTAAATAAAAGTATGGTAGGTTGAATGATGGAGAAACCAACAGTGTAGAGATTGTAAGAAGAGTGAGGCAAGGATGTTATTTGTCACCCAGTCTGTTCAACTTGTATAGAAAGTGGTTGGTCAGCGAAGCCCTGGAGGGAAGTGGCAATTTCAGGATAGGAGGACATGTTATCAACACAATAAAATACGCAGATAATCTAGCATTGATGGTCAAAAATTAAGAAGCGTTGCAGAAAATGATGGACCGGCTAGTGGTGATAGGGAGAAGATGGCGCCTTAGATAATGCGGCCACTGAAGCAGGTCACATACCGTTAGAGTACTCATTATTCTTTTTGAAAGATTATTTTTCTCTCCCAAACATTCTTCGTGCTCAAGTCTTTTCTAAGTTCAATTTGTCTCTTTGACTGATATCAGGCAAAGAATTACTATTTTTTTGTGTCACATTGCGTCGTAGGAGGTTTCACACTATTTGTTATGTCCAAGATGATTGGGTTTTTTTTAAGTATTTTGATGTGTTAAAAAAACCATCTACGATAGGAGAGGCAGTGACAGCTATCGAAAGGTTCTTTATTGCAAACATTGTCTGAAAGTAATTAAAGTTAGCCTACATTGCTTCTAAAAATAATTCCTACCTGATACCTACCTCATTCTAGTAACTATAATGTGTATAACCTGAACACGTAATAAAACACAGTGAATTAAAAAACACACAAAAGAGTTAATGTTAAAATCCATTATCAATATTAAAACTTGAAAACCTACTTTCTGGCCTTTATAAATTTGAAGGTTCATGGCCACCAGAACGTAAACTCTCCATTCAATCCTATCTTGAAACAACCTGCATCCAATCCTTAACCTGACACCCAACCGGCTTCAAATATTGCTGCTGTGAATTTTTTTTTTTTTGAGCCGGATTAATTAATTTTATCCCTACCTATTATCATAGTCCCCAGGTATCTATATTGTTCTACTTCCTCAAAACTCTAGTTGATTTCTCTGGATAGGCCTATATTCCTTTGCAACACGCAGTCACAGGCCTATACTTAATTACTTTTCCATATCTACTTTTAGAACTCCTATTTTATAGAAATTTTCAAACGATATTAATTGACTAAACCAAACAAGGTTCTGTTTTAACTTGACCATTTGACATTTCGTGTGTCTCTCTGGATTCTTGCCTCGTGATAACTGTCGTATGCGTAAAACAATTTTAACCTATCTGTTTCAATAGGTTGGCCGATCAAAAGGTTGTTTGTTTAGTAGCTATCATCTATTGATTTTATTTTATACTTCCAAGCAGTCGATCAAGTACTTCCTGTAGGACTTTTTTTATTTTGACATATATTGAGAGACAGACTTCTTAAATCATGTAAACAACGGTTTTTATCTATGAATATAATGTACCATTGAAATTGGCATTAATTTATTTTCGTTCTGATTTGATCACCAAGGAAAAATATCGACTTTAAATCCAAAAAGAAACATAAATATAATAATAATAATAACAACATGGTGGAGGGAGGTCTACTCTTTACAGAACTACTAATAATAATAATAAGGTTCTGTGTAATTGCTTACAGTTCTTGGGTGCAGTCGCTTACACCCCGCTCGAAAGACCTGCAACGACCACCAAAACACGGGACATCAAATACAGCGACAGCGAGGAAGAGAACAATTCGGCCGACTCGGACAGCAACAGCGACTCTGACGGCAACCCCAAGCGGCCCAAGCTGAAGAAGCCTGGGAAAGCAAAGGGTCGGCCAAACAGCACCTCTCGGCCATCTCAGAAGTATAACGTGTGGAGCGCTGACGTTCAGGAGAACTCGTTGGTGGATGAGCTGGAGAGCTGCGGTATGAAGAAGAAGAAGAAGAAGTTCAACAGGGACTTGGGGGTGGAGTCCTACACCCTTCCTTTCTCCATAACCAAGCCCAACAAGACGAGGTCCCAAGGCAATTTCCGAGGTTACAAGCGCCACTGGCAGGATACCAAAGTCAAGGATCCTTCTCCAGAACTGGTATTTTATAGCACTTATTTTGAAAATAATCTAATGTTTTCAATAACAGAGGGAGTTTTTAAATAATATTTTAGTTGTGATTTCAAAAAAAAAAAGACTCACATAAGTTTCCGTAATGTCACTATTTTTTTTATAAATCGTAAAGAACATTTTTTACTTTCCCATTGTTTTTAATAATATTATAGACAGAATTAGTGTAAAATTTTAAACAAAATGCTTCTTTTATCAGATTGTTTTACCTACATACATATCATAAGAACTATTAAAAAACTAGTTTTATTAGCTTTTTATCACAAGTTTGACATGCCATTCTCAAAAATAAACTGAACTCACACTTTTAAAACTGTTCCAGTTCAACAAACAAATGACTTTTCAGTTAAGTATAACCGTGTCACTATTTAGCTTACAAATTCCCAGTAATCCTAACTTAATACCTTCAAAAATAGCTTACAAATCCTGAAATCAATTCAAGGGATTTGTGAAAAACTGTAGGTCTTTATGTGATAGGAAGGAACGAATGGAATTTTTTAAATAAACTTAAAAAAACTGATAAAAAAGCAATAAAAACAAAAATAGAAAACCCATGGAAATCAATATTTCTGACAAATTAAGAAGCCCAATATAAAGCCTATTAGACACATACAGGGTGTAATTTAGTCTAAGGCAAAGATTTTCAACCTTTTTCAACTCGCGGCACACTGAACAAGACTCTAAATTTATCGAGGCACACCACAATTTTTTTAAAGAGAGATTTTATCTTTAAAATAACAAGTATTAAGACTAGGTTCAAAAGTGTAATAGCTAAAATTCTATTAATTTTATTATTTTGACGTGAATACGTCTTTAAATTTGCTACCATACCGGGGGCAATCCAAAAAACCTAATGATAACAAAATTGGGGGATACAGTTTGGTGTTGTAGTTTCGAATCTTTCCTCTACATCCAAAATTAAATTATACCACTGGATAGCTAAAGGATCAAAAAATTCATTACGATAAGCGAGAACAGTGACGCATCGCGCGCGGTGGAGGGGGAAGCGCCGCCATTTTGAGGTTATTTTGCTGCGTATCGAGATTTGCAATTAGTATAACTTTTTGACTCGGAGAAGCTACGATGTTCGTTTAAGTTTTAATACAATAATTATTTGTTTCCTTGCTTTTATCCTAAATACATAAATAAAAATATTTTATTTAAAAAATATAACCCATTACATAAACGTATTCACGTACAACACACGGCCGTGTCCATGACACAGCCACACCACATTTTTTTTTTTAAATAATGTTGAATATTGATTTAAAAAGATTTATTTTTATTCCCAAAATATTTTCTCGCTCCTTTTTGAGCTTTCTTCACACTCCTGCGGCAGAAGTCCTGACCCTTTGTGACACACTGAACCAAGGATGTCACGCTTTCATTAAACTGGATAACCAATGACGGGGAGATCGAAGTTCATATCTCGGTCTTTTGCTACACTGAGAGAGAGAATGGAGGGTTTCCACATGCCATGTATTGCTATGGTTTTTCCTGTCCTCTTCATGCTGATTTGGGTGCACTTTGTCTATAATCATCCTTCCTTATCTCTACCGCCTCTCAAAACTAGTATTAAATGTAATAGTTTGATTAAAAAAAACTATGTAACAACTGCAGAGTAGCAATATGACACAAAGGTGAAATAGGAGCGTGAACAGTCAAGTCAGAAAAACGTAAGATTAGAAAATTCTGGCACTTAGTGTGTTTTTTTAAATATTATCATTCCTATGAAAAAGTAAGGAAATGATGATTACAAGTAGATCTGGGTAAATCCACTATTTTACAAATTCAAATCCGAATCCTGGAATAAATGATGGACCATAGTTAGAAGAAATCGAAATATACCTAATGAAACAATATAAAATAGACATAGTAACTTAATGTTAGTTAATATTGTTTCTTGTAATCCATTTATTATAACGTTCATACATTCAGCAAAGTGTTAAATTACTGGTCTGGGGCCTGGTTGTTTAGCTTATCCTATAATTATGAACCATCAATAAGCAATATAAAATCTTTAAAACCTAAGTTTCAACTGAAAAATTAAATGAAAAAAAATTTTTTTTAAGGATTTGAATCTCGAATCAAATATTTTCTTGAATCCTTGAATCTCAATTATCCAAAAGGATTCATGATACTTAAAGGTCCCATCACTAATTAAAAGGTTTAACAGAGTCTTAATGTGGCAAACTTCATCTCTCTATAATATTGTAGTACATGTATAATACAGAAAAAAATGAAGTCCCTACCTAACTTCACCTCTCCTTAGAGACATTCAAAAATACACACATATTAATAAAAAATAAAGTCGCTACCAGACTTCACCTGTGAATATATATTAGGCCTACATTTATTAAGAGAAGAACGAAGTCAGCATCTAACTTTACCGCTGAGTCCCTACTTTTGGCAGAACCTGGTCGATTTTTTGTCATGACATGTTTTATGACAAACCTTAAAGTCATAGATCAGCAGCTCCCAAGTTTTTTGAATGGCAGATCACCCCCAACAATTTCCGTAATTTGGCTTACCACCATGCTAATAGTGTATCAAATAACGATGATAGTAATCAGCTGACAACTGACTGATGACATGATGACTATAGACTAGCACCGGCCGGTATATTTCCATTTACGTGTTCAGTACAATCTGTCCGAGCTTTAATAATTGTTGCCACCCCTCCAAATACTGTTTCATATGTTTTCCTTTTGGTTAGACATGGTTTTAATATATTTAAAAGATTTGATGAGGCCTTTTATATACATACAGCTTTAATTTACTTGTAGTGTTTATCTTCTAATGGCTTACCACCAGGAATAATTGTACGTACCACCGGTAGTATGCATACCAAAGTTTGGGAACTCTTATGTTTGTTCTTTTAGTTTTTCTGAGTTCTCATATGCCTGACTAGATTCTAAAAAACAATAAAAATGTATGTTGATATGTCTAATGGGTTTGTACAGTCTTATGGAGACAAGCGAGAGCTTCCGGACCTTCAAAAGACTGTGGACAGCGACGCGAACGATCTGGCCCAGGACATCGCCAACAAGCTGTGCGAGACCAAAGATGACCTCGTGTGTAAGTGGTTTATTTATTAATTACCACTTAATCTCGATGATTTGAGTCGAACACAACCAGGACACCTGCTTCG
Organism: Timema podura; assembly: GCA_033556935.1. NCBI lineage: Eukaryota > Metazoa > Arthropoda > Insecta > Phasmatodea > Timematidae > Timema > Timema podura. The sequence goes on from JAVRXN010000006.1 coordinate 26,487,747, forward strand.
GTTGCTGAATAGTCTAAATTGTCACTCTCGCGGTAGACTGGATTGATAATTACTTTGAGATTGGGGGCTTGAATCCCTGCCATGTGGGGATTTCTGTTTTGGATGCTCATATCTTCCCCCTCTTTTAAATATAGATGGCTTGGCTTCTGTTTTTCTCTTAGACTTAACTCAAGACTTTGATCTCCTAATGGTACGGTAAAGTTCTGCTTTGTTTCTTTTTTTTTTAATTGCAAGATTTTGGTGTTTTGGTTTAGTTAAAACGTAGTCTTTCATTATATATTTTTCCCTTTTTATTAACTTAGCCTAAATGAGATCGCTAATAAGCAACTTTTTTTAATCTATTTTTAATATCTGTAATTAACGTAAAGTAACTTTTAATATGTAGTAGGCCTAATGTAAAGTTTTTTTTAACTATGTATCTGCTCTATTACTTAACCGGTTTTTTATTTGCTTATTTATTTAATATAACCTCTTAAAACGCATATTAATGAAAGGTAATTTCTTGGTTCCTTCGGTTTGGTGCCGAGATGTTTAAAGTTTACTGTTTAAATTATTATATTTCTTGTGTAACATGCATTCATAATGAAAGACCACATTTTAATTAAACTAAAACACATAAATCTTACAGTAAAAAAAAAAGAAACAAAGCAGAACGTCACCTTACAATTAGAAGATCAAAAGTCAAGTTTTAAGAAAAAAACAAAAGTCAAGCCATCTAAATTTAGAAGAGATGGAAGACGACAAAAGGATCCAAAACAGAAATCCGTGACTAGCCAAGGCGATAATATACTGCGCCAAAAGTTACTAATATAAATTCCACTAATGGCAAAATGGAGTCTTGGACATAAAAATTAAAACAAATCAAAATGGTTTTATGCCAAGACTGGCCCACTTAATATAATAAAACCAAAAATTGAATATGGCATCTAATTACACTGTTATTCAATACAAAAGTATAGCAAAAAAATAAACTATATATTTAAAGCTAAGATACACATTTATGTTCAGTCATGTTCAGCATAGAAATATTGAAGTGTGTGTAAATATGTGTCAGTGTTTTTACTTTTATTTGTTCTCTACCATTTTCCTAATATTCTAACATTTTATTTATTACTAAATGTTTTTGCTCAAGGCACTTTTTTCATACATATTATGTTCAGTTTTGTAATTTTATGCTATTATTTATTTTATTACTTATTAGTTACTTTATTTTCAACTTAGGATGGAGTATTTTGATCATGTTTGCAGTATAAGATTTTTGTTTTTATATTCAAACTTTGATTCAGCTTTGCTTCAAATCGAAAAAGTCGATTTCTCATCCCCACCTTCAATTTTCGGGGAAAGATTTATTAATTTTTCCCTTCAAATGTTGGCAGGTAGGCAAACCTTAAAAGTGAATGTTGGATTGATTTCAGTAAAAGTCGTCGAAGTTATTGGAAAAGAAGCTGCCATTAATTTTTTCAATGAGACTAAACAAATCGAGGGAAATGGAGGTATGCTTGTTATGGTAAGCAATATTATTTAAAGTACATTTCTACATCATAATTTACAAATTGGAATCTCCATTTTACCTTTGAATCTTGAATCCAAATCCGAATCCTGCAAAATATTATTAAAATTATTAATTTAATAAAATAATTGAGAATACAAATAGTTAGAAATGTTTTTTAAAAAAATGTTAAAAAAAATTACTTATAATCCATTGACTATAATATTCATACATTCAATAAAGTGATCAGTCCAACACCTTAGCTCAGTTTGAAGTTTGTTTGCCTACTGAGCTAAGGGTCCTGGATTTGATTCCTGGCATAGCCGTAAATTTATTGTTTATGAAAATAGGGATTTATAAATTAATGGCCAGGGACTGGATGTTGTGGCTGTCCTATTCTTTAGTTAGATTATAAGGCATATGAAGCTACAACAGGCCGATAGTGGAAAATATATGGCTTGACTGGAAACAACAATGGAGGTAAAAAAAAAAGTAAAGCTAAGTGTTTAATAGCATGGTTGTTAAGTTCATCTTATAACTATAATTGGTTATGAACCACCATTAAAGCTCTAAAACAAATTTAACTTGAAAAATCTTACGGCTGTTTTTCCTAAATGGTTTTCCACCTTCCCTCCATGCAAATGTGGGTACATTTCCTCAAAATTTAACCCTCCCCATCCCTCGGATATCATTGTATATTGCACATATGTGAATAACTCCAACTGGTATTGAGATGCGGCTTGGAGAGGAAAAACTACTATTCCTTATCTAAATTTGAAAATATGTTCTTATATTTTGAATTGATTTGCGAAATTCAGTTGTGCTCGTTTTTTTTAAGGTTTTACTACTTTATTTTATAATTCCCCATTTTGATGGTTTTATGATCTAAGGTGTCGCTCTAACAAAAGACTGTACTGCTGATATTGGGGAGCTCAGGGTTTGATCTCGGTCGGGTCTACTGAGGGTGATATTTCCTTCAGGTAGTAAGACGCTGTGGTGACATATATTCTAATTATATTTAATTTGACTAGAAACTGGATCGTCGACGAACTCCTGGCGGAGTCTATTTTCAGCTAGTGAAACAAAGTGCTCTAACTCGAGAGCAGAATGTGCAAATATTTGGTGAACCAAGACAGTTCTTTGTCGCCAAGAAAAGGGCCAACGCTCAACTGAGGAAACAAAAAGCCGAGGAGCTACGAAGGACTCTGTCAGCAGGTAAGTTTCGTAACAATCTACAACGAATACATAACTTTTTTTTTATGTTTTAACACAAAAAAAGGAGACAGTTAGGCTAGTTAAAATAAAATAAAACCTATTTTAAACTAATTAACATTAATATATCCAGAATGAAAAGAGCAGATTCTCAAACATCATCCCGACAAATACCTAGAAGAATAAACAATAAATAAGCCCTCAACAGGCAAAAAATACAGCACAAAAATATCATCATACACTAAGCTCAAATTTGCAAAGTCTGTACATTTCTTGGACCGTCTCTGTGGTTTAGTGATCGAGAGTTCCTGGCTACAGATCCAGAGATACCGGGTTCGATCCCCGGCGATACCAGATTTTCTCTGAAGCCGTAGGTCTGAAACATAGTCATCTCAGTCTTGTAAGGACAAATGAGGAGCTACTTGAATAAAAAATAGCAGTTACTGTTGAATAAACTAAACTTAACAGCTGTGCCGACCACATGACACCCTCTATCTGCAGAAGTTGGCATTATCTTCTCCAACATTAAGTGGCCACTCAGTCGGTATAGCTAGATTACGGTCTGATGTCATGGAATTTTATAACGTTCTTGAGTTTTAATATGAGCCTTAGTTTATACTTGAGCTCGAAATTTGAGTACTTGAATACATTTATTAATTATTTTGTCTTTAAGAAAAATCTTTTTATGTCTTTTGAAATCGTAAGCTTTTGAGAAATTTGAAAATTTAAAAAAGTTGAGTGAAAATACCATTATCCTTTTTCTAACTTCTTTGCTTTTTTATTTCCTCTTTTAGGAAGTTATTTTTATTTTATTTTTTTAATATTTAGCACTGCGTCTTACTGCCTGTTCGGGTTATACGCTTTTTAGGAAGTTGTGTCGTGCGTTTCACACTCCTCCCTGATTAGTTCCGATGGAATTAAACCTAGGTCGGCGGATTGGCCGATAACTATCGATTTTCCTTAAATAGGCAGCCTTAGCCCCTAAGTCCATTGGTAGTGTTGTAAAGTTTGAACTGTGTTGTTCTTGTCATTGTAAAAGCTAAACGAGGTTCTCCTTGAAGAGATTATTCCTAAACATGTTAATTTAAACAAGTTACTGCACCACTTAACTCGCACACATTTTTCCAAAATATAAATATGAATAAGATAAAACTGGACCTATTTCTATTATAAATGCTTATTAAAATATGATTTGAAAAATTTATTTAGAAATATGTTTTGCAACCAAAAATTGGTAATCATTGGGATTTGCGAAGTTGGTTTGATTGTTCCAGATAACTTGCTTCCTGGTTTAAAGACTAGAGCCGAGCTAACTCTAGACAAGATAAAAAAGGGAGACGAGATCGACGGTGAGCCGGCGGTGAGAAACCCTCCACCTTCGCCTGCGACCGATGGTAAAGACAATAGCAGTGACGGTGTGCCCGACATCTCGGACGACACGGACACCACGAACGACGAGGAGGGGGAGACGACCGTGATCACGGTTCAAGATAATGATTCTCAGGATTGTCAAGTGGTGAACGTGATAAATCCAGTCGTGACAAATCCAGTTGTGATAAATCCAGTCGCAGGAGGAAGGCAGTTAACTTCTTACGACGACGACTTCTTGGACTTGGGATGTGATATGGACACATTTTAAATGTGCCTCGTTGATTCGCTGTGGGGCAGAAGAAAGAGTCTAGAGGTTAAAAAAGTTTGTTCACGTATTTTTGTATACAATGAAAACTTCTAGCTAATATTATAGAGAAGAAGTGGCGTGTTTTTTTTGTTTTTTTTGTTGTTTTTTTTTAGAGATTACTAGTCCTATTACACAAACTATTTTATGCCAGTAACATATGCTAAATATTAAAGATATCACTGTTATGATTCTTAAATTTTAGCTTTGATTTTTCGATTCTTTATTTCTCAACATTAACCATTGCAATTCTTTTTAATACATTCAACCTCACACTAAATATATCTTATTTATTTCTATACCCTACTGAAATAAAAAGGAGAGGAAAACAACAATATTTGAGTTAACCGGCCATGTTTAATTTGCGATTATATTTAAAATTTATTTGTACTAAAGTGAAACATCAAAATAAGTAGATGGTCTGAACGAAAATCTACCCGATTTTGAATACTGCTTGTTTCGTTTGGATCTCAGAATTTTCATTTAATAGAAATTTAAAGCTAGAAATTAAGGTATCGGAAACTGTGATATTAAGATCAGTCTTTCAGTAATGGTAAGAATCGATAGTATATAGGAATCGAGTTTCACATCTTAAATAAATATCCTTAATTCTGGTACTAATCATTTATATAGAGGGAGGAGCGCGTGAAGCTTATTTAAAAATATTTTATATATACTCTTATTTACAGCTTAATTAATGCTTATTTATTTTCAATTTTTGTCATTAGTGTGTTACATGGGAAAGCACTAACGAGCATTGCAGACATTTAGAAAGTCTGCATTATTTATAAAGTGGTGTGATATTTTTTAATATTGTTTTCACCAAAATGTAGACAAAAGTTCTGACTATTTATAAAGTTTGTAAAAGTGTTTTTAAAGAAGGTGTAATAACTTTCATAAAACCCTATAACATAATCTCACGTTACCTTAAAATGTTGTTGTGATGCTATCTAAACATGACTTTATTAATTAAAGGAAGGCAAGTTCTAAGTTTCTAACCTGAACTTAAGAGGAAATATTAATTTAGTAGAAAATACAGATTGACATACAGTAGCTCCACGACTTATTTGGTGCTGACTGACAGCTCAAAGCTGACTTCTGACAGTCAACATTTAGGTATATACCTAAATTTTGACTGTCAGAAGTTACAGCTGTTAAACACATGTTTTTTGTAGATCATATGGTTCAACGTAGGGATTAATAATTTGGTCTGGTAACTTTTCAAAGCCGTCAGCTGTGAACTATCAGTCAGCACCAAATAAGTTATGCAAAGGGTTTACTTATAATCCATTCATTATAACATTCTTACATTAACGGCGTACTAAGCCAAAAGTCCCGGGTTCATTCCCTTGTTCAGGTATTATTTTTCAATTTACAGAACTCTTTCATTAATTTAAGTGTTAAATTACTAGTCTGGGGCCTGGTTGTTAAGTTCATCCTATTATATAATTCGTTTTGAATCACCAATAAGCAGTATTAAAGCTCTAAAACAAATTTCCCTTGATAAATTGAAGGGAAAAAAACATTTCAAGGATTTTAGTCTTGAATATGAAACTATCTCGAATAGCCTTAAGGATTCGATGGTGCATCAATAATAATGAGGGATTTCTAAACGTCTGCAACGCCTTTTGGTTCTCTGCCATGTTCGCACATCAAAACTTTATAGAAATTAGATAACATTGGATTTTAAGAAAATTGCGGGAGAATTGATTATGTTTATGTTTTATAAGATTCACATTTATTGGCAAAATGATTCAAATTCGATAAGAAAAGGAATTTGACCCATCTCTAAAATAAATGCCGATATATTTTGTTACATTGTTAAATGGTTTTACACTCTACCTTCACACAAATATGGGTTCACTTCCTCTAAATTCAACCTTCCTTATTCATAACACATTTGAGTAATTAGTTCATTGGTGTGGTTTAAAAATGATTAGAGCAGTTGAATCCAAGCCCTTGATATGCCAAATTATTAAACAGGCACATCTTATGTGTTAGTATTATTTTTTCCAATTATACTGATAGTAGGGGTGTTGGAAGCTTCAACAACTTAAGACTTCTCTTTGAATATTTGTTCTCGTTGATCTTGATTAAAAAGTAAAATTCAAGATTCGACAATCACGAAGATCCGCCAAAAAAATATTTAAAGCTAAAAACACACATTTATGTTGTTGTTTTTTCTTATTTGCTGATATTGTCATCACATATTAATGTTTGCATAAAAAAAACTAAAATAATTTAATTACATTTTATTTTATTATTATTATTATTTAATATGGTATCATTTTAAGACGAAATACATTAATTATGTTTGAAATATAGCATTCAAACGTTCAGTTAAGTTTAAGGTTAAACCACCGATAGGGTGTGTAAGAGACCTGCTATGGAGAAGAGAAGTGCCCTTAGAAGTGTAAGGAAGGTTTTTTTAATGCGTTTTTACCTCTCTTCTTGTTTATTGTATGACAGATCTTTTTATTACTCTTTAATCCATTTTTTCTACTTTGTATTAATTCATATTTTATTATCTATGGTCTACATGGATTAGTTCTCTAACTCTAACTCCAATGCAAAACACACATATACAACTACTAAATGCAGTTTATTGCATACATCTGTTTTAGAGATCTTCTTCTTTGTTTGGTATGTTAGTCGAACCCAGAGACTGCAGGGTAGTCTCTTTCTCATAACCAACTATGGTTCGAAGGGAAGGGGTGGGGGGAGGAGGCATCCTGACAATTTGTTCCCAAATAGCAGACTGACTCTTGGACCCGATGGTGGATGCATACCTCCGTCCTGCTGGTGGTGTTCCGTACCGGAATATAAGTGCTCAGTCCCTACTCATAAGAGAAAGAACCTCTGGTACTCTCGTATACCGAGACAGGAGTAGAAAGAACCTCTGGTACTCTGGTATACCGAGACATGAGTAGAAAGAACCTCTGGTACTCTGGTATACCGAGACATGAGTAGAAAGAAACTCTGGTACTCTGGTATACCGAGACATGAGTAGAAAGAAACTCTGGTACTCTGGTATACCGAGACATGAGTAGAAAGAAACTCTGGTACTCTGGTATACTGAGACATGAGTAGAAAGAACCTCTGGTACTCTGGTATACCGAGACATGAGTAGAAAGAAACTCTGGTACTCTGGTATACCGAGACATGAGTAGAAAGAAACTCTGGTACTCTGGTATACCGAGACATGAGTAGAAAGAAACTCTGGTACTCTGGTATACCGAGACATGAGTAGAAAGAACCTCTGGTACTCTGGTATACCGAGACAGGAGTAGAAAGAACCTCTGGTACTCTGGTATACCGAGACATGAGTAGAAAGAACCTCTGGTACTCTGGTATACCAAGACATGAGTAGAAAGAAACTCTGGTACTCTGGTATACCGAGACATGAGTAGAAAGAACCTCTGGTACTCTGGTATACCGAGACATGAGTAGAAAGAAACTCTGGTACTCTGGTATACCGAGACATGAGTAGAAAGAACCTCTGGTACTCTGGTATACCAAGACATGAGTAGAAAGAAACTCTGGTACTCTGGTATACCGAGAGATGAGTAGAAAGAACCTCTGGTACTCTGGTATACCAAGACATGAGTAGAAAGAAACTCTGGTACTCTGGTATACCGAGAGATGAGTAGAAAGAACCTCTGGTACTCTGGTATACCAAGACATGAGTAGAAAGAAACTCTGGTACTCTGGTATACCGAGACATGAGTAGAAAGAACCTCTGGTACTCTGGTATACCAAGACATGAGTAGAAAGAAACTCTGGTACTCTGGTATACCGAGAGATGAGTAGAAAGAACCTCTGGTACTCTGGTATACCGAGACATGAGTAGAAAGAACCTCTGGTACTCTGGTATACCAAGACATGAGTAGAAAGAAACTCTGGTACTCTGGTATACCGAGACATGAGTAGAAAGAACCTCTGGTACTCTGGTATACAGAGACATGAGTAGAAAGGACCTCTGGTACTCTGGTATACCGAGACAGAAGTAGAAAGAACCTCTGGTACTCTGGTATACCGAGACATGAGTAGAAAGAACCTCTGGTACTCTGGTATACCGAGACAGGAGTAGAAAGGACCTCTGGTACTCTGGTATACCGAGACATGAGTAGAAAGAACCTCTGGTACTCTGGTATACCGAGACTCAGCACTCGACCCTTGGCATGTTTCTCCAGGTTATCCACAGACTTCTCTTCCTTTCTTGGTCCTCAACTATTCTTTTTTCACAACTTACCATCCAATTACTTCAGTGGTTATTATTTTCCAATTCAATATTAATTTGTAATATACAAAACAGCTCAGAATGGCAATAATTGAACATAAATTGGGTATTTTAGCTGTCAATATTTATTTTATTGGTAAAACTTGTCAAAACCAGATTTTTAAATATATTTTTTTTCGGAGCGAAGTGGAAGCTGCTATTAGTTTTGAAGCCAAGTCGAAGCGTTATACACCCTTTATTTCAATCATCATTATTGAGCATAGTTGAAGTTCTATTTAAAGTAAACTAAAATTTGTTTCATAATTTGTGGTTTAATCAATATAGGACACGCTTCTAGGCGGTTTGCAACTCATTCAACCTTATCTTTATATTTTTTAATTTATTTTTATGCATTTAGCTTTAATTATTTCCGTACTCATTAGTTGTACTAGATTAAAATTACTGAAAATGTTAAAACTTAAGCCATTCTGAATATAATGTAATATTTGTATATAACATACATAACCTGCTTCGGTGGCAGCATGCGCTAATCTCACAATAGACTGTATGTAGATGATGGAGAGATCAGGGTTCAGTTCTGGTTGGGTGCACTGAGGTTGATTTTTCCTTAATGGTTTTACACTGCCTTCACACAAATCTGGGCGCACTTCCTCTAAATTCATCCTTCCTCATCCATAACACATTTGAGTAATTAGTTCATAGGTGTATAACACGAACAAGTAGTAAAACAAGATGCAAATGTGTGTGTGTATATATATATATATAAATATTTTATATTTGTATATGCCTCTAGAATATAGCGCCACCATGTAACTGAAGCAAGTACTACAAGATCGTCTCATTTTTTAGCACATTTCTGTGGTTTAAAAATGATGAGAGCAATTGAAATCAAGCCCTTGATATGCCAAATTATTAAACAAATGCATCTTATGTGTTAGTATTATTTTTCCAATTATACTGATATTAGGGGTGTTTGAAGCTTCGACAACTTAAGACTTCTCTTTGAATATTTGTTCTCGTTGATCTTGATTCAAAAGTAAAACTCATGATTCGACAATCACGAAGATTCTCCTAAAGAAAATATTTAAAGTTAAAACGCACATTTATGTTTATTTTTTTCTGCTAATATTGCCATCACATATTAAAGTTTGCATAAAAAAAATATAAAATTATTTAATTACATTTTATTATATTATTTAATATAGCATAATTTTAAGACGAAATATATTAATTATGTTTGAAATATATAATTTTGTAAATTATATTTAATACCTAAATTTACATAGTTATGTAAAGTATAATATTTTTTATCAAACATTGAACATGTTTTTAAATATTCTAACTTCAATTCAGCTTCGGGAATATCTCATTCTATTCGGCTTCACTTTGATCTGAAGTAGTGGACCCCTAACTAATAGGACTTGTACACATGCCATAACTTACATATGTATAATAAATAATTACAATTGTGTCGAATCAATATTTTACGAATCCAAATCTTGAATCTGAATCTTCGAAAAAATTATAAACATAAGAAATATAAAAGAATAATAGAAAGTACAAATAATAACTAAATGTTAACATTGTTTCTTATAATCCTTTCATTATAACATTCGTACATTCAGTAAAGTGTTAAATTACTGGTCTGGGGCCTGGTTGTTAAGTTCAGCCTATAATTATAATTGGTTCTGAACCATCAATAAGCAATATTAGAGCTCGAAAACAAATTCACTTGAAAACTTGAGATTTTTTTTCATATCCGTAAGGATTCAAGACATTCGAGGGCCCATCCTTAATTTATATATATTATATAAATAAAGTCATTTCCTATAAAAACTTTTTTCAAGAAAAATATATTTTGATTTACTTTTAAAAAATTCAGTGAAATCACTGTTAAATTTGCTGATCTATAATTATTTATATATCTACTGCACATGCCTCCAGACTTAAAACATCGCTAAAATTATAACTTGCACTACTACCAAATCACCACAATTTTCCATGATAGTTATTTGTTTTTGCTGTGATTATAGTTTGTAGTTCAAGTGATAATGGTTAAGAGTGTGCCAAGTCAAAAGTTTTCGATCCTAGGCAAAGTTTGAACATCTTATCCAAATTTTTTCATGTCAAAAAATATATATATGTTGTCCAACGTCCATATTTATTTGTTATGCTTTAAGTGTGTTTTAGTGGGGAAAAAAATAACATATTTCATAGAAATTTTACTAATAACATCTTTTGTGTATTTTGGTTTCCAATACTTTATTTGATGAATATTTATTGTTTAAAAATGAGATGACCCATTGACTAAATAATGTTATAATAATGGATATTTATAACATTAAAGAAAAAGGTAAAATAAACTAAAAGGTGTAAATTTAATTAAGAAAGCACAACTAGGGAAAGAAGAAACGTGTGGAAAGAATCCAATGCACAAACGTACATTTCTGTCTTCCATAGTAGAAGTAGTCAAACACACATTAAACAAAACTTGAGTAATATAACCAGTGTTGCCTTTATCAAACAAAAAGAGAGGAAGGAATACACTTTATACAAACACTGAATTAAACTCAATTTTGAATTCAAAAAGAAACTATTAGTAAAACACTGGGCCAACTGTTGTAGGAGTAAACATAAATTTATAAATATTAGTAGGGACATAAAAAATTCACATTTGTGATAAAACAAATTTTTACACGAATGCTACTGTTTTAACATAAACAACACGAATTTAAACTTTTTTCTAAATAAACACAATTTCTTTGTAATTTGGCAAATACCACATCATGCAATATAATTTTCAACGCGGTAACACTAGTGATAGCACTATACCAGGGCTGTCGTTTGTACAAATGTATCTGTTTTTACTTATTTTATAGGCATAAAATGAATCACAGAAAAAAATAAGTGTTTTCAAGATATTTAAGCTTTTTTTAGCTGAGGTTAGCATTAAAAATCACTATTTTTACTTTTACACATTATGATACCTAAATGTCGATAGATCGATTCTTTGTTTACAGCCTTCAAGAGATTTAACGCTAGGTCCAAGCAAGGACATTAATACATACAGACCTTGCTACAGGCGGTCATGTTTGACAAAATTATATCTTCTTACTTTTTATTCCCTTCTCCATATTTGACAGTATTTTAGTATTTTACGATGATATGTTTCGGTGTTGTTATTATTTGGTCTGAGCGTAAGTTGATGATTGATTATTTCGATATTGCTATTTGTAAGACTTAAAGGAATTGATATATCAAGTTTGATATTACTAAGCGTGAAATGTTATGTGCGTATTTATATTTGATTTTTCTCCGAATATGTTAATAAATAGTTAAATACACAATATGAATGAAAAATTTAGACAGTTTTATCCTTTCTTTTTTTTTAACAAATACTAATTTGACTCATATTTACATAAATAATAACATTGCATTCAGCTTATAATATCATCACTTCTCCCATAAAAATAGCCCCACCTTTTGCATGTCTACTTATTAGTTGATTTTTCCTTTTTCTTGTTATAAATTTCCATTATTATAAAATTGAAAATTTTATAAATATTCGTTAATGTCGAAATCGGAAGGAAAAAAGAAATTGAAGCAAGTTCTAAAGTTTTCAAAGCTTCACACATCCCTAGCAATTAGCAATAGTTGACTTGTACTGAATTCACTACTGATTTAACTACATAATCATTGGCCATGTTTCAGGGGGCATAAGACTTTATCTTCCCCTTGCATTCATTGGTTAAAACTTTTAAGTTATCACATACAACATGTATAGAACAGTTATTATAAGCTTGTAAAACGATAAATATTATTTTGGAACAGGGTGTATTTAAGGCATCTGATAAATGTCACTAAATCAGAATGACTTAAGTGAAAACAGCAAATATAGAACTATTATTTTTTTAATCGCTTATTATAAGTGTTGTTTTATAGGTATTGATAATATCTACAAAAATAACTACAGATTACCTGGCTTGATGTATGAAAGTAGATCTATTAACTTTTCTATCAGATAAGGCCTTTTCTATGAACGTTGGACTGTATATACGGTTTGGTATTTAAGTTGACTATTATTGTTTTGATATATTTAAAAACCATTTTATTTATATTTATTGATTGAGTAGTTTGTTTAATATTTTTGTAGTAGTATTGTGTTAAGACTTATGTTATTTGACCATGCCAGATAGAAAATGTTGGTAACACTGAGAATGATAAAGTTCATTTTGTTTTTATAGCCATTCATAAATATGCCAACATTATTCACAGTAAATAAAATCGTATATCTTTGAAGTGTATCTTAATCATTTATACCACACCTATATCTACTCTGTATAAAGATTAGTGTTTCAGCACTGGCCAGGATTTGAACTAATGTGTCACAGAGACCACAAGGGAGATCCAAGAAAGAAATGGGTGGATCTAAAAACAAAATGTGTGCAAGTGAGAGGAGAAGAATGGAAAGCAATTAAAGAAGGAAGATGCAGGCATTTTACTTACCTGGCCCGGCCAGAGGCTGGAAAGGTTTTTTTTTTTTATTTCTGCGTCATAATACCTGTTCAGGTTATACGCATTATGATAATTCTCCCAATTTAGTGGGGATATACCCACATTTGCATGGAAGAAGCGTGGGAAACTATTTAGTAATAAACACCCTCAGTAAACCCGACCGGGAGTTGAACTACAATCTCACCGATCTCGAATCAGACCCAATATAGCACAATCGGGTAACCTCACTTCTTTAATCCTGACATCCCAAGTAAAATATCACTACTGCCTGCCAGTTAGCCTACCACCATTCTTAACAACTTATTTCATTTTGTAAAATCATCTTTCATCTCCCAGACTCATTCTTATAATTCACAATATAATAAATCATTCAGTGAAGAAAATGAACAATATGATACAGAATAAACTGAAGAAACTTTCTGCATCAAAGCACTAGTCAAGGGGCCACTACCTGCACCCATACCACCACTCATAGGTGACAAACCCTCACTTTTTGGCCTACCCAATCCCTCTCAACTCAAGTATGCCTTAGGCTCCTTGCACACAGCACGGCATAGTGTAGTCTACGGTAGGTTGCCATGGTACACACAGCGTGGTAACGGCACGGCAAGATTTCAAGTCAGCAAATGACGTCGGTTAACTCCAGAGAGTTAGCACAATGGAACACAGAAGGCAATTACTTTGTATTTATTATATTTACGAAGAAAAAAAGGACAATTTAGAATATGGTGGGTTCATCCTTTGAATATAGGGTGGGACAGATTGGGATCACTTGTGACATTGTTCACAGAATTACGAGAGAGCGATGCAATGTTTTTCAATTATTTTTGGCTGACCAAATCGTAGTTCGCTGTACTATTACAATGCCTAAGTGACAAGTTGGTTCAGCAGAACTTGAAAATTAAGAAGCAATTTCCCTGGACTTGCAGTTTGGTGCTCGACACAGAATGAAAAGTGATGGTGCCGGATGAACGAACGGGAAAATCCCGTGCCGTGTGAATATCTCCATATACTCTCATGCCCTACTGCGACCAGACACGACCACAGCACCGGACTAGTCCAGTGGGGCACCTTGAGTGCAACAGCAGCCGTGTACGGGAAATAACCGTGACGTGTGTAAAGCTCCATTCCACCCAATGGTCGACTGAACTCACAGGACTGTGCTGTGTGCAAGGAGCCTTAGCCAGACCAACATGTCCTCCTCCAATACAACCAATAGAACATAACTACAACAACCAGGTTATGAACCTGTCCTATCAATCACTCCAACTGAAATAGGGGCCTAACATTTTCACCGTCGACCACCTTTGATCAATTCGCTCCGGTGGAGGATGTCATTACTTATGCCAGGAATTTGAGGCTCAAATACTTCTTTGAGGTTAAACCTAGATCAGAACAAAATGGTGGATCCAGCCTTGAAGATGTTCAATCCACCCTCCAACTGGGACTCCATTACCTTCAGACCACCCACTTGAACAATGTATTGCTTAGGTTTTGGCAAATGTGACGGAGATATAATTTCCTAAATCCTTACCTGCAACCCATAACCTCAATACTGAAGAAAGAGAGAGAGAGATATAGAGGTCCTATCAAGGCTTAAAAACAACAGAGAAATTATGATGCTCCCTGCTGACAAAGGATGCATCACGGTGATCCTTAACAAATACACTTATAACACAGAAGCAAAAAGATAACTTGCAGATGAAAATACTTACAAGAAACTGGACCATGACGCTACAAGCGAACACAACAGTCTTATCAAGAACGTATTACAAGTGCATGGACCAAATCAGGGCCTCTCTGACAAATCATTAGAGTTCCTCATACCCACTAATCCATACACACACACACACTATCTCCTGCCCAAAATTCACAAAAAAGGCAAAGCCTTCATCGAGCCACCCCATCGTCGCTTGCTGTGGGGGCGCCTACCGAACGTATTTCAGCGCTGGTCGACTCTCATCTTCAACCCCTGGTCCAACAACTTCTTTCACACATAAAGGACACAAACCATTTTTTCAACCGCTTACAAGACTTTAAAAACAAAATTCTCACCGATGCGTACATGGTCACTATACGCGTCAATTTGCTTTACACTAAAATAACCCACACCCAAAGACTTTTTCCCCATGGAAAATTTTCTGGACAAACGACCACCCAATGCTAAGCCATCCTTTGTCTTTCTAGTAGAACCTGCTCGCCTCTTACTTGACAAGAACAATTTCTGCGCTACCTGGACAAGACACTACCTTCAAATCCGAGCGACGGCAATGGGCACATGTATGGCACTCTCTTAGGCTAACCTTTTCATGGGCAAACTAAGGAC
This sequence comes from Timema podura, assembly GCA_033556935.1. Classification (NCBI taxonomy): domain Eukaryota; kingdom Metazoa; phylum Arthropoda; class Insecta; order Phasmatodea; family Timematidae; genus Timema; species Timema podura. The sequence goes on from JAVRXN010000006.1 coordinate 26,503,204, forward strand.
CAACTTTTTGCGATCCGAACCCTTGCAGCCACTCTGCCAGATGAAATTTATTGACATCTCCATGATTTGGACAGATTCTGAAACTAAGTTACTACAGTTCCTAAGCAGGTTAAATAACCATAGCAACCTCAGATTCACTTGGAACATCTCACAACACCATGCCATATTCTTGGATCTAGAACTGGGCCTTCATGAGGGAAACATAGTCCACACCAACCATCAACAATACATTAATTTCCAAAGCAACCATCCTCTTTGTGTAAAATTCTCTCTACCCTGTAGCCTAGCAACCAGACCCAAACTATATGTTCTGAGTAAGAAGGCCTTAACCAGCAGGATCAACAACTATTCAAGGCTTTCACAGTCCGAGGATACCCTAAACACTGTGACGTGTGCGTTTGGTGGCGGAGGCGGACAACTGTAGCGCTAGGGTCTGGGATAGTTCAGAGAGAGTTTGCCTGAGGCGAACAGCTGGAAGTTACTCGTGAGACTCGAGTAAGAGTGGAGACCACCTGGTATGTGTAGAGTGGAAATGCGCAGAGGGGCGCAATGGAAGCGTACTGGGCCCATAACCCAGAGGTGTGTGGATCGAAACCATGCTCTGCTACCATTGTACTTTCGGCCCCCATAGACCGTGGATATGTTTCAGAAGCAATAATAAAACCGTTGATGGTGACTTGTGTGTAGTTTATTGTTAAAGTTACAAAACACACTTAGATCCCGTGACGTGTGAGTGGGCGTGGTGGACGGTGACTGACTGACTAGTCTACATATACCAGGTGGTCTCGACTCTTATGAGTCTCTCTGAACTATCCCAGACCCTAGCGCTACAGTTGTCCGCTCCCGCCACCAAACGCACACGTCACAATACATAGTCACCAGTTAAATAAATAGAGCCATATCCAATCAAGAGCCTTTGAAGAAACAATCTTCCAATGACATACCGCTCACCACCCAGTATCATGAAGGACTAGACAAACTCAGACATACACTAAACACAGGCTACAATACCCTAACCTCATCACCTCTCACACAAAATCTTCTCTACAATGCTCCAAGAATCATATTCAAACGTCCGTCCCCTCTAATCTCTGTAACATTCTCGTTCACCCTAAATTAATTGCTCGATCCAGCCACAAACAACATCAGGCCAAAGTTTCCTACCCTTGCAACAAACCGAGATGCAGTACCTGCAAAATTCACCAACCTTCCACCTCATTCAACAGCAGACTAACACAAATGGAATACCTCATGAAAGGCCACTATGATAGCTCCACAGAAAATCTTATATACCAGTTACAATACAACTACTGCATTGCTGAATACATCGGCCTCACCACAGGAACACTCAGACAACAAATGAATGGGCACTGTTTTGATACCAACCACAACAACCCTGAAAAAACCTGTAGCACTTCATGCCCAAACACATAATCCAAATTTTGACTCATTCTATAGTAGTAGAGCTAAACAAGCCCTCCCCAAAAGTTGCAATGCTTCCCGACTTCGTAGGTGGGAACTTGCTCACCAATATATCACCAAAGCCAGGCACCCCCCTGGTTTCAACCTTAGATAACCTTCTCTCCTTTCCTTCCAAGTGGGCCTTCTCAAACCAGTCTGTAATTTCTATTTAAACAATAACAAATATTATAATTGAATTTAATAATTAAATATAATATAAATACAACATTCTATCCATCTACCAAGAATAAAGGGACAAGTTTGAACAGGCAACTGCACAAACCAAGCCTAAGCCTTCAACTTATAGCCATGCTACCATATTAAATAGTACAGTCTGTGTTCTACTCTCTTCCGCTGAAGAAGGGGACTGATGTACCCAGAAAATTATATAATTATGTGTTTTAGTTTGTTTTAGTTGTGAACTTTGAGGATTACAATTTTTTGGTGTAAATTTGTGTAAAAATAAATAAAACCCATTTTGATGGTGAAGAAATATATTTCAATAAGTAATTCACACAAATACTAAACTACACATGAAAGCTAAAGAGAGAGTTTTTGTGGCCTTAAACCTAACCTATCAATGACGTGTTGCGGCAAACAGTAGGTCGGGTTGACGCATTTGACTGACTCGTCCCCTAGCAACGAAAGAGCCGCCAACCCGAACAAGGTGTGGAATGGATCCGGGAGGTCACCCGGCCTGTCGCTGAAACCGCCCGTCTCCTGGTCCTGGCAAGCGAGGATGAACGCGACTAGGGCGTCGCTATTGATCCAGTGGAGACGCCCCAACATGCAAAGAGAAGCCAACACCCACCAGGAGTAGCACACATCCGGGAGTTTCTCTGGGCGTCCGTTCAGTCCTCCTGATGGCAGCTGACGTTCGCAAAGCCACCAACCCAGGAGATCTGCGTCTAGTCTGTGAAGCTGACCTGCAAAACAAACAATTATAGTGAATTAAATAGCCAAACTATTATATTTGTTGGTTAAAGTTATAGCTTCATCTAAATATCATATTCTTAAACTGAAATGTGACACCTGGACAAGGTAATAAAGCCGGGACCTTTGGCTTAGTACGCCAATGCACTTACCACTGAGCTATCCAGGAGTTGTCCCGTGAACAGGGTCATTCTTCAAACAAATTTTAATCCAGAGTTTGTGATGAGCGTGTGCGAAAATTGTAAGCTATATATGAGGGATCAATTAAGATCAAGATAACACAGCCATCTTTAACTCGGGAGAACTTTAGGCTGCCAAAAGTACAATGGCAACCGTACGAATGCTTATATCATGATGGATTAAATAATGATTATGGTTGCTAAGTACGGTTGTAGCCGCATATAAATATAATAGCTTGGCTGTTTAATTCATAATGAAATGTACATTCATACAATTGCCATTGTACTGTTGGCAGCATGAAGCCCTCTCGATTAGAACGTGGCTGCGTTTTCTGAAAGCTCGTGATCTTAATTGATCACTCATATGTAGGTGACGATTTCCACAAGTTCATCACAGACTTTGCCTTAAAATGTGAGTGAAGAATGACTCTGGGCCAGGGAAGACTACTGGATAGCTTCGTGGTAAAAGCATTGGCAAACTAGGTCCAGGGTTCGATTCCTGTGTCATAATTTTTCAAGTCAAAGAATAAAACAATAATTATAGTGTTAACCCTTTTAGTTCCAAGAGCTGATATGATAGGTTTCACCTTCTACAGTTAAAAATACCAGATCCAATGAGATCGGCTTTTCCGGGTTCGCGCTAGTTCTGGCGTTACCCGCAAAATAATGGCGGAGTGTATTTTACACTAGAACAAGAACACTCACTTTTATTAGCATATAAAAATGATAGAACGATAAGAAAAATGGATTCAGAAATAACAGTTTGATCATTTTTCTTGTATATCCTTATAAAAAGTATGTTATAGCCGAGTGGAAAACCATTTAGAGAAAAACATCATCAGTACACTCGGCCAGGATTCAAACACCGATCTCCCTATTTATCGGAAATCCAGCCTTAGCACCAAAGAGAAGCAATAGACCAGCGTTTTACAAACTGTGCTCTGTGGAAGCCTTGGACTCTGCCATAGCTATCTCAGGCTCTGTGAGGCAATTTAGCTTTTTTTTCTTCGTAATATAAAATAGCATCAGTAAAAAAGATTGCTAAAAGTCATGAAAATATACATACAGCAGTCAAACTTATTTTTGATAGCTAGATTCTTATCTCAAAGATTTAAGTAAATTATATTATATTTGGAAGAAGCTACAGGAAAAGGACAAACACACTATAGCTTTTGTAATAAAAAGAAGAACACAGTTCACACTTTACATAGCTGCCATTGGACAAAGAGGTAATGGCTGCCTCTTGAAGGAAATCGATCATTACCGCAAATCCCCCTAATTTTGTTTCCACTTTTAGGAAGTTGCGTTGCGCGTTTCACACTCCTCCCTGATGAGTTCTGATAGAATGAAACCTAGGTCGGGGGAATGGGCAGTAACGATTTATTTTCTACAAAAAGCAACCATTAACCTCTTTGTCTAGTGGCAGCATGTAAAGTGTGAACTGTTTCTTTTTTAATGTAAAAGCCATATTGTGTTCATCCCTTTTATATGTTTCTATCCACCTCTCCTAGACCTTCTTCCAAATATACTACAATTACTTTCATAAAACAAAAAGAGGTTTTCCTTATATAGATACGTTTTATCATCATTTTGCTTCAACTCAACATGGCCACTTCCTTGGTCTTCCCTTTGGCCTGCTGGCCCTTCTTAGTTATTTGTTTGGACCAATCACACCTGCTTATGCAAATATTATTGACCTTGCTTGAACCAAAAAGTCTCAACTTTAATGGCTGGAATTGAAGAATTAAATATCTTAATCAATATTTAAGAACCGTATTCAAAATTTAGAAGTATAAATTGTGGCGTCTAAAATTCGCCTCCAGAAAAGGAAGCATTCAAATATTCTGTGATTCCCATTTTTATGCCTCTAAAATTCACAAAAAGATAAAATCTGTGAAAACAGAAGTCCTGCTCAAAATACAAATACAAAATTATTTAAGGCACTTCACCTAAATTGAGCCAAGTCAACTTTCAACATTTTATATTTTAATATCATGGTTTGTACACAGCTAAATTTTATTTCAAACCAATCTTAATTTCATGACGGTGTATATGGGGGGTATAGCTTAAGCCAGAAATGGGTCGATTTTGATTTTCACTTAAGAATCAGTGCATGTGAGAATGTCATTGAGGTGTACTGATGCAGATATCGATAAATAGTAATCAAATATTAATTTATCAGCAATGAATCATAACTGCCATTTGTATTAATTAGTCGTGATTTTTTTATACCACAAAAAATGCCTTGGTTTTTTTTTCAAACATTTAAAATAGATTGATTAATATTGTGTCAACGATCATGGACAAGACACTTGAAAAATAATACTTTTACGACATATTTTCTTTCCGCAACTAATTATGCAGTATGTATAAAATGTGTGACAATCTAATAATCCTTTTAAAACAAAACTATTTTTTAAAAAACAAGAGTTTATAAAAGCAAAGTTTAAAGGAAAATTTTTAGATAGGAGTTTGTTGACAGTTTCAAGCTGAAAAAAAATCAGTACAAATAATCTAAGCATACCCAAATTTAATTTCTGTAATCAAAAATTGGTATCGGTAACAATTTTTACTGAATCGTTACACATTCAATATGTCATAAGTACAATATAATTATAAAAAAATCACTAACAACACATATTTACAAACATTTAAATGTATTATTAATTCATGTGTATCACAAATTGGTACGCGATGGTTACAGGATGGATACAAGATCAGTCCTGATAAATGAATTAATTTCAATCAAACTCAACAATAGACTCAATCCACCAATAACTAGTGAAAAATGGCCCTGGATATGAAACAAACGGGAATGGCTCGGTGATAGAGCATTGACGTGTAAAGCCAAAGGTCACAGGGTCAATTCTGTTTCCAGGTTTTCACTATTTTATTAATTTAAATTAAAGATGTACCGATTCAGTAAAACCGATTACGATACCGATTACTGATTGTTTAAAATAATTGTTCATGCTACAATTATTTACACCGATTAGTACCGATTATCAATTATTTATTAATAAATATTGGGAAATATGTTTAAGAGAAAGATAACAGTTAATGCAATTGATACAAAAAGATTTTATTTAAAAATCAACAGTTAAAGCTTTGATAATCTTAATTTTTGATTAATAAATCGATTTTTGCATAACCGGCGAAAGTTGGAACTTATATTGTTAATTTTATCTAAGGTATGAACTTTATTTCTTACCTGGTTAAGTAATTTTGCATAGCCTGCAACTCAATGCAGTGTTATTTAAGTGTGTGTTTTTTTTTGTGATTTTGATCACTAAAACTACTTACATAGAAAATTTTGCTTTAAATTTACTTAAAAAAAAGATTAATCAGCATAATAATCCGATTACGATTAATTGCCGATACATTAATAATCGCCCGATCAGGGTTCATCGGTATCCGCATCGGTACACCTACTGAAATATATGAATGTATAATTCAATGCCACATCTTTCTTTGGAGAATTAAGTTTGATCCTCACATTCGCTGAAAATAGAAAGCAGAATCTGCCTCAGTGGCGCAGCAATTCACATGTCTGTGTACTGATCCATGATGAACACTAACTTAAAACAGCTAATTATCAATATATTTTATTTTCTAGTGAATAAACATATATGTTAAACCATTCTCCTGATTGGAGATTACAAATATAACGCTGTGCCGTGCATAATCCAATACATCGATACACAACAAATGGGTTATTTCAAATCTCTCACAACAGCCAATGAAGTGTCTGCTTGTTTATCTTAGGCCTTTAATGCGCATGTGCACTGATTGGATGGTTGGTTCTGAGATTTGATTGGTTCTCCTGTGTCGAACATCTCAGGCAGAGAGGACAAAGTAGATATGAGTTGAACTTGAGAAGAACCCTCGCACCGATGAGGTGGAAATATTGTGATTCGCTTAGGGCTAGTCACGTGAGTACGTTTCTGTTCTGCCCATAGTTTTTCAGGCGAATGTCGACTTCCATAGTAAGACTGATCAAGAAGTTGGCTTCAGTAATATCAACCTGGATGTTGAAGGATGAAAACTTAGCAGAATCTCAAATAGAAATATTGGTCCACCAAAAATGTTTTCATCTTTTAACTAGGTTGATATCACAAAGCCAACTTCCTGTTCGATCTACATCAAAGTTGTGACATCAAAATATTGAAATGTTAGTAAATATGGGTTAGTGTTTTCTACTTTTATTTACAACTCATTTTTCAAACATTCTAACATATTAATTTAGTAACACAAATTCTACATACACACACAAAAAAGGACTTATAAAAGTTTGTTACCTGTAACAGATAAAAATCCAACGCAGCAGTATATAAGACCGGCATGGCTCTCCGAACCCGGGCGGGAACCAAATCCTCCATCAAAGTTCATGCACGACAGAACAAAATCGACAGCTTTCTCCACATTGATAGCATCCAGCCTTCCCTACAAATTATAGAGTTAATCAACACCTTGTTAACAAGTTCATCAACAAATAATGTTGCTTTACTAACTATTATGGATGTGTGAAGGCTATTTTTTTAAATGTGAAGAAGAGGATGAAACATACAAAGCGATAATGAAGATAAGGTTTTTGTTCTTGTCACATTACACTGCTTTTAATTTGTGCATGCATTAAGTGCATCAAGGTAGAGAACAAAACAATGCACACTGTATAATTAAAAAAAAAATCATGAACTCGCAATCGGACCATAATGACCAAGTGGCTGCCATTTTATGGCGAAGATAGTGACAACTTCTGCGGATAGAGGGTGTCATTTGGTCAGCACAACAAGCCCTTCGGCCGTTAATCTCAGTTTTATAGACTGGAGCTGCAACTTTTTCATTCACGTAGCTTCTAATTTGTCCACAAGAGGCTGAGTTGGTCCAGTTCAAGACCCAATGCTTCACAGAAAATATGGAAGCACCGAGGATCGAACCCAGGACCTCTGTACATTTATCTTAATTTATATATACTTACATATTAGATATTGTTTAGTTACTACTCGCGCGCTCGGTGTTAAAATAGTGTTTGGTAGCTCTTCTAAAAATGAGTTTACTCTTATATTTATATATTTATCACCGCATCTTACTACCCGTTCGGGTTATACGCTTAAGTACTAATTACGCTAATGTGTTAGGAATTTGAAGGATTGAATTTAGAGGAAGTGAACCCGCATTTGCGTGGAGGGAGAGTGGAAAACCATTTAGGAAAAACCACCCCCAGTTCACCCGACCGAGATTCTAACCTCGATCTCCCCGTCCTCGGCGGTCGAGCTCAACATGACTAGCGCATTAGCCAACTATGCCACCGAGGCGGATAAAAGTTTACTCTTAAATATAACATATTTCGTGAGATTTTTGAATCTGTTCAAAATTTGTCAACGTTTTCTTCTTCCTTTCGGAATACCTCAGAGATGTAAATGTTTTGTGTGTTTCGAAGTCGGAGCAAAGGAGATTTGACTTTCAACTTTCAACCAATTAATGCTTTTCACACCCTTTCTAACTAGCCAACTTGAGAGGTTGAATCAAGGATCAACCATGATATATCAGTGTTTATTCTACCAGGGCTGTGGGATCGGTTCACCAAGCCTTCAACTCAGACGCTGGCTCCTCCATATCTCTACTTCTTGACTACTTCAGAAATGGCTAGTGTATATTAATTAGTAATAAAAATTGACTGCAGTAAAATGTTCCAATACAGATGACTTCATGGGAACGGAAGCTTCTTTGGCATTGTGAATTTATATTTGAATAAATTTGTCAACCAAAATTACAAATATTGACCCGCCTCGGTGGCGTAGTTGGCTTACGCGCTAGTCGTGTTGAGCTCGACCGCCGAGGACGGGGAGATCGAGGTTCGAATCTCGGTCGGCTGAACTGGGGGTGGTTTTTCCTAAATGGTTTTCCACTCTTCCTCCACGCAAATGCAGGTTCACTTCCTCTAAATTCAAACCTCCCAATTCCTAACCCATTAGCGTAATTAGTACTTAAGCATATAACCCGAACGGGTAGTAAGACCCGGTGCTAAATAATAATAATAATAATAATAATAATAATAATAATAATAATATTGGTTCTTAAAGTAAAAATAAAATATAAAAATTTGAATTATATATTTATCATATATTATAATAATATTGTAAGTTTTTTACTTCTAAGCCAGACTCGGTACATTTTTACCAACCCTGACTCCCCCAAAACTGCTTCCGACTCCACGACTCAGACCCCACAGCCTTGGATTCTACAACTGTTGTTTGTTTATTATGGAGGTGAAAGTTATGAGAAAGGGGTTTTTTTTTTGCACTCTCAGCATAAATACACAAATTAGGTAGGAATGTGTGAGTGCGGGAAGCCATTTAAAGAGAACCACCCATGGTACACTTGGCTGGGATCAGAACTACAACCTCATCCCCACAAACCAGACCTGACAAGAACTAGAGCTTAGGCCACATACCTACTGATTCAGTTGGGAAGGACGCTTACAAGGAGATTTATAATATGATTTAATGGGAAGAAACTAGAGTTGGGTTGAATCCAATATTTTACAAGTCCGAATTTCGAATAAGAATCTCCAATTTACCTTCGAATCTCGAATCCGAATCTTGAAAAAAATTATGAACATAAGAGGAAATATTTAATGGAATAATAGAAAATAGAAATAGTAACAAAATGTTAAAAATATTTCTTTTAATTCATCCATTATAACATCCATACATTCAGTTGAGTGTTAAATTACTGGTCTGGGGCCTGGTTGTTAAGTTTATCCTATAATTATAGTTGGTTTTAAACCATCAATAAGCAGTATTAGAGCTCGAAAACAAATTCACTTGAAAATTAAAAAAAAAAAATTTTTAAGGATTTGAATCTAAAATTCAAAATGTTCTCAAATTCTCGAATCTCCTTAAGGATTTGGGGGTCCATCCCTAAGAAAATCTTCTAGAAAAGAGGGAGGGCGTGGGGTAGGTAAAATAAATCTTATGTTTGAATCTACTAGCTTAGTTCTTCATTTCATTTTTTCTTTGCTGCAAAAGCACTCCAACTTATAGAGGTTGCCTACCTGTGACTTAGCGGCAATTCAAAATAAGATTCCCCCTTTTAATTCATTTAGGTTTTATTCTGCGAGTTTTTGCTAATAGACAGCATATTGTAGCTCTCCACTAAAACATGAGTTCTTAAATAATTCTAAAAATATCTCTACACTGTCACGAAACTAATACTTTGATCTTGAATTTATTTGTTTGTTAACTTTTTTTTTAAATCATTTACAACTCAGGTTATTTGGTTTATTCATGAAAAAGTCCAGAAGGAACCTTCCTGCCAGGATGTAGATTAAAAAGAATCTAAGGACTCTTATGCATATCTGGGATAGGAAATAAACCCGCTTCGGTGGTCGCATGATCTAGGGTGTCACTCTCGTGTTAGACAGGATTGCCGTTGAGAGGGAGAAGAGGGTTTGGGATCCTGGTCGGTTGTATTGAGGGTGGTTTATCCAAAATGGTTTTCCTCTCCTCCTCCATGCAAATGTGGACACACTGCCTATAGATTCAACATTCCTCATTCTTAATTTATCAGCGTTATTAGTACATATGCATATAACCTGAACAGGTTGTGAGATTCATTGCTGAAAACAAAAATACAGTAAATATATTTTATCGCAAAGAGACGTGTCGTGTCGACTCACCAGTAGGGAGAGGCAGAGAACCGCACAGAATGAGAAACGGGTGTCCACCTCGCCCCACTTGTCGCCACAGAAACTACCATCCGGCTGTTGGAGTCCTTTCACATACTCCACCATCTTGTCGACGTCCAATGCGTCCACCGCATCATACAATGTCAAAATCTGATGGATCATAGACCACATGATTTGGGGTATTTTGACTTATACTTTCTAAATCAGGGTTTAAATTCATGCATAGCACATAGCTCATAACAAACAGTGTATAGCTAAAATATCCTGATCCGATTTATAATAAATACAATCATTTAAGTTTGTTATGGGATTAGATAAAAAAAAAGTATTTCAATTTTTAAAAAAGTCAGTAAAAATGGCAATTAATTATCTAAAGTTTAATTAATACAGTGCTACTATGATTAGAAAAGGTAGGACTAAAAATTCTTCTGTATCTTTTAAATTTTACTTTTGCTTACAATATGGTAACTGTAGTAGCCAGTCAAACACTTATTTTTCTTTAGATTTTACAAATGATTTGTGGTTTAGAAAAACAAATTTTGTGCGCTGGGAACATCTCTTGGTTGTTAGAATGCTAAGAAGATTGTACCATTGATTCTATCTTTATCTGGTCATTTTATTCAACAATGGTGAAGAATAATTACATTTTCTACTTGAAAAAAACATGCATTTTTATATTGCTAACACATGTTTAAATTAACAAAATATACCATTATTTTTATTTAATAAGGCAACTAGCCGATTTACCTGCTTCAGTGGCCGCATGGTCTAAGACGTCACTCTTGTGTTAAGACTAGAATGCCAACGACAAGGAGATCGGGTTCAAATCCCGACTGCGTGTAATGAGGTTTTTTCCCCAAGAGTTTTCCACTTTCCCTCCAGGCAAATTTGGGTACAATTCTTCTTAATTAAATCGTCTTCATCCTTAGCTCACTAGTGTAATTAATACATATGCATCTACCCTGATCAGTTAGTAAAACACGGTACTAAAAAAAAACACTTGTCGATTTGATTAAATGATTTAACTTATTTTTATTTAATGTAGGCTAATGTTTTGATGGTCATTCTAGTCTTCTAGATAAAAGTTCATAAAAAATATGTCCCATAAAATTTCAGTTTTGCCATGCATGTCAAGTGATGCACATAAAGTTGAAACATATTACTGTATAGTTTTCAACTATAGCGTTCAAAGCCGGAATATAGTGAATAGTGCACAATTCATAAAGATGACTTGACATAGCAGACAATGATAATGCAAAAAGTCTATTAAATGTCGGTACATACAAGCTTCAAGGAATATCTTACCTTTATGCTTGAATTGTCCTGTTTGTAACTAACAAATTCTCTTTGTTTTACCATCAATGACTATGAATGTGGTCCGACACCTTAGCTCAGTCTGTAGCGTGTCTGCCTACTGAGTTAAGAGTCTTGGGTTTGATTCTCGCCATGGCCGAAAATTTATCGTTGATGAAAATATGGGTTTATCCTTCCTTTAACATTGCTAAATTAACAGTCGGGGAATGTATGTTGTGCCTGTCCTAGTCTTAAGTTAGATTATATGACATATCAAGCTAGGCCTAGGCCTAGCAAGCCGGTAGTGGGAAATATATGACTTTAATAATAAAGTGACCCAGGCCACAGGCTGGAAACAATAATGTTATTATTATTAGTACCGCGTCTTACTACCCGTTCGGGTTATACGAACTTACGCTAATGTGTAATGGTAGGGTGACTGTGAGATGAAATGGAGGACCTACAGTTTAATGTGGAATCCGAACCACGGTGGAGGCCTGGCATTCCACACATTCACAAGTTGTGATTAATACACATCTTGTCAGAGGTGAGGGATGGGTTTGGCAATCAGATAAATCTGTGCCGGGACTAAGGATTGAACCCTGGACAGAAGCACAGAAGTCTGACACATTACCCCTAGACCACCAGTTCACCGAAACAATAATGGATGTAAAGTAAAAACTGTGAATGTAAATATGATTTAAAAAAAGGGGAATTGCAATTTGTATTTTGTTACTGAGAAGTATATCCACCCTAATATTAACAACACCAATAAAATGAGAACCAAAGAATGAATCAAAATTTATCTGATAGTACAAGCACAACTTTAGTTAGGTTAATTTTATGTTTCAAAATATACAATTTAATGGATGTTTTTTTAGTAAAAGTATTTAGTAGAAGTATTTTTAGCGAGATAACCTATGATACATTCACGAACTTAGTTTACTTGGATGACAGCTCAAAAATTTACTAGCAATAATCCCTCATATATCCCTATCTATTCACAAACACCTATCAATGTGAATACCTGCACCGCACTCAGAGTGTACAGCATGTGCGGATCGTGGTCAACGCTCGCGCTTACGCCGCCGGACTCATCCTGACACATCTTTATGACGTCCAAGATCTCTTGTTTGTTCATGCGATCCAGTTGTCCCATAAGCTCGATGGCGGTGAGGCCCCAGTACATACCCGACATCCGTAAATACTCGGTCATACAGTACTCCTGGAAAGCATCACAAAAACCTGAGATGTTGCGCAAGAATGAGCCTAGTTATCAAATAAATTCATGAATTATAGATGCCATAATAAGCTTAACAGTATTTTCCAAATATTAACCATCCACTTAATCCTTCAGGGGCTATGACCACTCTCCCTCCACGCAAATGCGGGTTCACTTCCTCTAAATTCAACCTTCCCACTTCCTAATCCATTAGTGTAATTAGTACTTAAGCGTATAACCCGAACGGGTAGTAAGACGCAGTGCTAAATAAATAAATAAACCTAGCCAGTGCACCTCTCCCAGTTCTTCATAAAAAAAAAAGAAAAGGAATCAAATACCGTGTGTAAATGGCTGTTCTGAATTTGAATAAAGCTTCAATGGTAAGCTAGAGTAGCCCCATGGCTTCTTTGGTGCTGACTGACAGTTCACAGCTGACTTCTGACAGTCAACATTTAGGTAGATACCTAAATTTTGACTGTCAGAAGTGACAACTGCTAAAGACACGTTTTTTGCAGATCATATGGTTCAGCGTAGGGATACATAATTTGGTCTAGTAGCTTTTCAAAGCCGTCAGATGTGAGCTGTCAGTCAGCACCACAGAAGCTAAAACTGAGGTATAACTATATCCAAGACACAAAGAAAGAATGTTTATTAAAATCCAAGATATCACACCAAATTATGTGTTGATTATTATCAGATTATTACTTACTTACGGTATTTACTTCATGGCATCAAACCCCGCCAGTTCATGACAAATTTAAAATTATTACAAGATAAAAAATGACAAATAAAAATTTATATTTTACATAGTTAAATTCTAAAATAAGTATGTATTTTAAGTTATTTGTGAACTATTTTTGCTTGATATGTGAAGAAAAATATGTTTTTATACAAATTCATCTTGAACCAGCATATAACTGATCTATTGAGCAAGGGAGAGAACTATTTTGTGTGCGTTCGAACATAGTCGGGAGTGTTCAGGTTCATTCATCACCGATGAGAATCTCAGGATCCCAGAAGAAAAATAATACTTTCAATCCTAATATTGTTGGTACAGAACTGCGATCCAACAAGTGATATAAACTTTAGCCCTTGGACCTTAAGGAAGAAGACCCCTGGTATAAGGCATCACTCTTGAGTTAGACTGGCGACGTGGAGGTTGGGGTTTGAATACTAGTCCGGTCTAATGAGGATAGTTTCTCAAAATGATCCCCACTTCTTCCATGCAAATGCGGGTATATTACCTCTAAAATGCTTCCTTCCTCATCCCTACCCTATTAGTGTATTTATCATATTATATGGGTATTGTCTAAACAAGTAATAAGACGTGTTGATAAAAAATTAAAGGTCTATCTATATATGGGTCATTCTCAAATTGAAGGACAATTTAATTATGTCTCCTGCCTGTATAAAAAAAAAAAAGCAACAACAAAAATATTTAGTAGTAGTATAAAGTGTATAAAACTTGATAGAAACATTTAAATATGGTAATATTAAAAACAAATTAGAGACCAAATAACTATTAAAAGTCCCTTTCATCACCTAGCTAACTGTCTCTGTCTCTGCCTCTGAATTGCAAAATTTGAAGTTGTATACAAAAATAAAGAAAGAGAGTAAAAAATATATAACCATGATAAATATTTCCATAGTACTGTTATTTTCATTTTAAGAATCCATTTCAATAAATTATTCATGAATTTCGACATTTTAATCAATGTTTGTTTGTCCCCAAGTAACACACTGGACAGACACGATATTTTTAATTCGGCTCTAAAACCTTCCAGAATGCTCCGCTGTTCCCCATTAGCCGTAGTGTGTTGTTGTCCTGTACCTACTAGTTCTTGTTATTTCACTAGTTAAAAAGTTTATTTAGTTATTCAGTCAACGTAGGAAAATTCAGGTAAATAGTATGCTATTTGCAAAGCACGTTAAAATAATTTGGAGTTTTTGAAATAACTAAGCCAATAACAATTAAGTTGAACATAACTGGAGGCAGGAACTAACCTCAATGGGGTGATTCCAGCGTTACGTGTGTGACTTTTGGAGTCAATATTTTATAGTTTCAACTAAATTTTTGGAGTGTAATGTGAATATTTTTCAACTATCATATTTTATTTCAACATATTAAACTTTTTTATTTTAAAATACATGATTGAAATATTTACATTTTAACTATGTTTTTTAACTCTATTTTTTTTAATGTAGTTACGTGTGTGACTCAGAGAATTACCACATTCTAACAAGAACATAATTACATTTTTATTACTGTGAATTTATTTGCTCTAAATATGCAGTTTATATTATTTCCACTATTAATGAGTAAGATCATTAATTTTGTATAGTGCCAAAATGTTTGCATCCATATCTTTGCTGCAATAATTGTATATATATATGTTACGTGTGTGACCAATGACTGTTACGTGTGTGACTTATGAAATTTGACTTGAACTTTAAAATAAAAATACAAGTTTATAACATTTTTAATTTAAATATACATTGTCAAGCCTGATTAAAATGTATAACCTAGTAAATTATTCAAAAATAGTAGATAATAGCATATGTTTATTGATAATAAAAGTCAATAACATTTTGGTATTATTATTATTATTATTATTATGATTAGCAATAATACTAATAATATAGGCTCAACTATCAAATATAATACATACAAGTCTAAATTATAATGGATGATCTATTAACATCAAGACAAGGTTTTGAGCTTTTGTATTCATTTTATGACACATTCATAAATAATTTGAAAATATCTAGACTGGATTTAAAATATTAATTTCATATTTTAAATTTATTTTCTTGTAAAAAAATATTAGTAGTGAAAATTATATAGATTTTACCACACAGTAACAAAAATTTTAACTAAATTGGTGGGGTTTATATTTTTATGGTCTTGGGATCACTTTTGTGGAATCACCCAATGTTTGTTTGCCGCTTTATACTTATATTATGGTTATGAAACTCAAAGTCCGCCAAAAACATCACTTCGCTAACGTTGCTTGGTAACGAAAATGGTGTTATCACTTCGCTAACCTTGCTTGGTGACGAAAATGGTGTTATCACTTCGCTAATCTTTCTTGGTGACGAAAATGGTGTCATCACCTCGCTAACATCAGTTAGATGACGAAACTAATGAGTCATGTAGCTCACGTTAGTAAAGTGAGATTTTCAATGTGAATGCTGTTTCCCAAACATCACTTCGCTAACGCCCGCGTCACTTCACCGACGACAATAAAATCGCTTATTTCTCAATAACAGTCTTGGTTAAAAAATAAATTGTATATATTATCAACATTTGAGACATAAATAAAAAATAAAAAATGTAAAACTTAATTTTCTTTGGATTTTGGAAAATTTAAAATCTCTAACACATACATTTTGTATGATTCTTCACTTACAAAATCCTAATTCCAATAATTTAAGAAAAATGTATCAGTTTTTTTATATTATCGCTAAAAAGATATGGTACACTTAGTAAAAATACATATTTTATTTGGATATTAGAGATTATAACATATTTATGTGCATCTGAAACAGCGTTAGCAAAGTGATGGATTATGGGTAGCCATTTTGGTAAAACTAAAAAAAAAATTGTAAAATCAAGCTCTGCTGGTATTATTACCTATTTATTTAATAACTGTTGTGTAGTCAGGCAATAAATTATACTTTTCCTGAAATTTTTATTTGTATTATTTTTTTATTTTTGGATTTCCTATTTGTCTCTTAGTTTGAGAATGGCCAATATAGTCTATATAGACCTATAACTTTGTTACCAGTATATACATATGCTAGCCATTATATTGTGCAATGTATGTTTAATAATACGAAATAAGAGTTGTAATCGCAATACTTACAAATTCGTCCTTGTTAGCTCCATAAGATGCAATGTAATCCACATGTTTTTGTAACAGTAAATTCTTTGGATGGGTCGACGTTAAAACAACATCCTTAATAAATGTTGCCTGAAATCAAACAAATAATTCCAAATAAATAGTTTATAGGCCTTCTATGGATACTAGTTAAGCTACAGTAAATTTTCATAGGAGAGAGGAAAAGTTACAAGATCTACTTTCGCTTATTCATATGCCGTGCAATGTTATCTAGTTTTGATTATAAACATTTTAACACTATACAATTAAGTACCTATATATGAAAGGCTAAGCTTAAGGGTGAATGATTATAGTCACGGAAATTAGTCATAGCCGAATTATATTAGAATAAATTGGAAAATGACTTAGGACTGGATAAGGAAAATAAACTCAAGACCTTTGGCTTAGCACACCAATAACAGCATAAAGCCACAGCCGAGTCGCTGATGGCTGTAATATCAATAATATCTCTTAGTAGCGGATGATAACCACACATCCATCACAGACTTTGCCATGAAATATGAGTGAAGAATGACCCTGGGCACGGGACGATCCCTGGATAGCTCAGTGGTAGAACAATGGTGTATTAAGCCAAATGTCCCAGGTTCGATTCCCATGTTCAGGTGTGATTTTTCAATTAATTCTAATATGAACTAGGCCCTATCGCTCACCAAAATATAAATTTCTTCAAAACCATTGAAATATATTAGTTGTAAGGTTTTCAGTTGGGATTGTGGGAATTATTCACCAACTAGAGCTGAACGTTTTCGTGAGGTAGATTAGTTTTAGTTTTAAACTGATGTTGATAAAAAAATTTGGGGATAGTACCCAGCACCAAACTCGTATGATTTTATTTTTTTCTTATTTTTACAAACCAAAATATAATTGTATGAACTTGTGATTATTCTTATGAATAAAATAATGTGGCAAATCAATCGGCTAATATAAAAGATAGGCTAATTATTTAACAAACAAAAAAATTAAGTCTAACACCTTAGCTCAGTCGATAGCGTGTTTGTCTATTGAGCTAAGGCTCCAGGGTTAGATTCCCGTGATGGTCTAGAAATGTATCATTGGTGAAATGTGGGTTTACCCTTTCACATTGATAAATTAACTGCCGGGGACTGGATGTTGTGTCTGTCCTAGTCTTAAGTTAGAATATAAGGCATATGAAGCTACGACAGGCCTAGCAAACCGGTAGTGTAAAATATATCACTTGAATAAAAATTGACCCAGGACACAGGCTGGAAACAGTAATGAATGTAAAATAAAGTAAAACAAATTAACTTACTTAAGAAACAGGAGCTTGACCAACCATTTTGTCTCTCAAACTAAATTTATCATTTTATAAAGACGCCAAAATTGTCTAAAATGTATCCCTTTTCTGTATCAAACACAACTCTTAAAAATGAATAAGCCCTAGCAATTTTTTTTTCTTGTTTAAGAAATCTTTAAAATCTTCTAATGAAATAGTACAAAGTAGACTGTCACATATTCATAATTGGGAAGTGGGCGTGAACTACACAAAGAAGTATATTATAATGGCAGCTGCTATTTTGATGGAAAATAAGTAGTTAAATAGAAGTATTAATTAATGTTTATTAAACCTACCATGGTTCTTAACCAGCAAACTTGATCCAACCTTTCATGAGTAAATAAATTAAAATTTCAAAAGTGATCAAATAAATCAAAACGTTGTATAGTGTTGATCAAAATAATGGGAATGCCTCTGTGGTCAAGCGGTCAGAATTCCTGGCTGCAGATCAAGAGGTCCCGGGTTCAATCCCCGGTGCTTTTAAATTTTCTGTGAAGCAGTGAATCTTGAAGGTTATATTTAGAAGAAGTACACCCACATTTATATGGAAAGCCATTTTGGAAAAACCCTCAGTATACCCGACCAAGATTTGAACCTCGATCTCCCCAACTTCGACAGTCTAGTATCCTGAAAGTGTGACGCCTCGGACAATGTGGCCATCAACTCGGATTTCGCAAAAGTTGGCACTATCTTCACCAACATACGGTAGCCGCTATATTGTGGCCTGACATCATGGAGTTTTATCCAATAAACAACTAATATCCGTAGAAAACTATGTCATACACAGCAAAAGATTGTAACCCAAAATTATAATGTGAAGAAAATAAGTCAAACACAAAATATAGTTAAGTTTCTATTATGATTTTAGTGAATTTTGTATATATATGTAATATTTAATAAAAGTTTTAAAAATGTATAAATCTTGGTGACAGATTTTCCATATTCTTGTGTGTGTATTAAAGTGAATAAAATATCAAAATATTGTACTTTGAGTAAAAAGTTGAGAAAGGGAGGGGTTGGGTCATTGAAGAGGCTTGGGAGATAATTAAAATTCAAGTAAATATAAGAAGACTCTCCACCAAAATTATATTCAATTGCAGTGACTACCTAACTATTTTTTATCCATTAAGTTAAATCATAACTTTAGTTATTAAATGTCTTACAAAAAAAATACTTGCCATTATAAAGTTGTGTATGTCACAATTTTACTGTCATAATATCAATTACTACCAACTTCTTTTTATTAAAATTTATGTATGAAGATTTTTAGGTTGAGATATGAAATGTAAATAATAATACTATCTTATCAGTGACAGTGACGTCTGCACTCCGGCCGTAGCTTATGTTAAGTTTATTACAACGGGATATTTTATTTTACAACTATGACAGTAGTGTTGTTTCTTTGCTATCAATATTTAGATACATTATTTTTAATATATATAGTACCATTTATCAAATTCTAATAAATTTAATTACTATAAAATATGCAAATATGGATAGTTTAGTTAGGTAGGAACATTTTGATTATAACTTGGACTAAAAACGATTCTCGTTTCTTAGTAATTTCAATCCTATTTTTAAACCTTTGAGTGTTGGAAGAATGTCATAAAGAAATTACAAGAGCAAATGTTTTTAAAATGACTGTATTTTAATTGTTAAAAATTTACATTTAATATCAAACAACAATTAAGTATCTACTATGCAACTAAAGCAATTTCAAATCGTATCGCCATTCTTGCAGTAGGTCGTTTTATTCTATGGCGTGTTTTTCTCTTTTAATTTTCTTCAGATTCTAAATGATGACATTTTTTATAATATTCTACCATCTGCACTCTCAAATTTTAAACATTAAGTGTAAATATTCCTAAAGCCTGCAGAGTCAATATTAAGGAAGAAAGAAGTTTATCACATTTATTTAAAATTTTATTAAATTAAGCTTATGCTTAAGCCGGAAATACATTATAGTTGTTGTAAGGCTTTAATGAAAATTTAATTTCCGACAAGAAATTTTTTTCCAATTCTAAATGTCCACCACAAAAAAATTTTAAAAAATTTTACTTGGAAGACAAACTTTCTACTTTCCTGGATCCAAGGCAAGGAAGATCTAGCGATAATAACCAGGATTTGGTATTTTACAAGTCTACACTGCCGATAGTAAGAATATTCACAATAGATGAAAGAAATTGAAGTTTATAGTTCAAGTTATAGAACTAATATAAAATATTTAACGATCTAAGCAAACCACTGTAACAAGTTTTTCTTCATTTGTATCACCACACCATCCTCCTCATAGCATCGTGCACCATAAAGCCATTAATAGCAGCTGTGAGCCACAGCACAAATCTATAGCGCCTATCAATGATACTAACGTCATACTTTTCCCGTGTTCTCCCCTTGATGATAATCCAATGTCAAATGCGTCAACGAAGCTCACTGATTATTTACAGGAATAATTAAATGCTTATCCATAAATGTATTTGTGCATTAAAAATACATTAATAAATACTAAGATCTTTGTACACTTAGTTTCTATTAATAAATGAATTATATCAAAAAATAATAATATAATCTAATAATAATTGAGAACTTCCACAAAGCACGGAAATTAATACGTAGCAATTAAGGTATTCTTACCCTAAAGCAAGAGTAAGAATTTCTTAACCTGTTATTGCAAGTCTCATATTTGTATCCTGATGCGTTGGGGTTTTTTTTCGCTAAACAATTCATCAAAGGATGATCGGGACATCATAAAGTAAAATAAATTTTATTCATCATCTTGATAACGATCATACAATGTATTTAATGCACCATGCAATAGTCTTACACTATTTTTGAGCTGCACCTATCATCTCCTTTGTTTTTGGAGTAGTTTTTTAGTCAGCATAAACAATAATCATGGCTTTTACGTCAGTCATTTTGCTATTATGTTGACTTTTCACCATAGATTAACATTCTAAATGACCGAAATAATAACGTCAGTCAAAAATAACGCCCGTTGTTACAGTGCTTGTGTGTCACCAGCCTAAGGCGTTCTAGCTTCCAACAATTAAGGATTCGTGTGGGTAGTGAATGAAACCAACAACAACTTTCTATCCAGGCTGGCGAAATGAGCGAGAAGTGGTTGGTGGTGTCATTCACTACACACAAGAATTCTTATTTGTTGGAAGATAGAACGCCTTAAAGATAAGCCTAATTAAGTCACTTTTTAAATAAATATGAATAACCCTACCTTCCTTATTATTGAGTATACAGGGTCTAGGGATCTGCATATTTATGTCTTAATAAAATAATCCTATGGTTATAACCATCAAGGTTTGTGCTTGTAACACAAATTCTTGGAAAAGTATAATGTATCCTTAAATTCTTTAGTCATAATTAACATGAACTGATTCAGCCTGTGGCCCGGTCCATTTAGTAAAACATCTCCATCTCCCTCTGTCCTTTCACCATTATTCTTCTTGCACTCTCTTCCACTCACTTGTACACTTGTTGCTATCTGTTCCTCCCATCTCTTCCTTGGTCTCTCTTGCGATCTCTTCCTTACACACTTCATATCCATTAATCTTCTTGGAATCCTCTCCTCTTCTATTTTCATTACGTGTTCATATCTTATTATCTTTGCTTCCTCAACTATCTCATGTAACCTCTGTACCCCAACTCTTGACCTTACATCTTCATTCCTAATCCTATCTCTTTTGATGAGAGCTAGCATGCTCCTCAAAAACTTCATACCCATGACCTCCACTTTACTCGTCTCTTTTTTAACCCAAAGTTCAAATTTCCATTGCAATCCAGGGGTGGTGGAACGGGGGACCACAGGGGGGCATTGCCCCTTTGATAGAAGCAAAGGGGACAAAGCAAGCCCCCCCCCCCCCCCCCTTCTAACATGCGCTATAAAATATCTCAGTGTAGCCTATATAAATTATGGAAAATCGAAAAATTATTTTATATTTCAATTGTTTTTATACCAAAGCTAAGACAATTTGAATGAATCCATAGCTGAATCATTGTTGTTTAAATTACGCGCTGACTCCTAGTTGGCGCTGTGTGCCGTGCAGAACGCTACAATGAAACCTTATCGCATCAAAATCATAGTGATTGAGCATGCACCAAGCAGTTGGTTACAGACCTCTCCGAGTGTGGTATTACTTATTATTAATGTGATTATGTGTATTTTAACTTGGTTTTGTAGCCACCTCCTCAATTCCACAACGAATTAAGGCCGGTGTACAACACAAAAACGATACCATTAGCAGAAAATTCAAAAGATATAAAAAAAAAAATATATTTCAGAGGACTCGATAGGACTAACATCAAACAAAAGGACCGTACACTGATCCATTAGAGTTTTGTTTCCGCGAACCCGCTCTACAAATATTTATTATTAGAAACAATTCAAATATTTGCCATTATTAAAAAAAACTTCCCATGATTAGATGAAACTAGGGTACCAATGTGACATAAAGAATAGGTAACAGTATAAGGTATTTTATTAATATATAAAAGTTAGATATATTTTAAATATGATACAGAAGGATATATATATATATATGTTGTGTGAACGTTATATAATAAACTCATAATAATATGAATCATCTATGATCGTCTCAATCATCAATAGTTCTAGTCGTAAAAAAGACAAATGCAAACATTCAAAGCATTAGCAAAAAGACTAAATCTAACAAGTGAGCTGAAAGCTCTAAGTCAACAAAATTTACGTTGCGAAATGACAACGCTCTGCATCAATCTAGCAGTGATTCTACTAATCTAGTTCAAGTCGTAAAATGACAAATGTAAACATTTAAGGCATCTAACAAGTGAGCTGATGGCTCTAAGTCAATAATGTTTACGTTGCAAAATGACAACGCTCTGCATCAATCTAGCAGTGATTCTATTATTTCTTACTCACAATTATAAAAAACAAACACGTAGAGTAAAGAACCAAATCAATATTTTAAGATACAAAATACCTTTTTCTCAGTTGTACAGACTATAATCTTGTCTTTAAATAAAAGGTTAGCTTTCCAACAATATTTATAGATATTGACAAAAACCAAAAGGGTTTTTAGCCTACATTCTACAAAGGAACATTAATTCCCGCAAAATTATTCTAAGTAGATTTAATTTTTCTTAAGCCAAACAGGCTGTAAATTTAACCATAAAAATTTAACATTTCCATGATAATTACCAAATGTTACTCGAACACAACCCGGAAGGGGCCTCCGTGTCTACAAGACAACAACAATAATGCTATGTTTCTATTTGAAAGATTGGACTTGTTCATTAAATTTCAAATGTTAGCCAAAAGGGAATTTTGATACACAATTGCCGAAAAAGAATTTTATACCTTTAGTATTCATCCTGAACACCAACGTGTTCCTGCAGGAAGTCCAGACAAGAGTAAATATTCCTCTATTCTACACCAGTATTTATGCCAATATTTTAGCTCAGAGAGGGGGGAGAGGGGAAACGCCAAAACAAAGGAGAAACACAACACATGACATAAGAGGGACGGAACATCTAGACGCGAAAGGACGGTTCTAGAAGCGTGGTGGAGCATGGAGAATGATCCAGACTAAAAGTTTCTATCGCTCACTGAAGTCTCGGGCATCATACGTCACACTATTTTTCCCATGACACCTTGTGCCGACTTGAACTCCGTGCTTCATTCAGTCAGTCTTAGCACAAAGTTTATAGTGGAGTGTAGTTCGGGAGGCCGGCTCGGGAGACGTGATAACAACAACATAGGGCGATGGGGCATGGTAAGTCCACTTTAGTATTACTTCACCAGTGCTTCGTTGATGTTTTAATCTTTTCTTGTAGTGGTTATTTCAATAAACGCTACAGTTTTTTAACATAAAGCGAACGGCAAACTACGAAGTATATGTGTAAGAAGAGCTTCTGCTTGAGATATTATTATTATTACCATACATATATATTATGCTTGATTGAATTTACATTGACCTGTAAAGTATATCAGATTTTATTAATGCGTATGTTTGATTGTGTATGTCCACCTATCCTATTCTGTCACTTGCTAGACGGGTTGATGTTTTGAGACTGATTCAATTTACCTGATGTTTGCTAGACACAGACGAACAAAAACATTTGCCAACCACAGTGGCTTGGTCGATTTCTTCAAATAATGTGTTGTACATTCAACTACAGAACTTTCTGTGAGGCCTAGTTTTTTTTTATTAATTACGTTTACTAGCACATGGGCTATTAATGACTTAATCTATTGGGATAGGGCTGAGGAAGGCAGTCAGGAGGAAGTGAACCCGCATTTACGTGGAGGTGGTTGAGTGACGATGAAATTTTGCAGTGATAAATAACTTGGGGAAAACCACCCTCAGTTCACCCGGCCGAGATTCAAACCTTGACCTCTCCATCAACGATTAACAAAGGATTGTGAGCCAACGACTCTACCCCTATACCACTGCTGCGGGTGGGTAAAAACTTAGGTAAATATGCTCAAAGGTTCATATTATACCCTAATAAGTTATGCGTTTAGGGCTAGTGGAGTGTTATTGGCAAAAATGTTTTTTATACTACCATTTTTATTTGGAAATTCACCCTCCCTCCCCCCCCCTTTCTGGCTCTAAATCATTCTGCCGCCACTGCGCTGCGTACGTAGCTATGGGTATGAAGTATGCTCTATAGTCTAAACAACACTTGCTTACACTTCAGGGGCATTTCTTTTTCCCATAGTAGATCTCTTACACACATGTAGAAAACCTCTTCCTGCTGCCCTCGTCTTAACATATCTTCTTTACTGCCCCCTTTTTCCTCAATCACATTACTAAATTCTTTAGTGTTTTTATTATCCAATTCTGAATTAAATATATTGTTAGTTCTATTTGTTTTTCCTATGTTGGCTATCAACGAGTGGTTATTGTTGTTGTGGATCAGTTCATCGTAATATACTATGAACTGATCTTGAGATCTCGCGGTTCTCAACTGAGAGAGTATAATTTATACAATTTTCTGGTGTAACTCTAGTCTAGACACAGTTGATCAATTATTAATAAGAACTTAATAATTTTATAATATGGCAGATGTTTTAGATATAGATAACGCTGAAGAATTTGAAGTTGATGATGAAGGAGATCGTAAGTGTAAATTATAATATTAATGAGTAAAGTAAGTGCTGTTAAGAGTTAGCGAAAGGAGTAATTAATGTTTAGGGCATAGATTATGCTTTAGATTCTTAGGTAGAAGTATCACGGTAATTTAGCATGTCAAGGGGATTTTCCAATTAAAATTGGTGATTAAATTCTTAAGCCGATAAGACATTCTGTAGTCAATTTTTAAACTTTTTTTTTTACGTTTAACCTGGATTCTGCTTTGTGACATCATTAAATTACTTAAAGTGCTTTTGATTTTGCATGCATTGTGGGGTTCGTTTACAATACACTGAATACGCGGGTGCATTCCCATTAAGTTACACTACCAATCCATAACTTACTCCATAAATAAGTGGGAATAGGTCTATACAAAGAGTTCGGAATTCTTAATAGGGTATAGTGCGCTTTATCCATTCTATCTTTTAACTCTTAAATTTGCTAAAATATTGAAATCAGTCATACATTTTTCTAAACGTAAAAACATGTAGAATCGATTTTAAAAACAAAAAACCCCAAAAATTAGGATAACTTTTAGATTAAATAAGAAAAAGTTCCACTCACATAAGTGACTGGGTATCTTTCGGCCGTTCTTGAATAGTTAGGATACATTACACTAAACCCCTAATAGAATTTACCGTGTTTACGAAGGCGAAAAACCGTCTCGGACAATGACCACAATTAAATTTAGGCCCTACTTTTTGATAAATTTAACTTCTTCAAGCGATTTGACTAGGGTTCCCATAATTATTATTTTTAACTGGGACATTTCCATATTTTTCACTTTAAATTTGGGACATTTTGTTAAAAAATACAAGGTGTGTTAAAAATTGATAAAACCAATAATAAATCTACTATATATTATAAATACATACTTTAAAAATATACTGGTATAAAAATACACACATTAAAGTTTAATTCACACTTGATAGGAATGTGCGCAGACACCGTGCGCTGTGACTGTGTCGTCTTGGATCGTTTCAAAAGTGATTTCCCACGGTCCACAGGTACGAACACAGTCCTATCAGTGTGAATGGTAGCGACACGACACAGTCCCAGCACGGCCTGAGCACAGTCCAATCAGTCTGAATCAAACTTAACTAACCTATCATAAATTCCATTTTAAAATATAATTAAAATCACAAACATACATATTTAATTAGAAAAATTGCACCTTTGAAAAAAAAAAGCTAGTCAAGTTTATAATTTAGATTCCTCAGAATAATTATCACATTTATGGACCTGTTCAAGAAGTTTTCTTCTGATATTTGGACATAGAACTATCACAAGATTTAAAATTGCTATTTTCATGAATTTTAAATTAGATCTGAATGAGTTCAATTAAATTTTAATTTATTTAACAGATGTATAACATGTAATATCTACTATAATTGTTTTTAGTTACTGGAAAATACATTGTTTTGACCACAACATGTATAAATATTAATCATTATTTTATTATCAGATATCACTGTTTCTTACAATTTTTCTTTTAACTTTGAGCTTGTCTAACCGATAAAATATATTCATTTTACTTAATTTTTTCCCCGTTTTCCGAAAAGTGTGTTCGGATTATCAGGAATTTCAGACTACCAGGGTTTGGTCTAACAGGGTTTTACTATATGTTTTAATTATGCTAATGTTTATTAGGATAAGGAAGGTTTACTTAAAAAGATGTGTTACATTCATTCGTGGGAGAAAAGTGGAATCCCGTTTTAGGAAAAAATACCCTCTTTACACTTGACAGGATTCAACCCAATTCCCTATCATCATACGGTAAGCTATAGTCTATTGTCAGAGTGACACCTTATACAATTCTACCGCTGGTGCGGTTAGTTAAATAGTTGTCACACTGACATGGAACAAGTTCTAAATAACTCGAGTCACTAGAGGTTGGCACATAAAGCATGTATTAAATAGTAGAGCTATCGGTTTGTGGTTAAAGCCGCAACTAAATATCACATTCTTTGAATTGAAAAATGACACCTGTAGACGAGGATCAAATCCTGGGCCTTTGGCTTAGTACGCCAATGTTCTTACCATTGAGTTATCCAGTCTCCAGGGTCATTCTTCACTCACGTTTTAAGGCAGAGTCCGTGATGGACATGTGGAAATCGTAACTACCTATGTGTGATCAATTAAGATCTTGATCTATTAGATAAAAGAGCCTAATGCTGGACAACCAGGGTTCAAATCCCTGTCCAGGTGTATTTTTTTATATAATGTACAACATTCACTTCTTCAAAATTCCATTTGAAAAGATATGTTTGTTTTACATGAATCATGTTTTAGATGGCTCTTTTTTTATTCAAGCGAAATAAATTTGCTAAACAATACAGTTCTATTCAAATAATGACGCGAGCCAATTAACTGTTGTTTTTGTAACAAATCAATGCTTACATTTTCCAGAAGGTATTGCGAGGCTCAAAGAGAAAGCAAGAAAAGGAAAGGTCGAGGTTTTGGGACAGAGAATTCTGCAAGAGAAGATATCAGGGAATATGAAACCATGGACGTTGACGGTGACGGGGAAGAACCTGGACCCCAAAGATGTAAGAACCTTTGAGTTATTTTATTATAAATATAATAATTTATTAATTTCCAATTATGGAATTTATTTACGTCCTTGATTAATGTTTTTTTATATCTGTCACACCAAAATTACTGTTAACTGAAATAAACATTGAATATACATATACGTATCACATGAGTAAAGCTCAAACTTAGAAATAATAGTAATAACAATCAACAACAACAATAACAGCAACAATAATACTAACAATAATAACAGTCTTTATTTATATGGCGAAGTTCACAATTAACCAGGGTAAAGTGTGTGTTTTTACTTTTGTCATGTGTATTCATTACAAGTTTTTGTTAGTTTTTTTTATGATTCGCCTCGGTGGCGTAGTTGGCTAACGCGCTAGTAGTGTTGAGCTTGACTGCCAAAGGGAACGGGGAGATCGAGGTTCGAATCTCGGTCGGGTGAACTGGGGTGGTTTTTCCTAAATGGTTTTCCACTCTCTCTCATGCAAATGCGGGTTCACTTCCTCTAAATTCAACCTTCCTATTCCTAATCTATTAGCGTAATTAGTACTTAAGCTTATAACTCGAACGGGTAGTAAGACGCGGTGCTAAATAATAATAATAATAATAATGTTAGTTTTTTTGTAAACTCGAAGTAATTTTCTAGTATTTCTAATGTCATTATATTGGTAGTTTATTTTTGACAATTTTTATGTCATCAAAGTCTGTGACGTGGCTACAAGCGTTCATCAATTCCATGATTATTGTAAAGCTGATCTTTTTGGACTCCAAAAACTTAATTTATAAAACATTCAAACACTCATTAAATTATTCAAATAATGTTCATTAAATTCTACGAAAATTGTCCTGCTTTGTATCGAGGCTAGTTACTAATTTCCTTACTTTTTTTAATCATAATATTTGAATTCAAGAAAGAAGAGAAAAATTGTGTCAGAGGCTGGACCTAATAATATTTTACACAGAAATTAAACACAAAGTTTAAAATTTAAATCAATTCAAAACATTTTACTAATAAGTTAATGATGCTAGGAACGAGCAGTCAGATCAAATAGGAGATTGGCTGAAGTCTGAATTTCAGCGCTCGTGCTTGTGTGGGTGTGTTAATATATGATTTTATGGTGACAAAGAGGTTGGGTTTGATTCCTTGCTGGATATTTCTCAGATCCGAATCTTAAACTTTCTTTTGAATTCAAATTTGAACGCCTGATTCTATTAAAATGTACAATTTTAGTATACAGTAATCAAAATATTTCAAAATTGGATTTTGAAAAAGTTTTTCGAGACTTGGTACCACTAGCAAATGTTATATTTTTTTTAGCACGACGTCTTACTACACATTCGGATTAAACACCTAAGTACCAATTACGCTAATGGTTTTAGTGATTTGGAAGGTTATATTTATAGGAAGTGTACTCGCATTTGTGTAGAGTGAGAGTGGAAAAAATTCTGGAAAAACCACCCTCAGTACACTCGACCGAGATTCGAATCTCAATCTCCCCGTCATCGGCAGTCTATAGTCTACTGCGTGAGTAACCTCTTAGCTCATACGGTCATCCAAGTGAGTAGCGCTAAATTTGGTTTGTCATATCTATTACGTCATCAAAACAAAATTACATCATTTTTAATGAATTAATTATATATTTATACAGTTTTGTCTTTTTTTGTTATTTTTCCCAATCACATGAGTCTGTATAGGTCTAATTCCGTCTAACAATTGATAAGAATTTTTATCATTTATCAAGTCAAGGTCTTCATTATATTGTATTAGTGATAATTTTTTTTATTTTTTAAGCACTGTTGATGATGATAATGATTGGTAAGTTTGAGACAATTATTCACAATTTTAAACATGGAGGGTGAATTATAGGAAATGTACCCATATTTGCATGAATATGGGATGGTAAAAATTGCATACCAGTACACCCGACTGTGATTAAAAAACCCGACATATTTATGGCCGGCAACTAAGCCTTCTCTTTAAATTTTACGATTAATAATGCAGGTAGTGTTTTCCAGGACTTGAATTTCACCAATATTCTCTTTGCCAGTATAGTGATAGCTAAATATTTTACAAACTTTTTTATAGAGCTGAGATGCTCAAATCTTATGGTAGTTGATAGATTTGAGATTAATAAAAAAAATCACCTGCTTTGGTGGTCTAACACGCTACTCTCGTGTTGAACTAGACTGCCGAAGATGGCGAGATCAGGGTTTGATCCCGGTTGGGTGCACTGAAGGTGGTTTTCCTAAATGGTTTTCCACTCTCCCTCCACACGAATGCTGGTGCACTTCCTCTTAATTAAACCTTCCTAGTCCTTAATCTATTAGTGTAGTTATTACATAGGCATATAGCCCGCATGGGTAGTAAGACGCGATGCTAATCAACTCTTGTTTGGTCTTGTCCCTAGCCGTTGAAGGCTGGATTTTGTTTGTGACGTCCGTTCATGAAGAGGCCCAGGAAGACGATATCCATGACAAGTTCTCTGAGTATGGAGAGATCAAAAATCTGAACTTGAACCTGGACAGACGCACAGGCTTTTTGAAAGTAAGTGCAATGTTCACATATATTCAAAGATCTGTTGTCTTTTTTTTACCAGTATTTTACTTTCTTGTCATTTAGGTAAGAACATAAAATGTTGGTCGAAATTATTTGAGTCAAAGTGTTAGTTACGGTTATAGCCGCATCTAAATATTATATTCTTTAAATTGTAGCCGACGATTTCCACACGTCCATCACAGATGCTGCCTTAAAATATGAGTGAAGAATGGCCCTGGCACGGGATGATTACTGGAGAGCTAAGTGGTTAGAGCATTGGCACACTAAGCCAAAGGTCCCAGGTTCAATTCTCGTGTCCAGGTGTCATTTTACAGTTCAAAGAATTTAATATCATTTATCATTTTAATTATTTTAACTTTAACTAAAATTATATATTTTTAAAGATTCGAATTTGGATTCAAGATTCTTAAGTAAATTTAAGATTCAAATTTGAGAAATATTGGATTCAACCCATCTCTAATTATAACTGATTTTACTCCCAAAAATAGTTTTATAGCATCATCCACATATCTTAAAACTGTCACCTACCCCCTTCTGTATGCCCTAACTGTGTGGGCCTGGAGATCTGTCAGGATGTCTTTGGGCGAGGACAAGGGGGGGAGGGGAGTGATAGGATTACTTGTGTGTGTCCGTGATTAACGTTAGAGTCGGGTTTTCAAAGGTTTATTAAAACTTCTATTCTAATACACATGTAATGTTAAAAAGTGTAATTAAACTGAAGAATTTAATGAATATAGAGAAGTGTCCAACGAGGTGTTATGAGGTTTACCTATGGCCTGACTGACTGCTAGGCGGTCCTGCACGGTCGTCAACCTTGTTCCCTGGGCTCGAGCGGCAGCCCCGACTGGTACTTGGTAAACCCAACGACTTTGCCCTCATGGCCCGTGACCTAGCTTACGATCTTCAAAGTCAGCCCCGAGGACTTAAAATCCCTCTATCTAAACCGGGCGACTGGCCTGGCTTCTAGCTATGGACTGCCGATACCTCCTTTTTGTGTCAGTACTTCTAGTTTATTTGTTTATTGATTCATCATAACTATCCTCGCAACACCTGTTATGCCATTCGCTACTCACAACATCCCCTGTTTATACAACACACCTTCCAATTGAGGGCGTTGGTGACAAACATAAATTTATATTTCCTTTCAAACAACCTAAGACAAACCTTTATAAAGTAAAAATTATCATTAATTTATGAATAAATAAGAGTCAAATTGTATGTCACATCATGTTTTTAAATGTTTGTAATGTGACAAGGACTCTTCAACTTATATGTAAATTTTTATGACGCTTAAATATTGCAAATCAATTTAATGACACCCAGTTCCACTGTCTGAACGGTTTAAGGCATCACTCTCGTGTTAAACTGGCCTTCTGAGGGTGGTTTTCCACTCTCCTTCCACACAAATGTAGGTACATTACCTCTAAAACCCTTACTTCTCATCCTTATCTCATTAGAGTAATTATCATATACATATAACCTGACGACGAGGTAGTAAAAAAATCCTTTGCTATTTTTTTTTACTGCTTGCTAACCATTATATATTAATTTACTTTTACTCAGCTGGTTTTTCCTAACATTTAAATCATCTATCCTGCCTAAACTTTTAAAATGTTTTTTCAAAAATAATCAAGAACTGTTTTGTTATTTTAAAATGTAAAGAGGGATTTTTAATTTTTACAAGGTCCATAGTATACAAATTTATATACATTTTGTTTTCTTATCCTTACTAATAACTTTTTCATAACCACAGAGCAGCTGAGCGCTGACACTAAAATAAGTACCGGTATGTCACAACTAACTTTTTTATTCTCAAGTTTGGTTCTTAAATTTTTCACTCCTTTTTTCCCCGACTCATAACTTTAAATTTCACTTCTTTTCCACACATACAACTTCACTTTATAAATATGTTATTTATTTATATGCCATGCCATAGTTGTATATAGTATATTTGATAAAAAAATAAATATCGAAACAAAACAGGCTGGATTGATTTCCCCAGATCACCAGGAAACAAATTCCTTGAATATCAACACACATGGTGTAAATTATTGGGAATGTTTGTTTGAAGGTGAACACAATTCAATTTATAAGTTTTAAAATTTATACCTGAACATGAAAGCTAATCCAAGTCCCAAGTTTGATTCTTGTGTCCTGGTGTAATTTTTAAAATAATTCAAAACATAGGTCAGTCATTGAGTAGGTACATTAAAAAAAGTTGGGTATCAAAGTGAAATGGTTATCATCATCAAATGTTTCCAGCCTTTTGACGGGTCAGTTTAGTAAAATGCTTTCCATCTTCCTTTATCTTCCACCATTCTTCTCTTTTCACTTGCACGCTTTCTTTATCTGCTACCCGCCTCGGTGGCGTAGTTGGCTAACGCGCTAGTCGTGTTGAGCTCGACCGCCGAGGACGGGGAGATCGAAGGTTCGAATCTCGGTCGGGTGAACTGGGGTGGTTTTCCTAAAGTTCACTCTCCCTCCAGCAAATGCGGTTCACTTCCTCTAAATTCAACCCTCCCATTTCCTAATCCATTAGCGTAATTAGTACTTAAGGTATAACCCGAACGGGTAGTAAGACGCGGTGCTAAATATTATATTATATTATCTTTATCTGCTCTTCTCATCTTCTCTATCTCCCATGCGGTCTATTTCCTACATACTTTATATCTATCATTCTATTTGGTATTCTCTCCTCTTCCATCTTCATTACATAACCAACTTCGCTTCCTCTACTATCTCATGAACTCCAACATCCTTATCAAGTTTCCCTGGCAAATTTTAACAAAGCTTATAAACAGTAATATAGACCAATCCATGACAAAGGGAAATAAAGGCTTAGTAAAGTCCATGATATCAATACAAAATCTGTGTTAATTTGTTAAATCAGACTTACTTTGGTAAAAAAAGAATATTATCAATAAAACTAAGAGGTATGTGCCCCCTGAAACCTTTCGTGCACAAGTTTTAGAAAACACCGCTGTAGGGGTGTGCAAAGTCCACTTTTTTAAATTCGAAGCAAACTTGAATCGAATAAATGAAATATTCTCGAAGCCAAATCAAAGTTTGAATATTGTTTATCGTTTTATGCTTGAAAAAATATATTATTCTTTATATAACTTTATGAGGGAAAAATGGTTTTAAAAAACTTATTTTGCACAATTGTTTGTAATATTTAGTTTTATTCTGATAAATCAAGCTACTATCACAATTTACAATTTAATTACTGGAGATTTTTTCCATATAAATATTGATTTGTAATGTATATATACCAAACCATTATTGACATATGCTGCGGAAATGTGGGTAATGAAGGAGCAGGATAAAAAAAAGAATTCAAGCCTATGAAATTTCTGAGAAGTACTTACTATAAGAGTGACAAGAATGAATAAGATGAGAATTATAGAAAGGAGTATATTTTTGTTTTAGAATCACATCTTATTTATTACTCTTTTGGGTTAAACACTTATGTACTAATTTACGCTAATTGTTTTAGTGATTAGGAAGGTTATATTTAGAGGAATTGTACCCGCATTTTCTTGGAGAGAGATAGAGTGGAAAACCATTTTGATTACATCACTCTCAGTACACCCAATTGAGATTCAAACCTCGATTTCCTGTTATCGACAGTCTAGTCTACTGCGAGAATAGCGTTTTAGATCATGCGGCCACCGAAGTGGGAGAGAGGAACAGTTGAGGAGGAGCCAGTCCAGGAGAGGATAGAGACTAAGTTGGTGTGGCCATGTGAGGAGAACGGAGGAAAGGATACCAAGGGACAGGTGGCTGATGGAAGTGTAGAGGAGACTTAATCATGGTGAAGGAGAGGTGGGGGGGAGAGGCTTATGTTCCAAAGAGAGTCGGCCATTGGCTAGAAATTGTTCATGATTATGATTGTATATACAGTGGAACCTGGATAATTCGAACTTGAAAGGACCAGGAAAAAATTCTAGTTATCCAAAAATTCTAATTAAATAAGTTTCTTAAAAGGAATTCCCTTCATCACAGATACTTTTTCGACCAAAGTTAATGATTTATAGGACTGTGGCTTGGACAGTGACATCAAGACACACACACATACAAACACTACTGTACAGTATGTACTAAACAAAACTAAAACCAAACAAAACAAAATAAACTTGCACGTCACAAGAATATTGCTACGACCGAATCACTTAGAACAGCGCACTAACGGAGTACAGAACTGTATGTGTAAACAAAGAAGTATGGGTGAGCGGGGTAGGGGCGTGAAGAAGGGTACTGACCGCATTCCAACGTCGGCTCCCCTTTTTCCAAAAATAGAACAACGACGGCGTCGCAACTAGAAGTAGGAAAACAATACTGCACGGTACATTACAACTTACGAAAAGTTCGAACTAACCAAAACAAAATTCAAATCATCCACGATTTTTTAATATGGATTTAATACAAAATTCACGGAACCAGGCGAAAAATTTGAGTTAAAGACCATTTCGAATTAGTGAGGTTCCACTGTAACAGCACACAAGTCAATAATTAACTATAAATGGTATAATTTAGCTTTCATAATTGCAGCCAAAATTTTTTAAAAAGCAAATTCGAGACTGATAACTGTTTCGAAGCTAAGTCGAAGTTTTGAAGCTTTGGATACCCCTACACTGCTGTAGTAAAACGTGTTTCATTTCTTTTTAAATCTTAAATATAGCTCTTATTGATTGGTGTTGTAGTTAACTATTTATTTCAGGGCTATGCTTTAGTGGAGTATGAAACATACAAAGAAGCCCAGACAGCCAGAGACACTTTAAATGGAACTGAAATCCTTGGTCAGAAAATTGGAGTTGACTGGTGCTTTGTGAAAGGACCTAAGAAGTGAGTACTATGTCATATCATGAAACCATAAGCAATTTACCCACATTAATGTAATTCTAGTTTTTACATTGGCTTTGGTAACGTGTAAACCATCACTATTCCCTTACACCTCAGATTTTCATTATATCTTATTCCTCTGAGGGTATATGTACAAGCTAAACTCGGTGGCATAGTTAGCTAACGCGCTAGTCGTGTTGAGCTCGACTGCTGATGACGGGGAGATCGAGGTTCGAATCTCGGCCGGGTGAATTGGTTTTTTTTCTAAATGGTTTTCCACTCTCCCTCCGCGCAAATGCGGGTTCACTTCCTATAACTCAACCTTCCCAATTCTTAATCCATTAGCGTAATTAGTACTTAAGCGTATAACCGGAACGGGTAGTAAGACGTGCTAAATAAAATTAAAAAAATAAAATACAATCTAAAGCAATATATATTTATTAATTTTTTTTTCAAATTTTAATGTTCATAAATAATGACCATAGTGAAATTTTGAAAAAAAAAAAATATTATTTTGATAATAGAGTTGCTTCGATTTGGATTATAATTATGTAAAATATTCTTAAGTTAATAATTTATTAACCAATTTTGTTCATTTTGTATCAAATTAAAGCTTCTGTTGTGACCTTAAAAACACAATTCAAACCTTTCAATTAAATATAATTTCTAATAATACATAATTGTTTTTAGTTTTATTATTTATTTATAAAATTTTAGGTAAATTTTAAACCACAAATATCATACTTTTCATATTTTAAATATAATACAAGTGTAGCATAAACTTTTGTGTAAAGAAATTGAAGAGGTGTTTTTTTGTGGCTTATTAATTAAAAAAAATTATTGTCGTTAAAAGTATTTTCATTCTAAAATATTGAGATTTAAATTCAAATCAAGCTCTAAATCAATCACAAGATTTCCACCAGATCTTAGTTTAATCCATAAAGATAATTAATTTTTTAAACACAACAACTGTAGATTCACACGTTTGTCGAAAAACAAACTCGGAACAAAAGTAAGGTAACGTGTCAAGCTTTAAATCAATCACAATATTTCCAACACATTTGTGTTCTGTTAAAGTTCAACTCGTCTCTCCTTCGTCCGCTCTGCCTGAGATTTTCTCAAACCATCCAACCCAAATCAGTGTGCATGTGCATTTGAAAGCACATAACTTTGTTGTTTGTTGTGAGGATAGGGTCTATTTCAAATAGTCGTTATTGGAAAGCGTGTGTATTGACATATTGGATTGTACTATGACATAGCATTATAATTTGAAAACATTCTTCGTGACACTGATATATTATTATTATTTAGCACCGCTTCTTACTACCCGTTCGGGTTATATGCTTAAGTACTAATTACGCTAATGGATTAGGAATTGGGAAGGTTGAATTGAGAGGAAGTGAACCCGCATTCGCGTGGAGGGAGAGTGGAAAACCATTTAAGAAAAACCACCCCCAGTTCACCCGACCGAGATTCGAACCTCGATCTCCCCGTCAGTCGAGCTCAATGCGACTAGCGCGTAAGCCAACTACGCCACCAAGGTGGGTGACACTGATATAAAATATATGTTGATAGTGAAATGTTTTTAAGTTAGCGTTGTAATGCTTCATGGGTCAACATACAGCGTGTGAATTGCTACACTACTCAGGCAGATTCTTGTGTCTATTTTAAGCGAACATGTGAATCCATCTTAATTCTAAAGTTATATGCATAGCCTAAGGTTTGAATTTAATGATCTTAAAAAGTGCATACTTTAATAAATAATCTGGTTTTATTCTGTTTTCAGAACCCGAAGGAGTAGGCGCAGAAGATAAAAGGAATCAAAACTGTTATAATATAATTATCACTACACATTTACAATTTTTATATTTTAACATTTAATTTAATTCATCTCAAAGTGTAAATGTCAAATAACTCTTTAGAGAGTTTCACAAGGCAATATTTTGAAATAAAGTCATTCCTAAAAATCCATTCATTCAAATCATAAACTAGAGCCTAATTTGGTTACTTAAGCATA
Organism: Timema podura; assembly: GCA_033556935.1. Taxonomy (NCBI): domain Eukaryota; kingdom Metazoa; phylum Arthropoda; class Insecta; order Phasmatodea; family Timematidae; genus Timema; species Timema podura. The sequence continues at coordinate 26,540,262 of JAVRXN010000006.1, forward strand.
TTCTTTTTTATTTAAAATGCTTGAATTTGACAATCTGGTTATTAGCCATTCAACTTGCCAAGTTAAAAAAAAAAATTAACAATGAAGTTAAGGGGTCAATATTGTCTGGTGTAATTTTATGGTAATGTACAGTTCGGGGTTTGAATTATTGTCATGTTTACTGACGATCATTAAGAGTTCTAAGAACCCTCTATCATCATGGGCCAGTTATATTACATTCACGACTTTAGTTGGATGACAGCTCAAAAGTTACTAGAAATAGTCCCTAATGTATCCCTACACCAAAGCTGACATGTCACTTAGGATAGCTGTAATGAAAACATACGGTAATGTATGAATGTGATTTAACCACTGGAATCTAGGCCATAATTATATTTATTGGAGGTCAGGCACAAAGCTTATTTATAGTTTTATTCTACTTAAAAAAGTTATTATTCACAGCACTTTTACAAAAGTTTTAACGAACATAGCTTCAAAATGGCAACCGGCGAATTTAATCCATGTGATTGATCATGATGGAAATAAGTAATTTAAATAGACGCACTCATGCAGTGGTTGAAAATATTTTATTCAGTTAAATATTTTGAAATACGATAAAATTATTTATTATATATAAAAAAAATGACAAATATTTTCTCTTTTCCAAGTAAATGCGATGCCTGTATTAAAAAGTACTAATGTATGCACTATACTACACATGATAGATAACATTCCAAAATGAAGAATAAGTATTTTTAATTGGGTTTAAAATATTGTTTCGGATTCGGTAAAGAGATATTATTAAAAGTAATGAAATAGTGTGAGAAAACTTTTACTTTAAATGTAAAATATAAAATATAATTAAAATAACTTAACATTTATAACAAAACAGTGATACTTTACAAGTGTTGGCAACCCAAAACCTTAACATCATTTTTGAAATATCATGAACAGACTCTACTTACAGTTTTATTTGATACTTTTACATATAAAAATGACCAAAAACTTATTTACTAAATAATACAGTTGTATGCTATGTATATTTTAAAACATATTAGAAAATACCCATTCCTTGGAGTGTGTAGAGCACATCTATCTACGTAGGCCAGGCATCCATTTTTCTACTCGTACACTCTTATTCAATCAATATTTTTGCAACTCATTTATTACTTTATTCATGGTCATAGTATAGAATTTAACTGGTAGCTTCATCTATTAGCTTCATTATGAATTATTCAGACTAATTAAAAGTACAGTGTTTTATTATTAGATGACTACAATAATTTATTGTGATGAAACATTGAATCACGCCTGCGCCAGGGAAAGGATTAATTTTAATAACTCAACTCAATGGAGATAGAGAATTTTTTTTAACCTAGAATAGAAATTATTTAATTTCATTCAATAATTCATTTTCGTACTTGAATCCCACATTGGCTGTCACAGACTAAATTCCTGATAACAAGGAAATCGGGAGTTTAAATCACGATCTGGTGTAATAGGTTTTGACACTTAAATTGGTTGTAGATGTTCTTCTCCCCATCCATACACATTTGGGTACATTTCGTCTTAATTATTACCTTCCTAAACCCTATTCCATTAGTGTAAAAAAAAAACTGTGGATAGCCTGAACAAATATTAAGACGTGATTCACAAAAATAGTAAAGATGATCGTTGATTAAAATACTTTTCTTTCAAATGATTTGTAAACCATCAATTGATCAATATCAAAGAAATATTTGATAGATTTCACTTCAAAGTGTCCATCACTACCTGCAACCAATGATACACAGGTAGAACTCAACAAGACAAAAAAATAAAGTGAAACTGCTTTATACAAAATAATATTTATTTATAATAAAAATTATTGCTTATAAATAACATTTGTATAGAATTAAAATTATTGCACTATTAGACTATTTATTTGATAAGTGAATTACTAACACAATATTATTGGTTCATAGAACTAATACACAAAACCCATTTTATTTTAAAATTATCGACACATCCAAGTCTTAGATGACCACTTAGCTAGCACATTTTTAAACCCTGTTATGTTACACTACATCATCATGAAAGAACAATAGTGAAACCTCAATTTTTATTCCATCAGTGAAGTTTTCATCTCGCATCTAAATTGGCATCACTAAAGACAACTTCCTGTACAGGGAGGATGTCATATGGAATTAAAATATAAAATGTTTGTAATATATTGTGTTAAGTGTTTTTTTACTTTTATTAAGTATGCTTCATTTTTCTATCAAATTAATTTAATGAAATTATAAATTAACATTTGCCAAACACCCGACACAAAAAAAAGGGATCACCAGCTCTTGGGACAGCAATTATGATTTTACTCAAAATACCTTGTATTTCATTAAAACATTTTGAACTCACCGGGATTCAAACTAAACCATTTTAAGAGGTGTTTGGCCATATTATGACGCACGAGAATTCGACCAAGCACATACCAGCTAGATAGACATGTGCAATATAAAGTTTACAAGAGTGATTTACATAATGGGCGATTTGCGCCAGGGATATGACTACTTTTATCCTGTCAATTACCCCCATCTTTGTCTTAACATTTGCTTTATTTTGAGATGTTAAGAAGTTGTAGGCCAGGATTCAATCCCTAGCGCCCTAATCCATGACAAAGCATACATGGATAATTGATTTCAAACATAATATCCAAGTCGCCGCGAAAATTCCAACGGCAATCATTGAATGGCTCATTTGAAACATGTGTGTAGCAAAGTTGTGCATTTCAAATCACATCTTCTCAAACGTCTCTTCATAGTCGCATGTCCGACATCGCCGTGTGTAGTTGTCATCTTCCTCATTGTATGTCTCTGGTCCGAAGGTGTGCTCGTGAGATACATTAGTGGTTCGGTCATACAGGCTACTACGTACCGACATGCGAAGTGCTGGAAAAGAAGAAAATGCATTAATTTTGGACGATATTATATTTCACGTTCAGAGGCAAAGAAACAGGAGTTAAAGAAGGAGGTAGCTCCCTCAGAGTAGTCTCCTTTATGACATTTCTCGACTAAACAACTTAGAAAAATTCTGAATTATATCTCCGAAATATTGAACTGTATCCACTGAGAATGGTATCTATTTCAACATCTCTAAAACCAACAACCTCGAGAAAAATTCTAAATTATATTCACAAAATTTTGAATTGTACCCACTCAAAATGGTCCCATTTAGACATTTATTAAACAAAATGCAGTCTTGAAAATCCTGAATTATATCAATAAATGGCAGACAACAAGTCTTAATTTTTATTACAGTTGGGTCGAATCCACTGTTTTACGAATCCAAATCTCTAATTTATCTTCAAATCCTAATCTTGAAATAATTATGAACATAAGAAAAAATGTAAATATAATAGAAAATACAAACAGTAATTAAATGTTAACATTCATTCTTATAATCCATTCACTATAGCATTCATACATTTGGTTAAATTGTTAAATTACTGGTCTGGGATCTGGCTGGTAAGGTCATCCTATAATAATAATTGGTTCTTAAACACCAATAAGCATTATTAGAGCTCTAAAAAAATTCAGTTGACATAATTTTTTTTTTAAAGATATGACTCTTGAATCAGAAATTTTGCCGAATCTTGAATATTCTTAAGGATTTGATATTCCACTCCTAATTTTTATGTCTAAATATTATTATTACTAGCACTGCGTCTTACTACCCGTTCGGGTTACACGCACTTACGCTAATGTGTGATTGTGAGATAAAATGGAGGACCTACAGTTTAACTTGGGATCCGAACTACGGTGGAGGCCTGGCATCCCACACATTCACAAGTTGTGATTAATACACGTCTTGTCAGAGGGGAAGGAAGGGTCTCGCAATCAGATAAATCTGTGCCACGACCGAGGATTGAACCTCGGACCACCAGCACAGAAGTGCTACACCTTACCACTAGACCGCCAGGTCACCAAACCTAAATATTGAAATCAGAAGAAACATCAAAGGTGGACTCGACTTCATCATAAGTCTGCTACAGGGCAGCAGAAATTAAAAACTATAATTCACTATATGTCTACTAAAGTGCAGCCGAGTCAATTAAACTTAAAAGGGTAACTTTTTTTTTATAAAAAAATTTGCAAACACTACAGAGATTAATAAATACAATATAACATTTTTTTTACAAACGATAATTCCTATTTACAAATATTAAAAACTTAGTTTGGCTTATAAAAACTTTTTCGAAATAAACACATTTAATTCAATTTATCTGAACAGTCCAGCTTCTTAAGGTTGGGTGTTTTTTAATTCAATAATCAATTAGTTTGAATCATATCCAGGTGTCGTATTTAAATAATATAATGCAGCTCTTGATGTACTTGTGCTAGAGAACACTTCATTTTTAGCAATGAGTTGTGTAGCCATACTGACCTTTGATTTGTTTGTTGTATTTCTTGAGTTTGGATTTACCCTTCTTCTCCTCACGCAGATCTTTCTCTTCGAGAAGTTTTTCTTCCGTTCCCCAAACTTCTAAAGCTCTCTCCTCTACCTAAATCGTACAAAGTTAGCTTTAGTTTGACTTTTATTTTTAAAAAATAATTCAATACCTGAAAAATGTCAGCTTTGTAAATTACAAAACTTCATCAATAAAAAATATGTTCAGCTAAAATGTTAGTTTATATTCAACTTTTTTAATTTTTGTGCTTACCTTGATGGACTACACTATGGCCCTCCCTATTCTATAAGCTACGCCATAGTGTAATCAGCTAAGTATACCCTGATTTTAGTTGGAAGAACAGTTTAGAAAATTCAAACATATTTATTTGCGGCCAACATTGATAAGATTGTCACAACCCTGAGCTAGATCGGGAGTTTATTTTAATTTTAATAACTTTGTTTAATTTACATGACTGAAAGAACTGGACAAGCAAACTCGTAATGAATTATAAACATTAATAAAGAATGCTAACTACTCGCAACAGTCTTGTTTCAGTTGTGCGGTAACTAGGCCGGATCAAACTATAAGAGCTTTTGTTTTTGACTATCGAGGCTGACACATTAATATCTTTTTCGAAGCAGTTACTCTGCCCATCGTCCGGACCGTACAGATTAGAACATTGTGTCACTATCATTATAGTTTTTACTAAAGGGGCAATCTCTGTGCGCGGGGCACCAGGTTGAGTGTTGGTAAAGGGGCAAGCGGTCATCAGTCGAGCCAAAAGTTTAAGTATTCCTGACTAAGCCAGTTAAACCCACCTCAGTGGCGTAGTTGGCTGACGCACATTTGTGTATGAGCTAGACCAAAAGGACGGGGATATCAAGGTTAGAATCTCGGTCGGGTGATCGGGGGTTGGTTTTCCACTTTCCCTCCACACAAATGGGGTTCACTTCTTCTAAAATTCAACCTTCCAATTCTAATCCATTAGTGTAATTAGTACTTAAGCATATAACCCAAACGGGTAGTAAGACGTGGTGCTAAAATCAAACAAGAAATGATTGGATTTTGTTAAATAAAAAGTTGGATTTCAATATTAAAAAAGTCGATAAATAAAAGGAATTTTTAGCTAAAAATTGTCAGAAAAATAAATATTCAAATAGCGGTGTCACGGGTTTGACTGCCACTATGACATAATTAAACACTTATTTAATTTTTATTTACCAATGGTGGAGAGAAATATTTCTTTCTGAACTGGAAACTTTGATTTGTTATAGGAATATCAAGAAGAAAACTATAATAGTGCAGTTGGTACTATTTCCCTGGCAATTTCGGCAAAGAGCAATGTCCTCTTCTACCAAGTAAAAATGTGTTAATTCGATAGGTATTGTAATTTTCTCATTAAAATCGAAATAAATCGACCATTATTTCATATAAAATGCCAGAAATTAATTTCACAAAAGATTCAATTTTGTTTTATTTCGCATATGAATATGAAAACTGCTAAAATAAAATTTAAAATTATTCGATGTTAATTTTAAAGTGCTAAGTAAAAGTTCTATGAAACATGTCTTATGATATTTCAATGTCGCTAACAATAATATTGAAGATAATCTACGACCCCTCCAGGATTAAGAATAGAGTTTCTCAGAGATGGCTGAACATTGCCAGGAATGTGACGCCTTCAGAGACTAGCCCCACAATCAAGGCCTTTAGGTAATCACTCACCATAATCGGTTGTCTCATGTCAGGGTTGACACTATTTTCTTAATAAAAAATTCCCTCCGTTTTCCAGGCTTATCCTGATGGAATCCCCATTTTTACAGGCATATTATTTAGAAAGTAGTTTATAAAAAATGAAATTTCACTTTTCAATCAAATTTACTATTGTGAAGTCTTGGTGTTTAGAACAGAATGGTTTGACCTTGATAAGTTGTTACACCACACGTTTCAAGGAGAAAGAAAAAAAAGTTGTGGTTAGGGGTAGAGATAAGTAATTTAACGTGATTATTTATTGAGTTTGATGTTTCTTCTATGAAGAGGCCTAATATTATTTCAGCTTACTCTTCAAAAATCACAAATATTCCAGTATATTTGTATTTTGTAAAATTCCAGATTTTTTCCCCCTGACACAAAAGAATAACTGTGTTTTTTCGCGGTTTATGGGAGTCATGCATATTCTAAAGTTTCACTCTTACACGAGAATTAATTGTTGGTGACAAGAAGGTCGAGGCTTGCATCTCAGGCGAGTGTACCAAGGATTTAAAAAAAATTCAAAATGGTTTCCAACTTTCTTTTCATGCAAATGGGTGTATATTTCTTCTAAAATCCTACCTTCCTCATCAGTGTAGTTATACGGATGGATAGCCCATACAGACAGTAAGAAACACAAAAATGAGGCAGTAGCTGATCTAATAAACAAAATTAAATTAAAAATTTTAGTTTTCAAAATTATAAAATTAATTTAGTGAGTATAAATTATAATAGAGAAAAACTTTACTATGAAAAATTAGTTGCACTTTTGTTCGCATCATAATTCTTTCAATTAACAGTGTTTATGTAATTAATATGTTCTGAATTTTATAAGACTTCAATAAGCTACTTATAGCCTAGCCATTAAGGAATACAAAAACAGGTATATTATTAGTAATCATTTCAAGGGGAGGGGGTAGAAACCCCCCTCCAATGGCCCAAAAAAATCCTACCTTGGTACAGCTAGGGATGTGAAAAAAGTATCGATAATTTACTAATATCAATATTTTCCTTTCGATACTAATATTTTTTTACTCGATGCTTTTTTTCTGATACTTTTATTGATATTAGTACTCACACTTCAGTATCGGATTGGTATTGAAAGAAACAATTTTTTTGTTTTCTTCACTAATTCTTAGATTAAATTTTTACTGTGGTTAAAGAAGGGTACAAAATATATTGAAAAAATATATTACAAAGAATATTTAGCTATTAAATAACGCTCCATCAGCTAAATTTTCATAGACATTTGAAAGATGGTATGGAAAACCTTTTGTAATATCCATTATACAATACTATCTATCGTACCTTTCAAGTTTACATAACATTTACGCAATAAACCTAAATATACTATATTATGGTTAAATCATTATAATTTTCAGTGTTTAAATAAATATGAAAGTACAATTATTATTACTATGTAAAAGTTGAAATTATTACTTGACAAAAAAAATATTTTTCCAGATTTAAATTTCGATACCGATACTTACTGTGATTATAGATACTTTTCTTTTGATACTATTACGGTATCGATAGTTTTGTTCTAATAATTTAAATGAGTACAGTATCGATACTTTTCTTTCGATATACATCCCCCTGCTTTATAGTGAGGTTTGATGATCATACTGTACTTTATAAAAAAAAGATAACATCTCCTCACTATTATATCTATGTGAAAGTCCATACAGTGTGCTGACCGTACCCTACTTTACTTAAGGTCTTCTGCATCAAATTCAACTTAAGGTGTTATTTATATTCTTAAAGTCAATCCGGTCCAATTTTCTAAGGAAGGACTATTTTATAAAAATACATTTACATATTTTTTTGCTGCCAAAATTGCTAACATATCATTATTTTATCAGTCAGTCTATCAAAAGTGACAGCTGCATACCAAATGACTTGACTCATGAATATGTGAAAGTAGATCTATATTAGCTGATGTAGCTGTAGCTGAAAATTAGACTGTAGTTATCTCAATACCTGCACATGAAGATAAAGTTTCATGTCCCCCCACCGAGCATTGTGAGGATTCTTCTTGACTATAAATTTTAGCGGAGGTTCTCGTTTGTCTAGATCGCAATCCTTCAGCAGGTATTCATTTTTAGCGTCTGTTTTAGTGATGAGTGCGTGTTTATCTTCGTTGTCCCTGCAATGAACAATATATTTTGTTTTACAGTGTTTTATCTATCCAAGGATAGATCATAATGGTTGTGGCGAGGACCTCGATTCGTTCTAAATCTAACATTTAAGTGACAAGTATAAGATAAGAATCTAATAGCCAAAGTTATCATGCACGTCCATCATGGACTCTGCCTTAAATATGAGTGAAGAATGAGCCTGGGCACGGGACGATTCCTGGATAGCTCAGTGGTCAGAGCATCGGCGTACTAAGCCAAAGGTCCCGGGTCAGATTCCCGTGTCCAGGTAAAGATAGAATAACACACAACTTTGGTAGGTAATACAGCTCAAACAAGAAGATGTATTATGTTGAAATTTACTGTAATCTTCTTAAAAAAAACCAGAAGAATTAAAATCAGTGAAACAATATATTTATATATTTTTTAAACTTGCAGAAGTACACGGTGTTGCCCGAAATAGCCCCTTTTTTTACTTTGGACCGAAAAAAAAAGTTTATATCTTTTAATTAATTAAAACAAAATCTAATTCAAATTTTAAAACCTCTGTGTGTGAAAGATATTATGCAACGCCCAATGGCAGACAAACAAACTCTTAATTTTATTATAGATGCAACAAAATTTTAAAATAGTTATTTTGAAATTTAAAAAAAATATTTAACTGATCCAAATTTTGTTGTTGTCAAGTTAGAAAATAAGAAAACAAAACTTATACGTCTAGACAAACAAACAAACTCTTCATTTTATTATAGATGCAACGAAATTTTAAAATAGTTATTTTGAAATTAAAATAATTATTTAACTGATCCAAATTTTGTTGTTGTCAAGTTCGAAAATAAGAAAACAAAACTTATACATCTGGACAAACAAACTCTTCATTTTATTTTAGATGCAACAAAATTTTAAAATAAAAAACTCATTTTGAAATTTAAAAAAATATTTAATTTATCCAAATTTCATTGTTGTCAAGTTAAAAAAAAAAAAAACACAATGTTTTCTGGTTTGAGTGTAATCTTGTATCTAATATTCAGGTTTATCACCGTCAGATAGGCTCTTAAAAGCAAACTTACACAATTAAAAAAAAAAGTAATTTATGTTATAAGAATTAGTATGGCCTTATGAATAAACCTAATTTACAATTTTCAAGGAAAACTTTCAAGGCTTACACTATAATTTCAATGCAAGTGCTTTATAGCTAATGTTGGATGACAATAATGTTATATATGCCATTAAATGTTTGGATAAAATGTTTCTATACTCTCAATATACAAGATAATCACAGTATTGGCAGTCTCCAAGTTTTGTGCATTATAAATTGCCACTCCTAAGCAAAATCGTGTTTACTGCAGCGCTGTGGAGTCGATGCGCCAAACCTTAGACTCCAACTCCCGTATTTTTGTACTATATAACTCAAGACTCCAATGCTCATATACAGATGTCTTCATAGATTCTTCGGCATTGTGAATTTATATTTAAATGTCAATTAAAATTACAATTATTGGTCCTGAAAAATTTTAAAAAGTATAAAATTAAAATGATATATTTATCAAATATTATTATAATGTTATAAGTTTTTATTTTGAGGCCAGAGTCGATACATTTTTACAAGCCCGAACTTTGACTCCATCCAAAATGCTTCCGACTCAAAACCCTATAGACCTGGTTTACTGAAATAGACTTGTGTATATAATTAGGTTTGGGAAGTAAACATTTCAAGTTATTTGTGTGTTGATGAAACCGCTTCCACCCAATATTTTGAGGTATCGTTGGGTGTGGTTTCGGCTCACGCATGGTAAGCTGGCTGCCAACTGACAGTCCAAGTTTTATCAGCTTCGTCAATGTGTTTATATTTGTGTCAATATTGCTTTTTACCTTTACCCTTTTATAAAAATAAGGGGAGGGGGGGGGGGAATGTAAATATATTTCTATGCTCTGAGATAAGAACTTCTTTATTATAACATGTAACTGTTCAAATTTTGTAAGTATTTTTAAGAACATTATGTATGAAAGTAGGAGACCGCCTGTATCTATTTAACATAATTTACTATGACCCACTTCGGTGGCTGCATAGTCTAAGGCGCTACTCTTGCAGAAGGCTAAATACCAATGATGGTGAAAATCGAGATTTGAACTGCGGTCGGTCGGCCTACCGAGGGTGGTTTTTCCAAAATGGTTTTATACTCTCCCTCCACACAAATGCGGGTACACTTTCCCTATAATCTTCCTCATCCCTAAAACCATTAACGTAATAAGTACATAAGCATATAACCTGAATGGTTAGTAATTTAATTTTAATTTTAGCACCGCGTCTTACTACCGTTCGGTTATACGCTTAAGTACTAATTACACTAATGGATTAGGAAATGGGAAGGTTGAATAATAGGAGTGAACCCGCATTTGCGTGGAGGGAGAGTGGAAAACCATTTAGGAAAACCACCCCCAGTTACCCGACGAGACTCGAACCTCGATCTCCCCGTCCTCGGTGGTCTGATCAACACGACTGGCGTGTTAGCCAACTACGCCACCGAGGCGGGTAATGGTTAGTAACAAGTACTAAAAAATATATAATTATGTCAATACAATTAATCACAATATACATTTTTTGAACTATGCCTGGCTACATTTTTTGTAGATATTCATGAAGACATCAATCTCTCGAATTATGTTCTTGAAAGAGCGGCTAAAGACACCCACTTTTCTAGAATGCACTCCAAGCACAGCCTTGGTGAAAATAGCTACCATAGTTTAAACCCCTTTAATGACTTTGTTGTGATCTTCATTTATGGTTGGATTAAATTAAGTTGGGTTTGTTATTTTTAAGCCATAAAATAAATGCGTGGCCAATGGCCATAACATCTTGAAGCTTTGGAGGTTAGAAAATTTTGTGTCCAAAAAAATCTCACCAGCTGTGAGTCTAGGTTGTGTCACATCATAAAAGTATGACAGATGCTAGGTTATATTGTGTCACATTGTAAAGCCTGTCAGATTCAAGGTTATATTGTGCCACATTGTAAATTCTGTCAGATGCGAGGTTATATTGTGCCACATTGTAAAATTCTGTCAGGTGTGAGTTTATATTGTGCCACATTTTAAAATTCTGTCAGATGCAAGGTTATATTGTGCCACATTGTAAAATTCTGTCAGATGCGAGGTTATATTGTGCCACATTGTAAAATTCTGTCAGATGCGAGGTTATATTGTGCCATATTGTAAAATTCTGTCAGGTGTGAGTTATATTGTGCCACATTTTAAAATTCTGTCAGATGCGAGGATATATTGTGCACATTATAATTCTGTCAGAAGCGAGGTTATATTGTGCACATTGTAAAACTCTGTCAGATGCTAAGTTATATTGTGCCACATTGTAAAAGGCTACCATGTATAAAGTTACATGATATTCCCCCAAGAATGAGGTTTAGTTGTGCGATATTTGCAATATTCAGCCAGAGTCCACTGTGTATAGGTCGCAAAGTTGCGGTGCGGCCTGTTCCTCAATGTTAATGTGATCAGAGGTACCTACTCAATACCTTGAAATCTTTAGGTTATGCAATTCCGGAACGCCTTCCACACATCCAGACACCCTACAAACTTACCTGCATTTATCACACACGGAGTACTCGAACGTCTGGAAAAGGTAAGAGTCCTGGAAAAGTTCCTGGCATTCGAGACACATGGGAAGGTCAGGTTTAACAATCGGCGCTGGTATCTGAGTCAGTGGAATATTCAACAGTTCTTCCTCAAGGTCGTCTTCCTCCAGCAAGAATCCTCCTCCGGTGTCGATGACCTTCTTGCCTTGCACCTTCATGATGCTCTTTTCAGCAGCTTCCGTATCACTTCAAACAAAACATCAACATTTAAAGTTTTTTGTTGCCATGTCTCACTACTTGTTCGGTACAAGTACTATATTTTTTAGCACTGCGCCTAGTACATGTTAAAGTTATAAGAATATGTACTGATTACATTAATCATTAGGAAGGTTGAATTTTAGAGGAAGTTTACCCGCGTTTGCGTAAAGTAAGAGTTTAAATCATTTCAGGGGAACCACCCTTAGTACACCCGACCAGAATTCGAACCCTAATCTCCCTGTCACAAACAGTCAAGTATACCATGAGAGTGACGGCTTGGACAGTGTGGCCAACGAAGCAGGTTTACAGGTACCAATTATAAGTGTTTGGGACAAGAAAGTTTAAATTTAGATGAAGTGTATCCACATTTACATGGAAGCTAAGTAGAAATCAATTTATAACAAGCCACCTTCGGCACCTACATTCACCCAGGATTCAAAACTCAATCTCCCTGTGATAAGCAATCCATTCTATAGCAAAACATTCACCTTAAATCAAGGGTCGACAACTGGTCGATTAAGAATTAATAGCCAGAGCTATTATTTATGCTTATTAGTGGGGATTACTCCACCTAGATATCATATTCTGAAAATTGAAACCGGGACATGGGAATCAAACCCGGACCTCTGGCTTAGTACGCCAATGTAGCCGACGATTTCCGCTAAGTCCATCATAGACTCTGCCTTAAAATATGAGTGAAGAATGACCCTGGGTACGGGATGAATCCTGGATAGCTCAGTGGTTAGAGCATTGGCGTACTAAGCCAGAGGTCCCGGGTTCGATTCCCGTGTCCAGGTGTCATTTTTCAATTTCAGAATATGATAACTGGTTGATTGCCTAAGAGAACTACATCGTAGTTATAAATCAATCTTTGCTTCTAATAAACCATCAAATATATAAAGTACTTACACATACTTTTTTAGAATAACCAAATTAACCTTGATAGATCTTAATTGAAGACCTGAGAGTTAAAAAACAGGTAAATACCAAACTATGGAAATTAGGAAAATTGAGAATACAAAATATTTTTTTTAATTACTATTAAAAGATTTTAAAAAAGTTGTTTTTCTATTATTTCTCATTGGAAGTGAAAAGCGCCACAATTAAAAATTATGATTAAGTAAAAAACACTATGTCTTTGGCGAAGAGCCAGTATTCAGAAGTTTCTTATGTTTAGTATTTTACTTACCGTGCAATTTTATAACATTTCTAAGAAATGTACATACCATTTAATTTGAAAATATAAATTTTATTTATTCTATTCTTTTCTTTTTAGATAGAAGGGCACATAATTATTTGAGGAAAGATTTAATTTAAAAGGGTGTCCAGACAAAGTATATTTTAAAATTCCCTCGACTTTTCCAGGATTTTCAGAGCCAATTCCTATGTATTCAAACCTTATTTATTAAGATCTCAATTTAATGCAATATTTTTAAGACACATTCCGGTATCACTCTGAAATTATGTCATTGTATGTAGGCGTTAAAAGATATCAACCTAAAGTGATGGCTTGCCAGATAGTGCGATCTGAGTTAGATTTCACCGAGATAATATCAAAACATTAAAAGATCAACTTTCCCTTTACAACTTAAAATATTGTGGTGAGACACATTCTTTTTTTTGTTTCTTCTTCCTACAACGTAATCAATTCTCGAGCATGCGTATAACCATGACTCAACTTTGGCTAAAGACACGATAGAGCAATGAAGAGGCAAATTGAAAATCACATGTTGACCTTGAAAATTGAGATTAGCATGCTCAAATGGGACAGCTGTGATAAAATTGATTTGAGTTATGTATCAACTGGAAGAAATAAGTTATTTTTATCATTGTAGATTTAAAAAATTGTGTTTTTTGTGTGAATATGTGAAAATTTCAGAAATTTCGTCAAATTTTCTGTCTTTTCCATGAATTTTCACTGCATGAGCAAATTTCCTGACTTTTCCCTCTTTTTCAGGTTTTACAAGTCACTATATAAATTAAAAGTAGAATACTGTATACTAAACAAAAGGTGATCATGGGACACTCGATAAGTTTGTAGGTTGATCGGGGTCCCAAAATGTTGCTGACACCTGCCTTATACCATTCGACCGCTGTAAAATAATGTTAGTTTTTCTCTGGTAGATATTGTTTGTTCTTTGCCAGGTTATCTATTGTTGTTATCTTAAGTCTATGTCCTATAACTTAACCTACAGGTTATCCTAATTTATTTAACAAAGTTTAAATTAATAAACTGTGCAAGGACAAGCTCTTAGGACCTGAATGACCCAATATTGATTCTGAATCTGATTCATGAATGTCTATACAAGAATGGAATCACTGGCAGAAAACTTTTCTGAACTTTGTACTAGCTCAAATGAACAAGAAAAATCACGAATTCTAATCAATCGTGTGTCACCATTTATTTGTGAGTATATAAAATGAATTCAGAACATTTAATGATGTCATTGGTGTATTGCAAATATTTTTTTCAAAACCCGTTAATAAGGTTTATGATTGCCACAAACTCGCCAAGAGGCAGGCGGGTGAAACGATCACACAGTATTTTGAATTCTTGAAGCTTCCAAGCAAAGATTTTAACTTTAAAGCTCTAACAGCAGAAATTAATCGTAGTTGACTATATTAGTGATGCTTTCATTGTTGGGTTACTCAGGTCTATTATATTGCAGAGACCCGTCAAAAATCTAAACCAAACTATAGATGACGCTTCCTTTCAAGTAAGGCCTCTAGAAAGTCTGCACTGGAACAGTGTCAGCAATATCAAATTCCAATGGCTGTCAATGTCGTTCAAAATATAATTACTGCATTGCAGAAAAATGCTCCTGTCGACAATGTTCAGTATAATGACCCTTCCGATAGTGTTTCATGAGGAGAAATAGTTATTGCAGCACAACAGAAATGATATTTCTGCAATCACAACTACCAAAAGATGAGTGTCTGTCCAGCCCGAAAGATCTCTAGAAATTTCTCCATGACCAGACATTATGCCAAAGTTTACAGGAGTAAGCAATATTAATTCCAGCGAGGTCATACTATTGTTTCAGGATGCGTTGCTACTATTCCAGCTTTGTTGTCAAAAGTTATTTTTCCGATTCGCGTGAATGGTTCTGATTCACATGCTCTGATCGACATGAGGAGCACTATCAGATTAATATATGGAACGAGTAGCTAGAAGGTTGAAACAACCCTAATGCCTCTAGTAGAGGGTCAACAGTTACGATGGCTTACATGTCATTCGAGTTCTTCTGTCATGGGCGTCTGTCAAGTAGATCTTTCATTCAAGGAACTTTTTCTTAAATAATTATAAAGAAGTTTTGTTCTAATTGAGTCTACATGTTTTTATGTTTGGAAAAATGTATGGCTGAAATCAATATTTTGGTTAGGCCTAAATTTCAAGAAAGAAATGGCTGAGAAGGGGACTGATATATGCCTAGTTAAATTTAATAGTTCAAATTAATCTCTCACTTAAAAATCAAAATACGCTCCATATTCGAGCGTTTATTTCTCCAGTTCAAAACTGCATTGCATGCTCATTCGAGATGGTAGATGAAAAGTAGTTTTCTGCTCAGGGTAGGCTACAGCTGTTCAACAAAACCAACAGCCAGGGAGTGAACATAATCCAGCAAAATGAGTGGGAAAGAGGAAGAAAGTTCTTATTATTAGACCCGCCTCGGTGGCGTAGTTCGCTAACGCGCTAGTCGTGTTGAGCTCGACCGCCGAGGACGGGGAGATCGAGGTTCGAATCTCGGTCGGGTGAACTGGGGGAGGGGGGGTTTCCTAAATGGTTTTCCACTCTCCCTCCACGCAAATGCGGGTTCACTTCCTCTAAATTCAACCTTCCCAAATCCTAATCCATTAGAGTAATTAGTACTTAAACGTATAACCCGAACGGGTAGTAAGACACGGTGCTAAATATTATTATTATTATTATTATTATTATTATATTATTATTATTATTATTATTATTATAACTAGCACCGCGTCTTACTACCCGTTCGGGTTGTACGCACTTACGCTAATGTGTAATGGTAGGTTGATTGCGAGATGAAATGGAGGACCTACAGTTTAACGTAGGATCCGAACCACGGTGGAGACCTGGCATTCCACACATTCACAAGTTGTGATTAATACACACCTTGTCAGAGGTGAAGGAAGGGTTTGGCAATCAGATAAATCTGTGCCGGGACCGAGGATTTAACACTGGATCCCTAGCACGGAAGTCTGACACCTTACCCCTAGACCGCCAAGTCACCTGCAGCAAGAAAGTTCTGTCCCAAAAAGACGAAACGGACAAATCTAAAGTTTGAAGAAAAGTGTACACTTGTGTATTCTGCATACTATTCAGAAACATACATTTATAGTCCAAGATAATGAATTTAATGTTGATTTAATTATATACACTTACATTCTAGCATAAGGATGTGGAATTAGTTTGCTATGCTTCAAAAGTAAAGCCTTTTGCCTATTCCTTTCAATACGAGCTCTTTGATAATCTGTCAATTTGATGTCTTTACTTGGAGAGAGAGAATCAGAATTGTCAGGTGATTTACTTGAGTCCACTTTCGGCAACTCTTCATTTTTATTTTCAAATTGACTCATTTTAAATTAACAGTAAACTAATGATAAAATACTAAGCAATTAAAGTATTGTGAGAATTAATATTATCAGTCGATATTATTATTTAAACGCTTTCGTTTATTTGGTCTCTCGACTAAAAATTTAAAGTTGACAACGTTAATAAACTAAATTCCCACTCTGGATTAAAAAATTAATTCTGATTTGACCCGGCCACATTTAAGCAAGAATGACAAAAGATACCAAACATAGTAAAACCAACCTACAAAAAATAAAAAGATTAATTTATTCCTAACAAAACTTTAACAGAATCACAAATCGTATACAGTATATAACGAATGTTAAGTACTCGAGACGATGTACTATGTAACCAAAAAAATTTAAAAAAAATTAGATTATCATATAAAAATAATGAAATATAGAGAAAAAAGATTTTCATGGCCGATAATATAACACAAAATTGAGATATGTTTCAAAAACACAGTAGTTAGTAAGACAGTAATGCTATAAAAAAAATTTAACCAATAAACAAAATAAATTAAAACACTAGTATCTAAAATAGGCTAGAAACTTCAGATACGTCTATTGGCGGACAAGTATTTTATTAAAGCTTGTTCATTATTATTATTATTATTATTATTTATCACCGCGTCTTACTACCCCATTCGGGTTATACGCTTAAGTACTAATTACACTAATGGATGAGGAATTGGGAAGGTTAAATTTAGAGGAAGTGAACCCGCATTTGCGTGGAGGGAGAGTGGAAAACCATTTAGGAAAAACCCGTCCTCGATGGTCTGGCTCAACACGACTGGTGCGTTAGCCAACTACGCCACCGAGGCGGGTTTGTTCATTATTCAAACTCGAGTTATTTGCGGCGCAGACTTTGTATCCTTACAAATTATGTTCAGACTAAACAATATTGTTTAAACAAAACATGCCCATCTCTGGTAGATAATTTTTTGGGTTTGAATGAACTGCGTCGGTATATTTTTTTTCTCTTTCATATCCTGTAAAGTGTATTACTGGGTATGATGCCCTTTTGGACGTACCAGTGGTGTTATTAATTCCTGATTCAGGAGTGAAAAGGGTTACTCTTCCGATCGAACAGAAGTTAAATGCAGTAATATATATGAAGGCAAGACGGAATATATACATACTTATATTTATATATGGTGCTAGGAGGGGAGCTAGTCCTAGTGGGTGCGGCCTTTTATGATAGTAGTATTAATTATGGTCAGACATATAGACTACAATCCAACGCGTCAATATTTACAACGAAATTATTTGCTATCCTACAGGCATTGAAATATATCTTATCTTTACGTCTTCAGCTTGTAGTGGTATTATGCGATTCCCGTAGTGCTTTGAAGATTATAAGTGGCTTGTCAAGCCCTCCATCACACCCAATGATAATTCAAATACTCGATGAGTGCGCCTCTTTACGAGCTAGGGACTACGAATTGGGGTACCAATGGATCCCTAGTCACGTGGGTATAATGGGCGATAAGAGAGTAGATAGTTTGGAATCTTGTGTATATTTACTTTCCATTGTATAGGAAATCCCACAACCGTATATCGAGGGTAAAACTCAGAAGTTAGGTTAAATGGAGTGAATGGTAGAATACCACATGCTAACAGAAATCAAAATGGTACCACAAGGTCTGCGATACAAAATTAGCTACACCATGGTTTTCGGGAGTTGAGGGCTCCCGTAAGTTTATTTGTACTATAATCCACCTTCGGCTTGGGCACGCCTACACGAAAGGCTGACTTTATTTGATGCGCAAGGTCCCGTCTTCATATTTTAAGGTTTGCCACGTTCCTTGAACAGTAGAACAAATATGTATTAGGGCCAGTGTTTCATTGTCAGATTAAAGTACTAATAACCTCAAGTTAAAACTTCAGGTTAAATGTAGTTTACTATTTAAGGGCCAATGTTTCAATGTCAGGTTAAGGTACTATTTAACTAAGTTGAGGTTTAATATAACCACGAGTTAAAACTGCAAGTTAACGTAGTTTAGAGTTTGAATGGATTTTTATGTGGAGGTTAGTTGACTTGGAGTTAATTTGTTGAATACAGAAGTTGATAGTATATTTTTACTTAAATTTCACTTGAAAAAAAAATCATTAGTGGAAATGGGAATAAATTAATACTGAAATACGTTTATAATCATTATCTAATTTATTTTTAAATACATTTGCGAGTCTTTTGCATGTTTCAGACACATTTTACTAATATATTATATACTAATATTCCCGCCCAAACTATTACATTATTTTTAAATATACTTAATAGATTTAATCATTTATTTTATCCTGCTTGAGAATAAACTAGAGTGTTTAAAAAAGGGGGTGGAGGGTGCGCAAAAACCAGTACATATAAGGTACTTTTTTTTATATACACAAACTAGTAAATAAATAATAATTTAACGTCATCCTTCTACTCAAAAGGATATGGAAAATCTATTTAAATTAAAACCAAAATTAATTATGTTATTTTTTTATGATAAACAATTAAATCAAAACTCACCTAAGTCACGGGGTATTGCCATATCGCTGAGCGGGATCCTAATATTTCAAGAAAAACGTGTTAAATTCTTGAAATTTTAGGTTTTGACAGTTTGGAATAGCTTATGATAGTAAAAAGGATTACTAATTCCATATTATAATACTTTAATAACCCGATAATTACATTTTGAATAGTTATAATATGAGTTTTTATTTAATTGTTTATCATAACAAATGTTCTTATTAATTTTGGTTGTAGCTTAAATCGATTCTCCGTATCCTTTTGAGTAGAAATATGACGTTAAATTATTATTTATTTACTAGTTTGTGTATAAAAAAATGTGTCTTGTATGTACTAGTTTTTGCACACCCTCCACACACCCCACTTTTTTTAAAAAAAAAACACTCTTGTTTATTCTTAAGTAGGATAAAATAAATAATTAAAAAATCTATTAAGTAAGATTTAAAAATAATGTAATTATTTTTGGAGGGAATATTAGTAAAATATTAGTATATAATATATTAGTAAAATGTGTCAGAAACATGCAAAAGACTCGCAAATGTATTTAAAATTAAACTAGATAATGATTATTAACGCATTTCAGCATTAATTTATTCCCATTTCCACTAACAAATATATTTTTGGTCAGTGACATTTGAGTAAAAAATATACTACCAACCTCAGCATTCAACAAATTAACTCCAAAAGTCAACCAGCCTCCATATAAAAAGCCATTCAAACAGTAAACTACGTTAACCTGAAGTTTTAGCTCGAGGTTGTATTATTAAACCTCAACTTAGTTAACTAATGCTTGAACCTGACATTGAAACATTAGCCCTTAAAATAAGCGTATTTAAAAAAATTAACACTAATGCTTATACAACACATATATCACCTTAATCATAAGATGCTGTATTACCACTCTGCAAAGGTCGATATACCCAATTAGCGCTAAATTTTGATACAAAATATAGATCTCAAAATTTCTATATTTGAGCCGCCATTATTTTTTATACGAGTTGAGCTTAGAGCTATACTTTGAATAAATTGACCCTCAAAATCACTATTTTTGAGGCGCCATTATTCTTTTATTGGTTATAAACGTAATTTTTTGGACATTGCAGCAGCTATTTTAAAATATTTATATACAATTTCCATTTATCTTACTAATTCTTGGGAGAAAGAATGAAAATATATACTTGGTCTAGCTATCTAAATTAAATCTAAAATTTAGGAAAATCTTTTAACGTGTTTTGTTGGCTAAACTAACTTTTGCATTTGTTCCATGAATAGTGCTGCCCTCTTCAAGTGGTGAATAAACTAGATAAACTTATTCTAAATAATGTGCGGATGAAAATGAAAGTGTTCAAATAAATCACTTTTGGTTTTAAAATTAAACAACTTGTTTGTTTTCTTCAGAGTTTCAGACCGTGAGTACTTTTTACATAAACTAATATTGTTTATTAAAACGATATAATCTATAAAATAACTTCTTGCAATATAAGCCTACACAATGTAACATTATTGACTGACAGATCGATGATCGTACTTGAACATTTACTTTTAGGAATTTTGTAAATTTGGCTTAACTTGATTTAGAACGTACTTTGAAATTAAGTCGATATGTTTATTGAATCAGGAATTTCTCGTCATAATTTTTTTTCGACACAACAAACAAGTTACAAAAGCCCTATAACATATTGAACATCTGAAGATTCTTAAATTAATATATTTCTACCTTATCTGTTAAGCCAGGTTTGTTATTAGAAGAATATCAAAATAATCACATCAGAGACGAAACTTAAGAGCCGTACTTTTTAGGCCAGTTTTTTCTTTAAAAATGTACACTAGTATCACAAAAATGCTGGGAATACACTTAAATTAAACTCAAGATTCTTAAAAAAAACTTTCTTGCATTAACAAATATCGTTGAAAAATCTTTATTAGTGTATATTATAAAGCCGATAAGTGGTCAATAATCTTATGGGCTGCCACAGTTCACTCTCTTTTGCAACATACTATATTCTTATAAATGATTAGTTATAGTTTTCTAATTTAAATGAAAATAGACTACTAATTGCATCCTTTAATAATTCTACATCCAGCAAACTCACATGTAAGGCTCTATAAAAAATGATAATCTTGAAAAGATATGAGTGCACCTACACACTTACTAAGTCAAATTTAAAATAAAATACATTTTACGGTTAAATAATGTATAGGTACATATATTATTAGGCTCTTTTCCAACCTAACTTAAAACCTAACCTTCACTACGGTAATTAAGCTACTCGCCCGTTTTGATATTAAGCTTGCTATCGGTCTATCCACCCATAAATTAGAATATTAATTAACATTCACAAAATAATATTTTTTTACTTTTGTTGTATAAGAATTAATGACGTCATATAGAAGAGGATCATGGCTCAAACGACGTGTTAGTCTAGTAGGGTTAATGTCTGAGCAGGTTTTATTGATTTTTCTAAATGTTGTAAAAAATAAATAATTTCTAATACTGTATAAGTTAGTATCAATGGATTCACCATTTCCTTATGATTATAATGATATTACATTTTTAATGATTTGATATCTTAAGTAAAATACAGTGTATTATATAATAAAGTGTTCCTGCATCTTTCCTGGATTAGAACCTCAAACATTCCAGTCTATTTTGAGCCTACCTACATAGGTGGTCGAATTATCTAACTCTTTCGATCATGAGGGCCAAATAGAAAAAAAAAAATCCAAAGTGACCGCATTCCAAAAAACTCATTATTCCAGATAAAGTAAAAAAACATCACTTTTAAAAATTTTAATATTACAAAAAGAAACATGATTAACTTAAATAAAATTTTAAGACTTAACTTACAGTATGTAATATTATTTTTTAATCAAAGTTATGAAACCTTTCATTTGCAGCAGTGTTGTGAGTGCTAGGTCTTGATTCTTGTGTTAAAGTTTCAAAATTGATGACAAATGCGTGTTCATAAGCCGGGGCGATGTCTCGGGGTGTTTGTTACTTTTCATAATATAAAATAACTCTCCGCACACTTATGTGCTGCCAAACATTGCATATATTTGGTGCGCATATTTAAAACCAATTTTCGACAATTAATCTCTCGTGAATAAATTATTATATTATTAGCACCGCGTCTTACTACCCGTTCGGGTTATAAGCACTTACGCTAATGTGTAATGGTAGGGTGATTGTGAGATGAAATGGAGGACCTACAGTTTAACGTGGAATCCGAACCATGGTGGAGGCCTGGCATTCCTCACATTCACAAGTTGTGATTAATACACGTCTGGTCAGAGGTGAAGGAAGTGTTTGGTAATCAGATAAATCTGTGCCGGGACCGAGGATTGAAACCCCGGACCTTCAGCACAGAAGTCTGACACCTTACCCCTAGACCACCAGGTCACCCTCGTGAATAAAGAATCCAAATTTGGTACATAGGCTACACCAACTCACATTTATAGAGTTCACCAATCATTGAACCACTTCGCTAGCTGTGTGGTTTAATGCATTACTCTTCCAGTAGACTAGACTGCCGATGACTGGGAGATCGCGGTTTGAATCTCGGTTGGGTATATCCCTACTGAGGTTTTGTTCCCATAATGGTTTTTCACTCTCCCTCCACACAAATGTGGGTACATTTCTTATAAACATAACCTTCATAATCCCTAAAACATTAGCATAATTAGTAGGCATACATAGGCTTATAACCCTAACGGGTGGTAAGACCTGGTGCTAAAAATAAAATCTTAAATGATCTCAAATCGTTATTTCTAAAATATTGATTTAAAAATAAAAATACGGTTGTAATGCATGTTGTACACCAGAAGGTTCCCTATGCTTCCCACAAGTTTAACATGCCTGTTCTAAGATAACATACAATAAACTGGATTATAGCACTTTGATGAAATTTTGGTTTGAATCTTGGCTGGGTGTGATTATAGTGATTTTTCTTAATCATTTCCCACTCGGTATCTTTAGTCAAATTTTGGGTAAATTTCCTCTAAATTTTATCTTTTAAATTCCTTCCCCATTGTTTTAACTAAATGCAGATTGCGGAGGGGTTCAGAAAAAAAAAAGTGATCCTGACTAATTTAAATAAAGTCAAATCTATTGAGTTTCTCCACCTTAAGGTGGTCACTTCGGTCGGCTAGAAAGTATCAATCACTCTCGGGCAACACAGCTTAAAATACAAATGTCCGTGTCGTTTTCTGGAACTACTACTTTATTTTGTCTAAGCCTGTACTCTACTTTGACCTTCACCTACAACCACCCTCTTTCTTGTCAATATTAATTACTCAGTCAAATAATTGTTTATCAAAGCAGAATGTATCAAGGTCATTGATGCCCCTCCAAGCCTGTTTGAGTGATTCATTTTTCAATTAATTTAAACAATTAACAATTTTGCTCATAAAGTTCTTCTGTTCTTGTCAATTTATATATTTAAATGGTAAAAGAAGATTACATAAATTTGATACGTCAAAAAGAGTAGGGCCTACATGTACTATAAAGAGTATGTTTGTTATTATATTATAGTCTTACTACGTGTTAAGGGTATACACATGCATGATAATTAGGCCTACAGTACCTAGGTACTCTAATGAGGTAGGGATGAAGAAGGAAAAAGGTTAGAGGTAATATTCCCACATTTGTGTGGCAGGAGAGAGTGAACTTATTTAGGAAAAATCGCCCTTAGTAGACCTGACTGGGATTCAAACCTCGATCTCTTCGTCTTCACCAGGCCGGTCTAAACACGAGAGTCATGCCTTAAACCGTCTGGCCATAGAAGCATGAATAAACAGTTGTTAACCCTAATTTTAAGCAATGGCACGGACAGAAATTTTTTCAAGGAACATGCAATATATATTATATATATATATATTCTCACCCGCCTCAGTGGTGTAGTTAGCTAACACGCTAGTTTCGTGTTGAGCTAGACTGCCGAGGACAGGGAGATCAAGGTTCAAATCTTGGTCGGGTGAACTGGGGGGGTGGGTGGGTGGGTTCCTAAATGGTTTTCCACTCTCCCTTCACACAAATGCTGGTTCACTTCCTTTAAATTCAACCTTCTTAATTTCTAAAACATTAGCATAATTAGTACTTAAGCGTATGACCCGAATGGGTATTTTCTCCGAGTATTAAGTTACCTGTTCGAGTTATGGGCTCAACATGCACTTTATTGTTGCTATTATTTCGGTACTTTTTCCTTACACTTTGGAATGCAAAGAAGCACTTTTAATGTCTTTAATGTGTTTAGATATATACCCTTTGAATACCAAGGTGTAAGGCTTATTTTAAAATGTAGCCGGTAGATATTACAAAACACACATTCTTAGGGCCAGTTTCATAGTCAGATTTAGTACGCCTAAAGTGCGAGTCGATACTAAATACAGGACGACACCTACCTAGACCAAAATGGAATGGGCCAGTTTCGCATTTGCTACCCCCCCCCCCTCCCACTCTCCTTTCTAAATCTGATTTTAAGGGATAAGTGGAGCATGCAAGGCCTACTGTCATTGACACAGATGCACCAAGCATTCTTGTATATAGCTTTTTTTTTAAAGGACCCATTTTCTTAATATTAATTAGTCAATACAGTTTTGGTTTCGACTTGATATCCACACTTTGAAAACAAAGGAAGCATTAAAAAGTCTGGAAAATTTTAAAAAATCCTTGGAATTCTTAGATATTTTTGCGTTGATTTTTAAAATGCTAAGTAGAATATAAAAACCATTGTTAACTAATATTATTTTATATCAAATTCGGGATTATTTTGTGAAAAGCGCTGAAATATGTTTCTTTGATTTCTGTGTCCAGAATTTAATTTGGGATGGAAGCAAACCTAAGTTTAGAGTCTGTATTTTTGCTTTACACAAAAAACCTTTTTTGGCCAAAATTTATTTTATATTTCTTGAGCTGATAGTAATTTTGATAGTTGTTTAATATTAAAAATAAAAATCTTTTGTTTGAAATTTTACATAAAATAGTTTCTGAGCTATGAATAAAAATAAAAATCAAATTCAAATTTCTCCATATATATATATATATATATATATATCTGGAGAAATTTGAATTTGATTGTTATTTTTATTAATTATATATGGAGAAATTTGAATTTGATATGTTATTTGGTGGACATGTAACTCTTTTATCAATGTTTATTTAACAGTGTAGGGTATCATATTTCCTAAAGGCTATTTGGTGGAGTATTTATGTAACAATGTATAAAATTTTGTTTCATAAATCTTACAAGATTTTACTAAATTAATTTATATCGAGATAAAAGAGTTCGAAAGTATGTGTGGTGCACGGTACCACTTATTTATATTATCAGTT
The DNA here is from genome assembly GCA_033556935.1 of Timema podura. NCBI lineage: Eukaryota > Metazoa > Arthropoda > Insecta > Phasmatodea > Timematidae > Timema > Timema podura. The sequence goes on from JAVRXN010000006.1 coordinate 26,565,838, forward strand.
GCGGCTTCAGAAAAATTGTTTGTTTGGTGGACTGTTCTTATTTTTAAATTCTCTCTGGGGCCCATCAAACAAAAATAAAAAATGGCCCGTGTCTGGTCTAAGGTGTCACTCTCGCGAGAGACTTGGACTACCGGGAGATCGGCTGTACCGGGTTTTTAGTTTTCCACTCTCCCTCCACGCAAATATGGCTACATTCCCTTTCAACCTTCCTCATCAGTGTAATTAGTATAATCTTAGAATCCAAACGAATATTAAGATGTGGTGCTAAAAAAAGTTAGATAGGTACCTTGGTAAGTTACTGAAATGCAGTGATAAAAAATATACAAAATTGTATGCATAGGCCCTTGAATTTAAAAAATTGGGAGAAAGGGATGCTTTATGTTGCAGGTATCTATCGAAATTTTCCAAAAGGTCAAAATGGTTCAGGTTGTGTTGTGTAGTTTATTTATTGCTCCCAGTATTGATATAAAGTAGCTACACTATTTTTATTATTTTATCAACATTGATAATTATGATCCATCAAATGACAACATTTCAGAACAAATGATTCGACACATACGAATATTTAATGTGTATCTCCTGCTCGCATTATAACATACACATTTCTTTTAGAGGTATTTAGCGTGCACTTTCTGAACCGACTTATTATATCAACACACGATTAATAAAATTAACTTTAATCTAGAACAGACACAGCACCCAGCCCTCCGGCCGTTAAAACATCACTGTGAAAGGAGAAACCCACATTCCACCAATGATACATTTTTGGCCATGCCGGGAATCGAACCCGGGACCTTTTGGCTTGCTAGGCAGATACACTACCGGCTTAGCTAAGGTGTCGGACTTCATATATTACCGGTATTTTATAATGTGTAATGCTGGGATCATGATCTACCTAACCATCACCTAACCGCTATCGTAACATAAAGGTTCTCTTCGTGTTTTATTTGGAAGCCATAATGAGGCAGTTAACTTAAAATTTACTTAACGTAAGAGTTGTCCAAAGGGTTAATTTTGACGGTATGTTAAGTGTAGCTATCAGCCCAGAGCCGCCTTTATAGGTGTGCAAGTGGTGGGGCTGCACAAATCCCGTTGATTTTTGGGGCTCTGCGCTTGCTTAGGTGACAGAGAGGGGAAAAAAACAAGTTGGGTTGGGAAATATTTGCTTTGCGCCCTCGTATGGTAGGCTACCTGTGTGACAGGCGATCTAGCAAATATTGTCGGAGTGTAAAAACAAAACAACATATTCGTGTGGTTTGATTCATTGCTCGAGGGAAGTGAATTCTCAGTTTGAACTTGTCTGTTTGGGGTGGATAAGGACCACGATAGCTTTTGAACACATTGACCGGTTTAATTCAAATTTAGCACAGTATATCTTTTATTTATTTGAGGTATTTAACGTTCACTTTCTGAAACGACTGATTATAGTCAGAACGTGAGAATTTCTATGAGTGAGATTGAAAGGGCCAACCAATTTTGCCAGAAAATGTGTTTTCACATACCTTCCAGGGTTAATTTTACATGCCACAATCGACATGGGGAAGATGGCTCTACTTCCCCTCCGAAGGAAGTTGTGCTACAGATTTTTATCGCTTAAGAAAAATCCGTTGGCCCCGGCTGGGCTAGAACCCACGAACATCGGGTTCTGAGGCGAGCATTTTACCCCAAGACCACCAAGGTAGACTACATTTATTTTTTGTACCGTAGTACACATCAAGATCGTTGGGGGAGGAGGGGGGGAATCAAACTAAAGGTTGGGGAGAAATCAACCCTTATTTGTATAAATACATGTTTTTAGAATTAATTATTACATGTATTCACCGATTAAGACATTTTCTGATACCCTATTCGGCTTAAAAATTTATGTTTAGGTGCAAACTACTATAATAACATTAGATGAAGATTAAGCATTTTAAATTTTTTTGGGAGAGGGAGGAAGGGGGTGGAGAATAAAGCAGATAGGATTAAGTTTTCCCCTGGGACCCCCTTTTGTTAAGTACATCCTTGTAATCAAATCATATTGGGAATTACCTCAACACGGCTATTTATTATTTTTATTTGTTTGTTTATAGCGTGCAGCCGATTTATACGGTTTAGGCTAGTTCTTTAGTCCACAGCTCGTTTTATACTAAAATGACGTGGCCACTTTCTAAACTTTATTTTGTATCGCCATTGAGCTAATTTTGCAAGTATTTAACATGGTGGCTACAGACAGGGAAAACAGGGAAAGCCTGGAAAAGTCATGGAAATGTCAGGGAATTTAACTAAAAATAAGGAAAAGTAAGGGAATTAAAAATATGTCTAAAATATCCCATTAATTTTGCAACTAAACACTAAAATAAAAGTTAATACCTAAATAAAATAACATTTTAATTTTTTAAATAACTGATAAAACTGTTTATGTTTATTAGATACAAATTTTTTTTAATACATGATCAATAATGAATCAAACAAAAGTCAATCATCGATCATCAAAACTGGAAAAAAGTAGTCAGGGAAAATTGAAAAATGTTGCCTGGAAAACCTGGAAAAGTCAGGGAATTTTTAAAAATATGTTTTGTAGCCAACCTGATTTTATCAGCCCTAAATGTTCCAGTTTATTAAACATTTTGTTATCAAACTGTACACATTCATTGGCTTTCTTTTGCTCGAGTTTTTATGTTACGTACTGATGATGATGATGATGATGATAATAATAATAATAATAATAATAATAATAATAATAATAATAGTATTAATAGTATTAATAGAAATAACAACAGAAAAAGATCCCTATGATTTTGTAATACTCGACTATACAATTTGTTTGATACTATCATCTAGTTATAAAAATATACTTTGTTCTAGGTGTAGCAATACTCTTCATATATAAAAATACTAATTGTGTCAGTTTAACAGCTTATTTAAATAGTAAGCAGTTTATTTTATGAAACAGCCTATCATTGATTATTTAATTTATATAATTTTACCTTGTTTATCTACAATATTGCGCCTTCACCTCTATATTCTATATACACATTAAAAGGCGCATTAACCAGATTTTCTGTAATGCCTCTAGATATATATATCTATATATATATATCTACATTACGTAAACATTATTTATTACAGTTTTTTATCACTACGTCTGACTACTTGTTCAGATTATACGCATATATTATAATTACTCTAATAGAGTAGGAGATGAGGAAGGAAGCACTAAAGAGGGAATTTGTACCTACATTTGCTTGTAGAAGGATTTGAAAACCATTTATAGTGAAAAACCACTCATTAGACCCGACCGGGATCCGAACCCCAATCTCCCAGTCATCAGTAGACCAGTCCAACACGAGAGTGACGCCTTAGACCATTTGACCACTGAAGCTGCATTTTTTTTTTTTGTAAGTGTTGGTTAGTATCTTTCTCTGTCTCCGTTCTTCCGTGGTTTGTTGTGTTTATTAACAACGGTGAGTCTTGGGCGTTCATTATCGGCCGTTTATCACCCTCCTACACCCCTTGTGGTTGGTATACCTTGAATATTACAAACTCGTTCTCCCTCTTTTAGTGATGAAATAATCGATAACACCGCCACAATTCTCTAGCCCCCACCCCATTTTTTTTTACTTTAGTTTCCGCGAGCCGACCCAAGAGAGCACTCGTCGCGCGCTTCGGTAATCATGGCGCAAATAGTGGACCAAGGTTACTTACGAGGCTACCGAGCTATATAGTGGGACCGACATAGTACTTTACAAACTCCGAGCTAATATAGGACCGACATAGTACTTACTACGAGACTAGCTCACTAATATAGTGGGACCGACATAGTATTCTACGAGGCTAGCTCACTAATATGTGGACCGACTTTAGTCTTTCTACAAGACTCCGAGCTAATATAGTGGGACCGACATAGTACTTACTTACGAGACTAGCTCATATATAGTGGGACCGACATAGTACTTCTTACGAGGCTAGCTCACTAATATGGGACGACATAGTACTTCTACAAGACTCCGACTAATATAGTGGACGACATAGTACTTACTACGAGACTAGCTCATATATAGTGGGACGACATAGTATTCTTACAGACTCCGAGCTAATATAGTGGACGACATAGTACTTACTTACGAGACTATCACTAATATAGTGGACCGACATAGTACTTTCTTACGAGGCTAGCTCACTAATGTGGACCGACATAGTACTTTCTTACGAGACTCCGAGCTAATTAGTGGACCGACATGTACTTTTTACAAAACTGCCGAGATAATAAGTGGGACCGACATAGTACTTTTTACACCCGTCTCGGTGGCGTATTGGGCTCATTAGAGAAATATTTGGTTTTTATGCTCTTTTATATATGGTATTGAACTTCAACAATATTGCATACAATATATCACTAATATGTTACAAATAATTATATGAGAACAAAACACACGTAGTTGGCTAACGTGCCAGTCGTGTTGAGCTAGACCACCGAGGATGGGGATATCGAGGTTCGAATCTAGGTTGGGTGAACTGGGGGGGGGATCCTGAAATGTTTTCCACAAGTCCTCCAGTCAAATGCGAAGTACACTTCCTCTAAATTCACCCTTCCTCCTCCCCAACACATTGGTGTAATTAGTACATAGGGTGGCGAATAACCCGAAGGGGTAGTAAACCACAGTGCTAAAAATAAAAAATAAAAAAATTCTGGTTTTTGAGGTTGGTGTACCAAATCCTTTGCACGCGAATTGTAGAAAAATAATTCCGTGTTCTGTAATCCACTACCCGAACTGCTGAATAAAACTATTCCAGGTCAAGTCTTGAGTCTTTATCTGACACGTAACTGCAGAGTGCTAAAAAAAATGCAAATAAGTCGTGTTTATTGTACATTTTTATTATAAGCGTATTTAGTTTTACAAGCATATTTCCTATGATTGAAATTACGAGAAAACAGCTTGACTGATTTTGACCAACGAACACTCATTTTAAAGGTTAGAGGTAAAAATAGTAGTAGGAAATAATTAAAACCGATTTTCCTAGCGAATTTTTCATATTTTCCTTCTGTCTGCTCAGTGGCTCATCTGTACAATCATTATATTTGTTTACATCACCATGGAAACCATGATTTGTACCTTTTTATATCAGTAAATACAATTTCTAATTTTTTACTCGCTTCGGTGGCCGCGTGGTCGAACGCACTACTCTCGTGTTTGGGCTAGACTGCCGAAGAGGGGCATATCGGGTTCGATCCCGGTCGGGTGCAATGATTGTGGTTTTCCCTAAACGGTTCTCCACTTCCCTCCAAGCAAATGCGGGTGCATTTCCGCTAAATTAAGCTTTCCTAATCTCTAACCCACTAGTGCACTTTTTGGTTAAAAATAATATCGCGATTCTTTCTTGAGTGGTTTGGTGCAACAATTAGATAAGACACCTGGGAGAAGTTCGTTTTAAAGTTCTCATCGTGGTGTGATGGGGAAAAATATACTTTTTGATAGAAATTAAACACCGGAAGCTAAAAATCTATTGGGTGACTGGAAGTCTATGGGTAAGGAGGTGTCGGACTTCTGTGCTGGGGCGGTCCACGGTTCAATTCGCGGTCCCGGCACAGATTTATCTGATTGTCCAAACCCCTTCCTTCACCTCTGACAAGACGTGTATTAATCACAACTTGTGAATGTGAGGAATGCCAGGCCTCCACCGTGGTTCGGATCCCACGTTTAACTGTAGGTCCTCCATTTCATATCACAATCACCCTACCATTGCACATTAGCGTAAGTGCTTATAACCCGAACGGGTAGTAAGACGCGGTGCTAATAATAATAATAATAATAAAATAATAATAATAATCTGCAGCCATCGGTGCAACGATCCATTAGTAGGTATACATTTTTCTATAAATCATGTATTTTGTTGGGTTAGGTTAGGAAACTCAGAAAGCCAGTTCAATCTGAAACGTTATATTCTTCTAAAATGCTTATTCATTTTTGTTTAAAAAAAACAGTAGATAGAATATTAAGGTCAGCGCTTCTCAACTAGTTTTTTTTCTTCTTACGACATCTGGTCAACATATCGCGTTTTGTACGACACATGTGACCCGAACGCTGGTCTCTTTCTCACCAGAGGGTCTCGTTCATTTCATCTCTTTGAAAGAGTTAGACTTGATGAAACTCGTACGAGTAGGCACACGGACTAGACGTCAAGCTCATGTTATAGTCTGGTTTGGGGAGTACGGGGGGAGGTTGGGGCTCGAATTCCAACTGGGTGTAATGAGAGGTTTTATTCCCTCTCCTTAATATATCCCTCCTCTCTTTTCCCCTTTATTCTCTTCCTTTCTCTACCACTCTTTATTTATTCCTCCTTTTTTTTCTTCTCCTGTTATCTTTTCTTCTTCATTTTCCTCTTTTACTGCTCCTTTTCCTCCTTTTCTCTTTCCACCTCCTTTTCCTCTTCCCTTTTCTCTTTTCTCTTTTCCTCCTTTCCTCTTCCCTTTTCTCTTTTCCACCTCCTTTTCCTCTTCCCTTTTCTCTTTTCCTCCTTTCCTCCTTTCCTCTTCCCTTTTCTCGTTTCCACCTTTCCTCTTCCCTTTTCTCGTTTCCTACTTTCCTCTTCCCTTTTCTCGTTTCCTCCTTTACTCTTCCCTTTTCTTTTTTCCTCATTTCCTCCTTTCCTCTTCCCTTTTCTCGTTTCCTCCTTTCCTCTTCCCTTTTCTCGTTTCCTCCTTTCCTCTTCCCTTTTCTCGTTTCCTCCTTTCCTCTTCCCTTTTCTCGTTTCCTCCTTTCCTCTTCCCTTTTCTCGTTTCCTCCTTTCCTCTTCCCTTTTCTCGTTTCCTCCTTTCCTCTTCCCTTTTCTCGTTTCCTCCTTTCCTCTTCCCTTTTCTCGTTTCCTCCTTTCCTCTTCCCTTTTCTCGTTTCCTCCTTTCCTCTTCCCTTTTCTAGTTTCCTCCTTTCCTCTTCCCTTTTCTCGTTTCCTCCTTTCCTCTTCCCTTTTCTCGTTTCCTCCTTTCCTCTTCCCTTTTCTCGTTTCCTCCTTTCCTCTTCCCTTTTCTCGTTTCCTCCTTTCCTCTTCCCTTTTCTTTTTTCCTCTTTTTCTTACCCGTTCCCACCGTTTATTTCTCTTCTCTTTCTATCTTGCGCTTTCTCTCTCTCTCGGAAGGAGCTGCTTCAGAAGAGCCTGTCGCTCCAAATGAGAAGTGTGACTGAGTATCAAGAGGACACAGTCTCGATTAATGTTCTTCGTCATTTCTTCCTCCTCTCTCCGTCCTACAGGAAGTTAGGTAGGAAACATGGAGGAGATAAACTGAGAGGGAAATGGCCCAGAGACTTTGTAGGCTGCAGTCTAGAAGCGGGACATGGAGGATATAAGATAGGGAAGAAAATAATAAAAATACTATGCAGGCTGCATTCGAGAAACGAGACAAGGGGATATAAGAAAGGAAAGAAAATAATAAAAATACTTTGCAGGCTGCATTCGAGAAACGAGACAAGGGGATATAAGAAAGGAAAGAAAATAATAAAAATACTTTGCAGGCTGCATTCGAGAAACGAGACAAGGGGATATAAGAAAGGAAAGAAAATAATAAAAATACTTTGCAGGCTGCATTCGAGAAACGAGACAAGGGGATATAAGAAAGGAAAGAAAATAATAAAAATACTTTGCAGGCTGCATTTTAGAAGCGCGACAAGGCGGACAAAGTTCGAACGGGAAATTACGTACCTCTTGACTGGTTATTTTGGTACCTTAGCTTGTAAAGGTAAATGGAAATAGACCCCCGTCTCTCACTTTATAATGTATATAAAGTATTTAAATCTAGGATATTTTTGATCTGTTACAGTAAAACCTTGGATTGCGAGTAACTTGGTCTGCGAGTGTTTTGTAAGACGAGCAAACATTTTCAATAAATTTCAACTTGATAAACGAGCGATATCTTGCAATACGAGTAGTACTATGGTTACGCTTTGTCTGCCGAGCAGTGTCATTGGTTAAGTTTCTTGTTAAAGTCGCACAAAAAGAAAAATATTTGAGTGAGCCAACATATAGCAGTGATTCCGTTAGTGACAGTGAAAGTCATCCAAAACAATAACACACCTCCTCCCCTCCTCTCTCTCGTCTACCTCACACTAGCTACGATTAAATTTAATAAATACATTTGATTACAGTACAGTTATATTTAAATAACGAAAAAAAAGGTATTAATCATTTTTAGATTAAATATTTTTGGGTTGTGGGACGAATCATCTGAGTTTCCATTATTTCTTATGGGGAAATTCACTTTGATATACGAGTGCTTTGTATTACGAACACGTTTACGAAACGAATTATGCACGCAATCCAAGGTTTTACTGTACTAGATTATGACGTTTATTGTGTCCCCGGACCCTAAAAAGTGAGTCTTAACAATTCTCTCTGGATGTTCCTGGAGCTACAGACAAAATGGTTCGACGAATTTAGTTCAAACATGATACAGAATTTAACAGTACAGTATTTAATTTAGTTCAAACATGATACAGTATTTAACAGTACAGTATTTAATGGTCATTCCTCGGGAAGTTTTTTTAAAATATTTTATTCTAAATCTCAGATTAACCTAAAGCTTATTTGAAAATTTGAATTCTTTCGTCAAAAGGCTCTAATGATTTAGTTTAAAATGTACATCTGGGGAGTACTTGAAAAATACAAATTGCCTAGCACTGTATAGTTTTTTATCGGGGATTTTTTTTTGAGCTCTGGGAAGTATTTTACAGCACATATTTAAACGCGTGTTTGTTTTTATATTAAAAAAAATCATTAAAGGTTAGCTTGCCGATAGATGACTTTTGAAATTTTGAAAATTTTGATAATGGGAATTAATAAATTCGCTCAAAATTTATAGCCTATCTGAAGAAGGTTTCATATGATTACCAAATCATGTTTTCCCCCACAAGTAAACTAATAAGGTGTCGTTTACTAATAACTGATTTTTGAAAATTTCTCCACAAACTAGGCCTATATAATGAATATCAACACACAGGTTGCAAATAATTGTAATTACGGTACTGTCCGTATAGAGCGTATCACAATTAGCAACTTGTATGTTGATATTAATTAAAATTTGCTTAAATTACAATTTTTAATGCATTTTTCCATGATTTCTGGATTTTTGTTAATCCAGATAAGACCAGGTCCCAGTTAAGCCGCATAAACGAGGTTCTGCTGTATATGAGAAAATACATAGGCCTACAATTGCGTCTTACCGTTTAATTGTTTTAATTTGGCGAAATGTTACTCTTTTTTAAAATTAATTATTGATAATTTTTTAACGACATATTATTAACACAGTAAGAATAATAATTAATAAATGAAAACGTAGCTGCAAAATCAATAAACAAGGAGAAAGGGAACACGAATAAGATAAAGGGACGGCCAGACTGGGCGAGCGACTAAAATATAAAAGAGAACACATTGGTTATGAGAGGTGGCCAGACTGGGTGAGCGACTAAAATATAACATATAACACATTGGTTGTAATGAGAGGTGGCCAGACTGGAGCGACTGAGCGCGCGCGCTTGAAATATAGAAATGTTTATATTTTTCAAGCGTACGCGCTCGAGCCGGTACAGTCTAGTTTACAGGCGCTAGACAATATTATTGATGTTGGTTCATTGAGTGCTAGGAAAACTTCTCATTTTGACATTTTTATTACTATCGATAGGTTTAGCACACTTGCTACTAACGGCCTAATTTAATTGGTAAGATCATAAACCAAACCTATATGTATGTGTGTATGTATATATATATAACTGATATGTTAAAATACTTCAATATTATCAAAGTAGGCCTTTACAAATAAAAATCACCATTAGCGTGGAGAGAGGATTAGAAAATCACTTGTTAAAAACCACCCTCTGTTCACTGATACAAGATTCGAAGTCTCCTCGTCAACAAATATCGAGGGCTATCTGCTAATCACTTGCCAGTCTGGCCACCCAGTCGCTTGCGCGCTCGCTCGCACGTTTGTCAGTGTGGCCGAACCCTAAAAAAGAATAGTTTATATACTTTCTTATCTAGTCATTCATTATTTGTTGTTAATATATCTTATGTTGGCAGCTATGCGTGATGTCACAAAGTCTTGAGCGGAGATTCCTTGATGCTCCGGCAACGTTATCTTCCAATGACGCCGTATCACACGTGGCCTATCTCTTCATTTTCACGGGTAGAATGCGCTCTTCCCCCTTCCCCCCCCCAAATGAAGACCCAGATCTTCCCGTAATGATCCCGTAACCAAAAGTCGTAAACACGTTCTTTTTAACTTTGTGCTTTTTTATCACTGACTAAACTACGAAATAAAAAAAGTCAAATTTTCATAAGAATAACGTTTAGAAAATACAAACAGATTTATTTTGTGCCAACATTGATAACATTTTACCATATTATTAGTGTTATTGTGGTTAGGTATTGATAGTATCTATCAAAAGTTACAGCTGCAGATCACATAACTTGACGTATGAATACTTGAAAGTAGATATAGTAATTTTTCTAGCTGTCTAAACATCATGATCATCTATTCCTCTGGTTTGATTTGCCAGTTACGGTGAGATTGGGATTCCCGGGCGTGTCTCTCGAGGGTGTTTTTTTTCAAAGGGGTTCCCCCACTCTCCTTCCACTCAAATTCTGATGCATTTTATTTCAATTCAATCTTTCTTTTAATTGGATTCTAGTAGGAAAAACCCGCCTCGGTGGCGTAGTTGGCTAAAGCGCTAGTCGTGTTGAGATCGACCACCGAGAACGGGGAGATCGAGGTTCGAATCTCGGTCGGGTGAACTGGGGGTGGTTTTTCCTGAATGGTTTTCCACTCTCCCTCCACGCAAATGCGGGTTCACTTCCTCTAAATCCAACCCTCCCAATTCCTAATCCATTAGCGTAATTAATACTTAAGCGTATAACCTAACGGGTAGTAAGACGCGGTGCTAAATATTATTATTATTATTATTATTATCTAGTAGGAAAAAAATAGCTCCTAGATGGTTATTCCTAAGAAAGTTGTAAATAATTCACCGATACATTATTTGTGTTGAGTTTTTTTTACCGTTGTTTTAATGCTTGAACATTCAAGTAAGTTGGACAAGGCAAACTGAGTTGAAAGTCGTTTAAATTCTATCTTTGTCCTCGTCAACTTTTGGGAACCGTTCTACACCTGTGACGAGTACAGCCAGGCGTAAGCTAGGAGCAGATGGAATAAGCTGTTCTCTATAAGGCGACACGAACATCTTTTCAATCCTTACAGTTCTATTTTTAAAGATGGCGGAAACAAACTTTGTTTATGATCATCTCATACTGTCACTCACTTGCAATCCAGTCTAACATTAGAGTAGTGAGTTAAATCGTGCAACCTACGACCTCTTTAAAATCCTATTTTTAGAGAAGAATGCTTTTTATTATTATTAAACTGAACTGAAGTCGACAATTTGTAATAAGACCCCTAAATTATTTTTCGAAACTTTCAGTCAATGCACTCTTTTCTGCAATCACAAATATACTGTTTGTAAAAAAAAAACCCTGAGAAATGATTGCAACCAAGTGACTCCAAAACTTTAGTTATATTTATTTTCTGAAATTTTACTAACAAATGATAACTTTTTCTTATAGTTAATTTTGTTAAATCAATTCAAGATTTTAGGTTAAGCATAATTAAAAAATGTTGCGCTTTTATTCTTCCTATTATTCATTTAAGCTCGTTTAAAGATATGAGAATTAGTTCGAAAACTTTGGATTTTGTTTATTATTCACTACCATTATGCCACCACCTGGGCCTGGGCCTATGATTTTCAGGATGTGTTGTGGCCGAGTATAAGAAGGGTGAGTGGATATATGCTTGTATGGGTTCGTAATTGACGTTCGGCTTTGGTTTTTGTGGTTTTTATCTGTACTACTATGTACATTACAAAACGTGACGTTGCTAAGAGATCAAGGCCGTAGTCGGGAGGGGGGGGGGTTTCGGGGTTAAAACCCCCCCGAAATTTTATGAACAAAATATATATGGCTTTATTTATGGTTCAAGCAATATCAAAATTAAGGTACAAGTACAAATTAGGGGGTTGTGTTACCATAAAAAGCATTTCAGAGAGCTTCCAGAGGTGTTTATTATTTAGAATTTTTTCTAGCCTTCGGCAGTTATGGTGTTATGTTAACATAAAAAAAACACTTTAGAGAGCTTCTAGAACCATTTAATAATTAGAATTTGTCCTAGCCTCCGATAGCTCCTAGAACAGTCTTTTATTTAGAATTTTTCCTAGCCTCCGTCATTTGGGGGATGGGCCCACCAAACCCCCCCTGAAATTATTGGCTGGCTACGGCCTTGTAAGAGATATTAAAATATATGAAATAATTTAAGAGACTATTCAGAAGCTTGTGGCAGAATGAAGTATTGCATGGAATAATCAATGGCCTGACTGAGCACTAGGTGATCCTATATGGTTGATGAGCTCGAATGGTAGCCTTCCAATACAGGTATTGGTGTTCCGGCGTCTTAACCCGTGTAGCCCCAAAAACGGGCAGAGTGACCCCCTAGACTCTATGGTGATTAGTCAGCCCTGTAAGCCGCATACACTACTTTTTTTTCTGCCTTCTGGCCTGGTTTACCGTGACGAATGCTGACACTATTTATGTTGTCATCGCATATGTTCTATTTGTTTACCAGCTAATCACAACACTTTGCAATATTCGTTTTGTCATTCACAATTTCAGACCACAACAATATTAAACAAACACGCCTCTCAATTTAGGCCGTGTGATTACAATTATGTGAAATTAAAAATACATAGGAATAATTACTTTTAATAAGAAACCACTTTTTGTGCTTTCAAATAAAAGTTCTTACATAATCTAAGAGGGTGAAAAGCTCACTTTTTAAATGCGAAGTCGAAACGAAGCTGGAAACATGAGATGCAAGGTAGAGTAGAAGCTGAATTCGAATATTATAGGATGATGGATGGCTGTATAAAAAACGTTCTACCTATGATTTGTCTCTTTGATAAATGTACTCTTGCCAGTTGCATTGGTAATCACGTGTGGATCCGTCCTAACTGTCACCAAGGATGCCGATGCACCCTTCATTTACACGCCCTTGAGACCAAGGACGGAAGCATTACCTCGTCGACACGTCCTTGGTGGAGCGATGTTTGACTGACAACTGTTTTATTATTCTCTATTAGTCTGCTAGAGCTCAGAACTTTATACTGCCCGCGATTTTAAATTATACAGCTTGCAAAAGCATCCACCTTTTTTTAGTATTAAGAAAGTGGTTATTCCGAAAAGTATATTAATCAATCTACGCTTACGATTTTATCATCAGCAAAATTAGAAAATTGTTTATTGGCATGATTTTCTCGTAAAACATTGGGAAAACAGTCTACGTTAACCAGTGATCTCTATACTATACTGGATGGGCATTAAAACACGCCTTGCAAAGGAGCAAAAGCGTGTCGCTCAAGTTTTTAGTCTGCTTCATTGTGAGGGTGCCGATTTAACGATTTCTTTCAATGTTCTTGTGCAGAAAGATGTATCTGGTGAATAAAAGTGTTATTGTTTGAAAATAGTGAAATATTATACCACAATTGGCTGAAGAGACATTTAAATTAAAGGATGTACACTATACAATTCAATACTACAGGTAATATTGTACAAATACGAATACAATCTTTAATATATTAAAATATGCCAAGACTACAATATATTTAAAATTTGCTATTAACTTGTATATTGGTTTCAAAAACCATATATTGAAAGTTCGATAGCTATATTGAAACAAGGTAGCTAACAACTCGATTACATTTGTTTGAATAACGTACGTTGTGTATAAGTCTTAAGCTCAAACGATCATTTTGGTTCTAGTATTGTGGGAAAGTAACACTACACGCCTTTTCCAGGACATTAACTTTTATTTCTCAAACTTCAAAAGGACTCAATCTAAAACTTATCTTAAAAAATTAATTCAAATATGATAGATAGCTCTTTTAACCATAATATAAGGGTAGCAAAAAATGTTGGCAACAGTAAAAGGTTTCTGAACGCGCAACGACCAAAAATTTATTCAAAATCAAACTCGTAATGAATCCTAGGTGTTTCTGACAGCGCTCGACAGTGTCAGATCACGTGACTTCGCTGCAGGCTTGGTTCTGAACACACAACAAATTGTAACATATTTATGTTAAGAGATGAAATTGAAGGTTTACTATAAAAGTAAACATATGGAAGAACAGGGTGGAAGATGGTTCTTTAAAAATGCTAAAACTACCACTACAGATGATTTTATAAATGAAAATAACCTTTACAAAGATTTATATTGATCATCTCAATCGAGTAACCTGGCGGTCTAGAGGTAAAGTGTCAGACTTCTGTGATGAGGGTCCGGGGTTCAATCCTCGGTCCCGGCACAGATTTATCTGATTGTCAACCCCTTCCTTCACCTCTGACAAGACTTGTATTAATCACAACTTGTGAATGTGTGGAATGCCAGGCCTCCACCGTGGTTCGGATCCCACGTTAAACTGTAGGTCCTCCATTTCATCTCACAATCACCCTACCATTACACATTAGCGTAAGTGTGTATAACCCGAACGGGTAGTAAGAAGCGGTGCTAATAATAATAATAATAATAATAATCTAAAGTGCCTGGAGTCACAATTTCATAAATACTTCCCTTCAAATTTTGATTCTAAAAAACTAAGCTGGGTTCATAAACCATACTCGATTGAAATCAAAACCGTTAGTCATCTACCATTAAAAGTTCAAAAAAAAATTTGCCGGGTTATCAAGGGAATAAACTGATTTATGATCAGTAAAGGTTTTATTTATATACCTATTTTATATACCAATGTACCCGGGGTCGCATAAAAATCTCTCAGACGAAAATTGGTCGCGAGGATAAAAAGTTTAAGAAGCCTTGGTCTAACAGATGGCAGCACCAAATCAATTTGAGTTAAAATGGGACTTTCCTCCTTTTTTTCCCTTGTACCCTTCATTTGTGAGATGTGAATTTCCTTTTTTACATCAAGCAATAAATTAACTGCCGGGGGGGGGGGGGGGGGCTAAGTATTTTGTATGTTATAGGTTTAAGTAATTTGTAACGATAATATTTTACACATTCCTTTTGATAAATTAATAAAGATAATCAAATCTAGTCCAACATAACAATATTCAAAATTCATTTAATAAATATTATATTTCGTACTTAACATCTACTTGGTGCAACATCCTCTCTCTCTCTCTATATATATATATATATATGTGTGTGTGTATATATATATATGTATGTATATATATATGTGTGTGTGTATATATATGTATGTATATATATATATATATATATATGTGTATATGTATAAAAAATCCACCCAGGTAAAATCTTCTCGAAGGAAAAGATGGCAGGGACGAGGTTTGATTGCATCACGTTAATATTCTAGAAACAAAAACTTTCGTCAACAATCCTGTAGGAAAATTGAGATGAGGACTCGTGTTATATTCTCCGGGCAGTTAGGACCTGCTTCCGTCGAGAGAAAACATATTTTTTTTTATTAATCACCAAATCGAAGTCAGTGTTACACCGTCTCCATTGCCTTCTACTTAACGACCACAATTAAATAAAAGGGAGAAGGTGAATCTACATAAGGTAAAATATAAGCAGAATTAAAAATATAACAAAAATATGGTTTATTTAGTATAAACGTAGATAAAGCAAAGTACAGTGGTCTCATTATATAATTCTGAATAATGCTAAAAATAATAACGTGAAGCGCAGAATGTAAACATCCCATGTTTACATTTATTAAAGGTCGTCTATAAGAGACACAAAATTACGTAGATTTTTAACATCAACAGAGAAGTTAAACTACCAAAAGTGAAGTGAAGTAAGATATCCACAAAATGAAACATACATTAAATATTCTTGCCTGATGGGCTCCTCAAACAATTACAAGTTACAATACGAAATTTACAAAACATAACGCGAGAGTTTGACTTCCAGACTCAAGTCAAAACCTCCCGGGACTAACTATCTCTTATAAAAAAAAACTAAAGATTGAAATTTAGAACAAATTCAAATTATATAAAAAAAATAACAAGCATGATTTTATTTCTACAGTCGCGTGAAATAGCAAAATACAAAAGTCCACACATTTTAACATTTTACATTTAAATTTACTCAATACAAAATTACCAATGATGGAAATCAAACTAAACTAACCAACATGCTACCGCGCCTAAGTGGCGACAATAGTTACATTTAAGCGACTGAGATAAAGAGAAAAGTTAAATATTACACAAAAAAAAAAAGATTCTAATACAACAAATTTATAAGCCGAAAATAAATAGTCTATGAAAAGTAGACGCCATAGTTACTTTCCAATTAGTATATATGAATGTGTATCCGATCATTGTCCATGACAATGATCCGTCCTCGTTCGCGGATTGATAGATAGTCATCCGCCCTCGTTCGCGGATTGATAGATAGTCATTTTTGCAGACACATACAGCCTGTTATATAGTGAGTTTCGTTACACGGAAAGGAAGGGAGGTAATTCTAGCACGTAGTTGCTAGCTGTCTTCGGTCACGTAGGCACTTTGTAGGGTTGTTCCATCAGAACATTAGAACAAGTCGACGATCCTTCGATGTTTGGGGTAGTTCTTCAAACAGCCATCAGAGGGCGGGTGGATTGTTGTCTTCTATCGGACTCCATGTCGTTACGCCTCAGTTTCTATCTGACCAGACTGAGAGCAATCACGTGTTGACAGTAGACTTGCGTTAGCTCGGCCCATTCTCCACATGGCTGCACGGAGTAGGTCAGCTTTGGTGGCGGCTAGTGATAGAAGATTTCAAAGGTAAGTTCCTGAACAATTATGAGTGTAATATTACAGAAGATTGTACTGTATGAAATATACTGTGTCGTATTATCTTTCCGTATTAGCCTACAGGGACTACAACAGAGAATAGTACCATTGTAGGGATTCTATTTGGGTCGGAATTATTGAGCGGGTGGTATGAATTCTTGATAGTTACGTATCAACATTATAATGGGATGGATCCAATTGTAACTAACTGTAAGTTAACGTAACATCAGGACCGTAATTATTCCGCTTCATTCACTATGTTGGATCAATCTTTATCCACTCACAATTCAATCCTCCCAGTTCCCTAAGAAGTGTAATAGCAGAGCATGTGACATAGGGTAGTATATTCAACCTCTCCCATGCAGCAATAATGCTGTGTAAACACTTCAATACATTGACTTGATTTCAATCATAAACTGACAAGTAATATAATTCTAATTAATATAGTATCAAAACGCATGAATTGTGAATATCAAACTCGAAAATTAAAAATACAACTTCCAACATAGTTGATAAGTCTTGTAATGGTATAATCACTCGATTTATAAATTGCACGTTAAACAACTCAAAATAAAATATTTAAATAGTACTGTCCACCGCACAAATTTTCTCCCATTTTTATCTTAAAATAGAAATTTACTGGAAACTCGTGAGATTTGTGAAATTAAATAATATGTCTACAAATTGTTGTAGAAACATCAGACCAAAGATCATAAATGAAATGATACTAACTTACCGTACTCTATGGCCTTATGAACTAGGAACACTGTTACAGGAAAATTGAGAAAAGAGAAACATTTTTGTCCACCAAAGAGCATATTATGAAACAAATTAATTTACAAAGATCTTAATTAAAATGTATATACATTTGCTTATAGCACAAAAGTTATTAGTTTTATAAAAATATATTTCGAATAAAAGATTTTTATCTTTAATAGTACTACAACTTTACAATGATAAGTTATTTCGTATCTTAAATTGTTGCGGAGAAATGATGAAAATTGGAAAATTTCCCTCATGTAAGGTACCCTCAAAGTCATTTTCACAAAAAAATAAGAACTGCCATCTTGTTTATATTGATAAACAGTGTCTTGGATACAAAATGTAATCAAAACCTTCAGAGCGAATTTTGAGATAATCTGTTTTTTTTTCTTCAATAAACTACCCCTAATTTTAGGGTTAGATGTCTAATTCCAAAAATCCTTCGGGGCAATCCTATGAAAATCCCAGATACCAAGTCTTAGCCCAGTCGGTAAAATAGTTACGGCTATATCCCGAGGTACAAACAGACAAAACGACAGACAGACTGCATTGCGAAAACCACTTTTTTCGATATGTCATGAAACGTAGACATTTATCAAAGTCTCGAACTCTATTTTCTTTTGACGATCACAATACTTTCTCTCCTATATGTCGAGATAAAGTAAAAATACATACCGGCACGGGTCTCTCAATGCCACAAAGTTCCGCTGTGTCTGCCTGCTTAAGACAATTTGAACACTGAAGTGGATCGTTATCTTGTTAGATGTTTCGCCAATGATTTAAGTACCGTCTTCTGTATGTGAAATCGTGCTAGTCATGTAAGTTAAAGAGTCTTTTTTAAAACTATTCTTTCTATTAGACACCCTGTATTAGAAAGGAGTCTCTCCATCTTTCATTCCGTTGACGACTGTGTCTTGCTGTACCGGTCCGCGGCTCTTATCGAAAATCCTTTTAAGTCTTCCCGCGTTCCCTCCCTGCGCTTTTCAGCTTGGTGGACATAAGTCAAATGCTCCATGGAAATATCTCCATATTTATTGCAAATATGATTTTGACAAGGGCTTCAACGTGAGACGGATTTGTGACGAGCACGGGGACCGCACTTTAAGGCGGGAGTCTTGGTAGGCGAGAAATTGCCGCGCAGACGTTCATCAGCTCTTAACGCGATATTTAATTTTATGATGCGTTAATTCAAAATATGATTAACGTCAACATAAAGTCGAAGTATTCCAACAGGTCTCACAAAAAAAAAAAAAAAAGAGGACATAAGCCTAATTGTGTTGATACAGTTAATTTACTAATAAAAGTACTAATGAGTAACAAAATATCAAGTTTCAGTTACGCCAAGCCTTAAACATGTTCATTTTTAAATTAAATTTTAAACATGGTACATTTAAAAAAAATATACGCTCCGAATTGGGATTAGATATTCGAAAGAAAATTTAAGGCCCAGATTTGATAAATATAAAATTCGACCCATCTCTAAATATTTTTTTTCTAGCGAAAATAAATAAAATATTGCTCCATTATAAGCGTATTGTTTAATTTTCTTCACGTGGTGATATCAACAGTTGTTAAATAACTGTTATAAGCAGCATTTGATGAAAAACTTTTTAAATTAAGATAACAAGTTGTCATTAAATGCCAGGACACCCTTGACAAATATTCAAGAAATATTGAGGTCACCATTTGAAGAAAATTATACCCCATATTTGTACTAGAGCGATATTTGATTTATTTTGTTGAAAAAAACATGTTGGCTACATACAAAAGCTGGGGTAATTTTTTATATCAGGAGAATATCAGGGAATTTAATCAAAAATAAGGAAAATTAAAAAAACAATACAGTATTGCCTAGAAATGTCAGTCAACACTGGATGTCTGTACAGGGTTTGTTTTGTAACACATTCACACAGGGACACAAATAATACATGGAATATTCAATAGTAGAAAAATAATTTATAAGAATATGGCTGTTTAGTAGATACTAGGATTGTTTTTCGAAATGTGTGATCAATTTCACCAAGAAAAACTGTAAAAAATGTTAAGTAGGGCATTAAAAAAAGTTGTCTGGGGAAACTTAGAAAAAAAACAGGGAATTTTATAATATACAAGTTCCTTAACCATACTGAAAAAAATTGCTTTTTAAAACTATAAAAATACTTGTCCTTAACTCGCAATCCCAACATTCCACCTTTGAAGGAAACTTCAGATTCATCTGTCACGTGAGACCACGTGCTGAATGTGTGCACACATAGCATGCATGTGTGCACCTGCTTTGTAATATATCAGCCCCACATGGCAACACCGCTTTTTGACATCGAACTAATCTAAACTAACCCAACTACCATTGTAAAGAGTAATAGGGTTCGAAGAGTTCGGCCAGACTGACAAGCGTGAGAGCGACTGAGCGCGTGATTAGCAGATAACTCTCGATAGTTGTTGACGAGGAGACAAAGGTTCGAATCTTGGCTCAGTGAACTGAGGGTGGTTTTTGACAAGTGATTTATTGTTGTGGTTTTCCCATCCTCTATCCGCGCTAATGTTGATTCTTATTTGTAAAGGCCTACTTTGATTATAATATTGAATTATTTTAGCATATTAATTTTACATATATACAGTAGTAGCCTCATGGCTTCTTTGGTGCGGACTGACAGTTCACAGCTGACTTCTGACAGTCAACATTTAGGTATATACCTCAATTTTGACTGTCAGAAGTGACAGATGCTAAACATATGTTTTTTTGCAGATCATATGGTTCGGCGTAGGATACATAATTTGGTCTGGTAGCTTTTCAAAGCCGTCAGCTGTCAGCTGTGAGCTGTGAGCTGTCAGTCAGCACAAAGAAGCCATGGGGCAATTAAAATAGGCCGTTAGTAGCAAGTGTGCCAAACCTATCGATGGTTATTAAAAAGTCAAAAATGTCAAATTGAAAAGTTTTCCTAGCACTCAATGGACCAGCATACAATAATATTGCCCAGCGCCTGTAAACTAGACTGTTCCGGCTCGAGCGCTCGCTCCATTCTGGCCACCTCTCATTACAACCAATGTGTTCTAGTTTATATTTTAGTCGCTCTCCCAGTCTGGCCGTACTCTTACCTGTAGTTTTATTATTTAACAGTGATTATTGTAAAAAGTAATAGGGGTTCTTCCTTGTATTTTAGTATTTTACTGTGATTATTGTAAAGATTAAGGGGGTTGATTACAATACATGTCTGCCATGTTGTCACGCAATGCTGCTGTTGTTGTTTTCCCCCCCTTTACGCTTTTGATCTTTATCTTCGTGCGCTTTCGACGTTCTCCGGTCACGTGAAGGACTAAACTCCTTCCTGACCGAGATCTGAGGTTTTGTTGGCAAACGATGTCTGAAACTTACGACTCGCCAGCGCCCTCTGCCGCTGACAGTCCAATGATACCAATTTCTATAGTCGAGATATGGGTTAGAATTCCAGCTTAGTTTACTGAGAATACCCCCAACCCACCACCCTATAAATGGTGTCATCAAAGGGTTCGAAAAAGGTTCATTAACTCCGAGCCAGAATTGTGCTAAGTTCAGTTCAGTTAGATTATTTACTTGAAGCCCGAAGAAGTGGAAGACGCGTTTTGCGATTTGACCAGCATCCAACCATCCGATACAAAACTTATGAGCTTTGCAGGCTACCTAACTTAAACACACATATATGAAATGGTGTACGCCACATTACCGCCGCACGTTTGGGCATCTGACTCATCGGACTTTTGGAGGACAACGGATGTGGGGCGAGAGTTAACTCCTCGTGTGCTTCATTACACCCACACGTTTTTGTCTTTGTGAAAAGTTTAAAGTTGGTCCAAATTGATAAATAAATTCGCATAAACAGTGTACGAGAAGGTTTGTTCAAAACAGGGACAATAAAACTAAACATAATCAATAATTCATTGATAAAAAATTGAAACAGCTTAGGGATGACGATATGGCTCTTTGTGAAGTGTGTGTCATTCAAGATATCCTGATAACTTGTGGTTTAGTAGTGTAGTTTAGTATGCTAACTCGCTATATAATAGTATTCTGGTCTTGTGGGGGTACTTGTTTGGACCTTTCTTTATTCATTTATGTTGGTTTTCCAGTTGGCGCAATTCGGATCTGGTCTTGAGAGGTACTCTTGGGTCCTTGGAGCAATTTGAGTCTGGTCTTGGGAGGTACTCTTGGGTCCTTGGAGCAATTTGAGTCTGGTCTTGGGAGGTATCTTGGGTCCTTGGAGCAATTTGAGTCTGTCTTGAGAGGTACTCTTGGGTCCTTGGAGCAATTTGAGTCTGGTCTTGGGAGGTATTCTTGGGTCCTTGGAGCAATTTGAGTCTGGTCTTGGGGGTACGTTTGGGTCCTTGGAGCAATTTGAGTCTGGTCTTGGGAGGTATCTTGGGTCCTTGGAGCAATTTGAGTCTGGTCTTGGGGGTACGTTTGGGTCCTTGGAGCAATTTGAGTCTGGTCTTGGGAGGTATTCTTGGGTCCTTGGAGCAATTTGAGTCTGGTCTTGGGGGTACGTTTGGGTCCTTGGAGCAATTTGAGTCTGGTCTTGGGAGGTATTCTTGGGTCCTTGGAGCAATTTGAGTCTGGTCTTGGGAGGTATTCTTGGGTCCTTGGAGCAATTTGAGTCTGGTCTTGGAGGTACTCTTGGGTCCTTGGAAGCAATTTGAGTCTGGTCTTGAGAGGTACTCTTGGGTCCTTGGAGCAATTTGAGTCTGGTCTTGGGAGGTACTCTTGGGTCCTTGGAGCAATTTGAGTCTGGTCTTGGAGGTATCTTGGGTCCTTGGAGCAATTTGAGTCTGGTCTTGGGAGGTACTCTTGGGTCCTTGGAGCAATTTGAGTCTGGTCTTGGGAGGTACTCTTGGGTCCTTGGAGCAATTTGAGTCTGCTCTTGGGAGGTATCTTGGGTCCTTGGAAGCAATTTGAGTCTGGTCTTGGGGGTACGTTTGGGTCCTTGGAGCAATTTGAGTCTGGTCTTGGGAGATACTCTTGGGTCCTTGGAGCAATTTGAGTCTGGTCTTGAGAGGTACTCTTGGGTCCTTGGAGCAATTTGAGTCTGGTCTTGGGAGGTACGTTTGGGTCCTCGGCGCATTTCGGGCGAGCCCGTATTACACCAAGTAGAAATCTAGCCTTCCTCTCTCTCTCTCTCTCTCTCTCTCTCTCTCTCTCTCTCTCTCTCCCGCCCCTCCCCTCTCAAATCTGTGACGAAACTTTTAACGTCAAGAGCGAATGCCATTATTTCACAGGGAAGCTTTTGTGAGACTAAAATATGGACTCAGATTTAATAAGAAGAATATATTGTAAATCTTGAATAAATCACCCCCCCCCCCTCCCCCAATATTTATGTGTAAGATTCATTGGCCGAATGGTCTAAGGCGTCATTCTCGTGTGGCCTGCTGATGACGGGAAGATGGCGGTTAGAATCCCGGTCAGGTCTACTGAGGGTGGTATTTCCCTAAATTGTTTCCCACTCTCCTTCCACGCAAATGCGGTTAGATTAACTATTTAATGCTTCATATAATGCGCATTTATAACCTGAACAGGTATTAAGACGCGATGATAAAAAAAAACAATTTTTGGGATATTTGACTTTAGCGGGGAGACTGGTTTATAGTGGACACGGAGGGTCGTTAGGACAATCGTTTCAACGCAGTAAAAAGCAGACTCGACGGAAAATGACGTCGTGGAGGGGTAAGAGAGGGTGGCGTAGGGAGATGCCATTATGACCAATTAGCTGAGACATGACGCAGCGTTCTGATGTGGCACTGGACCCGTGACTCAACAGTTCGTGGAGATGGACACTGATGCTTGTGGCCAAGAAGGAAAACCATGACATTTGAATAAGTCACCGGAACTGTCTATCACCTGTCTTTTCATTATCTTTTTTTTTTTTAAATACGAAGTAGAAAAGCATAACCCGGTATCGAGTAAACCAGTGGTAGACTCGCGGCCCCTAGTTTTTATTAACATATTAATCATTAAGATCTATTGGTGACCTGGTGGTCTAGGGGTAAGGTGTCAGACTTCTGTGCTGGGGGTCCGGGGTTCAATCCTTGGTCCCGGCACAGATTTATCTGATTGCCAAACCCTTCCTTCACCTCTGACAAGACGTGTATTAACCACAACTTGTGATTGTGTGGGATGCCAGGCCTCCACCGTGGTTCGGATCCCACGTTAAACTGTAGGTTCTCCATTTTATCTCACAATCACCCTACCGTTACACATGAGCGTAAGTGCGTATAACTCGAACGGGTAGTAAGACGCGGTGCTAATAATAATAATAAAGATCTATTTATAAAATAGTGGCTTTATTTACTGATTATAATATCAAAGAAATAAAAAAAACAGAAGTTATCTCACCTAAATGTATTTAATGGGACCTCTGATATTGAACGTATTCCACTAATTCTTGTTTTAATTGTATTACTTAATAATTTAAAATGTTATTTCCTTATTAATGAAGTAAATCAACTAAAATTTTACGATTTGGAAGAAAGAATTCGATGATTGTAAGCATGTAAGTACAGTAGACTCTCGATTTTCCGGGGTAATGGTGGGCAGGGGAAGCACGGATAATAGAAATCACGGATAGTACAAATAATCCCCATCTGTTTACCACCGCCATTCAAAATTTGCTGTTCTTTGTTCCTAATTATTTATGTGAAAAGGGATTTTCCGCAATTGTAAATATTAAAACGAAGCAGTGAAATATACTCCGAATCGACTCCTACATGCAAATAGCATTTAGTAATACAGTTGAAACAAGAATAGACCAATTAGTGGAAAGTGTTCAACAACAGAGGTCCCATTAAATACATTTAGCTAAGTTAATTTAGGTTTTTCAAATTTTTTTTTTTGCTATAATCGGTGAATAAAGCCACTATTTTAGAATGAATATTAATGATTAATATGTTAACAAAAACTAGAGGGCTGCGAAAAATATTTTAGGATATTTATGGGTCCGCGATTAATATTATTATTAGCACCGCGTCTTACTAACCGTTCGGGTTATATGCACTTACGCTAATGTGCAATGGTAGTGTGATTGTGAGATGAAATGGAGGACCTACAGTTTAACGTGGGATCCGAACCACGGTGGAGGCCTGGCATTCCACACATTCACAAGTTGTGATTAATACAAGTCTTGTCAGAGGTGAAGGAAGGGTTTGGCCATCAGATAAATCTGTGCTGGGACCGAGGATTGAACTTCGGACCCTCAGCCCAGAGGTCTGACACCTTATCTCTAGACCAGCAGGTCACCCACTGGTCTGGTGGACCCCTTGGCTACTAGTTTTGTTGCCTATACAATCATTTAGCGGGCAAAGGATCATGTTATAAACTTAAGATATTAAAAAAAAAGACTTTGCTCCTTCAATATAAAGTAGAAGCTGATGTTTTAAATTGGCTGACTAGAAAAAATCCTAGATAATTTAGCAGAAATGGCTTTGATTTAATTTACTGATGATAAAAATATAAAATACTTCACCACACCACTCCAGCTTTAACTGAAACACAGCTTCAATGGTATTTGTTAATGCATGTTAAGGGCCGCCATGTTAGTAGTCCCTGGCTGTTTGGAAATTGCCAGTCTCCACCCCTGCCAGCCGTAATTTATTAATTTTATTGCCATTTCATACAAAATTGCGGAGAGCACCGACATATTTGTCTTTTAATCATTTATATCCGCCTCACCCGCCTCGGCGGCGTAGTTGGCTAACGCGCTAGTCGTGTTGAGCTCGACCGCCGAGGACGGGGAGATCGAGGTTCGACTCTCGGTCGGGTGAACTGGGGGTGGTTTTTCCTAAATGGTTTTCCACTCTCCCTCCACGAAAATGCGGGTTCACTTCCTCTAAATTCAACCCTCCCAATTCCTAATCCATTAGCGTAATTAGTACTTAGCGTATAACCCGAACGGGTAGTAAGACGCGGTGCTAAATATTATTATAATATTATATCCACCTCGCCGCTTCGGTGGTTGCATGGTCTAATACAGGCTTGTAAAACTCGTTAGATCATAAGAACCACTAAACGTTAAAATTACTGAGGGGGCCACATTTAAAATAAATAAATACTTGGATTGTAATTATTTTAGGTAAAAATAATTCCTGTTTAGTATAATATTTTTTTAGCGCCGCGTCTTATTACTGGTTCAGGTTGTACATATATGTACTAATTGCGTTAATGTATTATGGACGAGGAAGGTTGAATTTAGAGGTAGTGTACCCGCATTCGCGTGGAAGGAGAGTGTAAAAACACTAATGAAAACACACCCTCAGTACACCGGGCTGGGATTTGAACACCCACCTCCTTGTCATAGGCAGTATAGTCGATTGCGAGTGTGACCCCTTAGACCATGTGACCACTGAAGCAAGTCTAGTATCTTATTATTAAAAAAACAACTGCCTCAGTGGCGTAATTGGCTAACGCGATAGTTTCGCGTTGAGCTAGACTGCCGAGGACGGGGAGATTGAGGTTCGAATCTCGCTCGGGTGAACTGGGGGTATTTTTTTACTAAATGGTTTTTCCACTTACCCTCCGCTTTTGATATATATGATCAATACCTATAAAATGACAATAATATAAAATATCTATGTTGGCCGCAAAGAAATATGTTTGAATTGTCTAAACTGTTCTTCCAACCAGAAATCATAATCTAATTGTATGCAGGGAATGTAGCAGGGTCTAAACCCAAAACCCACAGTCAAATCTCTCTCAGCTGCAAAACCCACAGTCCAGTATCTCTCAACCGCAAAACCCACAGTCAATTATCTCTCAGCCGCAAAACCCACATTCAAGTATCTCTCAGCCGCAAAACCCACAGTCTAGTATCTCTCAGCCGTAAAACCCACAGTCAAGTATCTCTCAGCCGTAAAACCCACAGTCAAGTATCTCTCAACCTTAAAACCCACAGTCAAGTATCTCTCAGCCGTAAAACCCACAGTCAAGTATCTCTCAACCGTAAAACCCACATTCAAGTATCTCTCAGCCGTAAAACCCACATTAAAGTATCTCTCAGCCGCAAAACCCACATTAAAGTATATCTCAGCCGCAAAACCCACAGTCAAGTATCTCTCAGCCGCAAATCTCACAGTCAAATCTCTCAGCCGCAAAACCCACAGTCAAATCTCTCTCAGCCGCAAAACCCACAGTCAAGTATCTCTCAGCCGCAAAACCCACAGTCAAGTATCACTCAGCCGCAAAACCCACAGTCAAATCTCTCTCTGACGCAAATCTCACAGTCAAATCTCTCTCAGCCGTAAAACCCACAGTCAAGTATCTCTCAGCCGCAAATCTCACAGTCAAATCTCTCTCAGCCGCAAAACCCACAGTCAAGTATCTCTCAGCCGCAAATCCCACAATCAAATCTCTCTCAGCCGCAAAACCCCAAGACATCGGCTAGAGATAGAGGCCAGCATGCTAACGCTCACCCTAAAGCTCGATTCCCACGTTTGCTGAATATAAAGAGCAGAATCTCCCAGATTGGCGCAGCAACTCATACACTGGGTGTTGACCCATGATGCATTGCAAGGGAAACTAGAAACGGTTGATTACCGACAGTTTCTATTTTCTAGTGGATAAACAGATTTGTGTCACGATTGGTGTTTTCTTCTAATTATTACGTTGTGTCCAGTGAAACAAATCAACACACAACGAGAAAGACACGCGCCATTTTCATCTAATGAGTTGTTTCACATCGTCTCACAGCAGTAGACGCAGCTGTCTGCTCTTAGACGCATGTGCCTGCCAATTGAGTTGGTTGTTTATAGCGCATGCGCACATTTGGATTTCGTTGGCTTACGCGTATGCGCACAGATTTAATCGGTTGGCTTAAACGCATGTGCACAGATTGAGTCGGTTGGTTTAGGCGCATGCGCATTGAGTCGGTTGGTATATGCCCATGCGTACGGATTGAGTTGGTTTGCTTATGCGCATGTGCACAGATTGAGTCGGTTGGTTCAGGCGCATGTGCACAAATTGAGTCGGTTGGTTTAGGCGCACGCACACAGATTGAGTCTTTTGGCGTATACGCATGCGCACATAGTGTCGGTTGGTTCAGGCGCATGCGCACAGATTGTGTTGGGTGGTATAGGTGCATGCGCACATATTGTGTTGGTTGGTTCAGGCGCATGCGCACATATTGTGTCTGTTGGTTCAGGCGCATTCGCACATATTGTGTCTGTTGGTTCAGGCGCATGCGCACAGATTGTGTCTGTTGGTTCAGGCGCATGCGCACAGATTGTGTCGGTTGGTTCAGGCGCATGCGCACAGATTGTGTCGGTTGGTTTAGGCGCATGCGCACAGATTGAGTTTGTTGGTTTGGAAATTTGATTGATTCTACCACGCAGATCTTGCGCGGACAGAACTGGGATTGTTTCTTCTGGTGCAGATCGACCAACGCAGTTCGCACTGATTTCTTGTGATTTGATTCAGAGCTTATCACGTGACCACATTTCAACGGACGTATGAATACACACAGTAATTCCTCTAGTGGGTTGCAATTCACGCGCTGTCAAAAAAATTTAAAAAATAAAAAACTGAAGTGGGTTCGTCCTTTAGAGACCTGATTGCTTTGTGTGTTTTGAGTGGAATCGCTGTGGCGGCGTACAGCTCTGAGAATATTCCAATATTGATCTGCGCCGCGTGCCACGAGAGGGTGGAGGAGGGGTGGGTGGGCTCTGCCGCGTCACTCGAATCACCCTCTTGTCATTCACGTTGGGTCACACGCTAGGGACCCTCTTGCTTGGCTCGCTCGTTCCTCCCTTGCACTCTTCGCTCTAGTACACACACGCACACACACTCACACACACACACACACACACACACACACACACACACACACACACACACACACACACACACACGCACACAGTGATAGACAACCTTCTTTGTTCGTGTACCCCCAATGGGGGCGTTCAAAGTATTAAGTAAGCATATTTTTGGCCATTTTGGACCCCCTCAACCCTATTTGTAAGCAAAAATAAGCGAACGGCTTACCCCCTCTCCCCTTTTACAATCTTGCTTACGTTATATTTGTGGACTTTTTTGTTCTAATTCGCTCACAAGAATAACCATTAATTTTTTTTAACGCAATTTATAAATTGCTGGTAATTACTAACGTAAACTATGTGAAATAATTAACAATAAATGTTGCTTCAAACCGAGTTTAAATTTATTGTAATAAACAGGTAAAAATTAAAAAAAGTTATACTTTTTTATTTTTATTCACACTTAATTGAAATTAATAAAAAAAAGTATTATTGAATACATGACATATTATATTATAGTTATAAAAACCTCTAAAGGGGCGTTCAAGTATTAAGGAAGCACTTTAGGGGGGGAGAGGGGGTTCAAGCTGTGCTTGATTTTTGCAGACAAGTGCGTGGTGGGGGGGCTCAGAACATTGCTTACGTAAGACAGAGAAAGACGGGGAAAATTGAGGGAGGAGGCATCGCAAGCTTCTTGGACTTTGGGCAGCTTCGGGCAGCAATGAAGGTGCTGAGTGGCTAAACGAGGAAGAAGTGGAGAAGCCTATAGAAGTAAGCCAACGCTTGAGTGACCTAGCCCCCCCCCCCCCCCCCAAATAGAAACATAATTGAAATTGCCGAAACGTGGATTCAAGGATCTAGGTCATCGGATTAAATAGAGTTTAGGGTGTTTTTTATTTTTGTAAATACGTATAATATTCATGTATTCACTAATAATACTTTTTTTTTATAACTTCAATTAACAGTAAATTAAAATTTTAAGCTTTTATAATGTTATGTTTTAATTCTACCTGTTCAATAAATTTAAATTCATTGTATGCCAGTATTAATAATTGTCAATTATTTCGCAATATTAATTTACACCTTTATTTTAATAATTACCAACAATTTATAACTTGCATGAATTTTAAATTTTTTCATCATCTCCTTTTACCAACTGTTCAGGTTATATGCAAAATTGCGTAAAAAATAAGAATGATTATTCTTGTGAAGAAATTAAAAAAAAAAAGATGAATGCTACGTACAAGCAAGAGGGGGGAGGGGTCAGGCATTTGCTTATTTTTGATTACAAGAGGGCTGGAGGGGTTAAAAATGGCCGAAAATGTGCTTACGTAATACTTGAACGCTCCTTAAACCACTTTTAAATTCACGACCAAGGTCCTTGAATCCACTTCCCCACACTTTTAATTATTATGTGTCCACATTTGGGGTGGCTGGGTCAGTGCACCATTCTTGCTCGTCTCTCTCTCTCTCTCTCTCTCTTACGTAAGCATTGTTCTGAGCCCCCCCCCCATAACCCCCCCTTCACGGCAAAAATAAGCAAAGCTCGTACACCCCACAATACCCCTCTAAGGTGCTTACCTATATGGTGCCCCAACTTCAGAAACGCACCAGGAATGTTTAGTGGACAAAAGCCTAGTGGTACACGCTACAAATAAAAATAAAACACATTTAGGAGAGAGAGAGTGTGAGGGAAAGAGGGGGGGGGGGATAGATACAGTTAGGAAATAGAAGGAGAAAGAGAACAAAACTGGCACTCCCGATTGCATGTCCTTACGTCTCAGTTCTTTTGTGGCACACCCTAAATCTGGTCCTTATTATTCCATGTCCTTACCTCTCAGTTGTTTTGTGGCACACCCTAAATCTTGTCCTTACTATTCCATGTCCTTACCTCTCAGTTGTTTTGTGGCACACCCTAAATCTGGTCCTTATTATTCCATGTCCTTACCTCTCTGTTCTTTTGTGGCACACCCTAAATCTGGTCCTTATTATTCCATGTCCTTACCTCTTGGTTCTTTTGTGACACACCCTAAATCTGGTCCTTATTATTCCATGTCCTTACCTCTCAGTTCTGTGGCACACCCTAAATCTGGTCCTTATTATTCCATGTCCTTACCTCTTGGTTCTTTTGTGGCACACTCTAAATCTGGTCCTTATTATTCCATGTCCTTACCTCTCAGTTGTTCTGTGGCACACCCTAAATCTGGTCCTTATTATTCCATGTCCTTACCTCTTGGTTCTTTTGTGGCACACCCTAAATCTGGTCCTTATTATTCCATGTCCTTACCTCTCAGTTGTTCTGTGGCACACCCTAAATCTGGTCCTTATTATTCCAATTCCTTACCTCTCAGTTGTTCTGTGGCACACCCTAAATCTGGTCCTTATTATTCCATGTCCTTACCTCTCAGTTCTTTTGTGGCACACCCTAAATCTGGTCCTTATTATCCCATGTCCTTACCTCTCGGTTCTTTTGTGGCACACCCTAAATCTGGTCCTTATTATTCCATGTCCTTACCTCTCAGTTGTTCTGTGGCACACCCTAAATCTGGTCCTTATTATTCCATGTCCTTACCTCTCTGTTCTTTTGTGGCACACCCTAAATCTGGTCCTTATTATTCCATGTCCTTACCTCTCAGTTCTTTTGTGGCACACCCTAAATCTGGTCCTTATTATCCCATGTCCTTACCTCTCGGTTCTTTTGTGGCACACCCTAAATCTGGTCCTTATTATTCCATGTCCTTACCTCTCAGTTGTTCTGTGGCACACCCTAAATCTGGTCCTTATTATTCCATGTCCTTACCTCTCAGTTGTTCTGTGGCACACCCTAAATCTGGTCCTTATTATTCCATGTCCTTACCTCTCAGTTGTTTTGTGGCACACCCTAAATCTGGTCCTTACTATCCCATGTCCTTACCTCTCGGTTCTTTTGTGGCACACCCTAAATCTGGTCCTTATTATCCCATGTCCTTACCTCTCAGTTCTTTTGTGGCACACCCTAAATCTGGTCCTTATTATTCCATGTCCTTACCTCTCTGTTCTTTTGTGGCACACCCTAAATCTGGTCCTTATTATTCCATGTCCTTACCTCTCAGTTCTTTTGTGGCACACCCTAAATCTGGTCCTTATTATTCCATGTCCTTACCTCTCAGTTGTTTTGTGGCACACCCTAAATCTGGTCCTTATTATTCCATGTCCTTACCTCTCTGTTCTTTTGTGGCACACCCTAAATCTGGTCCTTATTATTCCATGTCCTTACCTCTCAGTTGTTCTGTTGCACACCCTAAATCTGGTCCTTATTATTCCATGTCCTTACCTCTCAGTTGTTTTGTGGCACACCCTAAATCTGGTCCTTATTATTCCATGTCCTTACCTCTCTGTTATTTTGTGGCACACCCTAAATCTGGTCCTTATTATTCCATGTCCTTACCTCTCAGTTGTTCTGTTGCACACCCTAAATCTGGTCCTTATTATCCCATGTTTATCATTAAATAAAGTATATATATATATATATATATATAGTTTCATAGAAGTTATATTATATGATGGTGTGGTAAGAGAGCTATACCGACCGAGCGGCCGAAGCCGTTATCGATGATAGTACCATCATTTGAGGATAGATGGTGTCATGTGGTCAGCACAACGAACCGTACGGCCGTTAATATCAGTTTTCTAAACCGTAACCGTTACTTATTTATCCAAGTAAGCTCCTCATTTGTCCTCACGAGGCTGAGTTTGACCCCGTTCTAGATCCACTGCTTGGAAATTTTTTTGAAGGGCCGAGGTTCGAACCCGGGACCTTTGGAGCTGTGGTCAGGAACTGTGACTTCTATACCAAATATTACTTTAGGCACTAAAATTACTTGGAAAATGTTTTATTGCACAATTATTTGCTATATTTAGTTTCAATCTGATAAAATCAAGCTATCATCACAACATGGTATTCATTTCGTTTTTTTTTCCCCAGATGAATATTAATTTGTAATTTGCAAAACATCTCAATATGGCTGTCAATATTTTTATTGGCTAGGCCAGAACTTTTTATAATGAAGCCTGTAACCGACGGGAAAAATCCAAAAAGTTAAAAAAAAAAAATTAACCCCGAAGAAAATTCAAAATGGCGGAGCAACTTTAAAGTCTGTGAGGTATATACAACACAATACCGATAACTTTAAATAGTTACGTTGAAAAAAACGCTGGAAATACATTAGTTTACGTTCACTTGCAAATCAAAATCATTGGGAGCTTGGGGGTGAAGCCCCCAACGAGCAAAGCGAGTTCTAAATCTACAGCCTTTATTCATCAAGCAGTCTCACAGCTCCACGAATATGGTTGTGGGATGGACGGAGACGAGATAAAAGGCCAGTTTTTTTTACAGTTTTTTGGCCAAAATAAATGAGCTCAGTACAAACATAAAATATAATTTTCTTCCCATGGTGACCTGAAAATTTCTTGAATATCTGTCAAGGGACGGTTCTGCAATTTAATGACAACTTTTTCTCTTTATTTAAAAAGTTTCTCATCTAATGCCGCTATCCTCATGACAGACATTCAACAACTGTTGATATCACCAAGTGAAGTAAATTAATCTCTATGTTTATACTGGAGCAATATTCTATATATTTTGGCCAAAAATTGTTTTGCCATAAAAACTGCAACAAACAACAACAAAACACTGTCCTTTTCTCGCGTCCCCTTCCATCCCACCTTAAATTTGTCGTTGAAAATGAGCTCTCTTGTTAAATTTTCACACATTTTTTCATATTAATGAAACTCAATATAGGATTGCTAAGGAAAAAGAGTGACTTTATTTTGGCGTGAACTATATTTTGAAATAACTCATCGTACAATCAAATATTGTGTCAGAGCTGAACGTCTGGGTGGCAATTTCTCGCTTACCGAGGCGGCCCCACGAGTGGATTGAAAGGTTTCTTCATCCAAAATGTGTTCCCCCCAGGGGGTTTCCCACTCTTCCTCCTCACAGTACGGTTACATTTCCTCTAAATTACATCTTCCCTTTCCCTGGCACCATTAGTGCATAATTGTATGTGAATATCACGGATGGGTAGTAAGGCGCAGTGTTGTGTGTGCTAGACGACTCGTTCAACTGTCGCAGCTCAACTTTCTCTCGCTCTCATTTGGCGAGTTGTCGTTACGCCCTATTTCCCCTGGACGAATATCTGAATTCCAAACCCTGGCATAGCGTCCAGTTACTTTGTCGGCACAGTCTTTCGTGGTCTGTCGCACGATGGTTGGACTTCCGTGAATGCTTCTGTCCTCCACGCAGGAGGGGGGAGGGAGGAGGTCGTGGTATTCCAGTCTGTATCATCGGAACCTGTTAACGTAGGCTACATTCACCTTCGCTAAATATGGGGCGAGTCGCATTATTGTGACTGCTCTTATCTTCTCTGTTTCATCCTTTTCTTTTAATGTACCATTATCTCAATTTACTCCTTTATATATCACTTTATTCCTGTTTAGGTGACCTGGTGGTCTAGGGGTAAGATGCCAAACTTCTGTGCTGGGGTTCCGGGGTTCAATCCTCGGTCCCGGCACAGATTTATCTGATCGCCAAACTCTTCCCTCACCTCTGACAAGACGTGTATTAATCACAACTTGTGAATGTGAGGAATGCCAGGCCTCCACCGTGGTTCGGATCCCACGTTAAACTGTAGGTCCTCCATTTAATCTCACAATCACCCTACCATTACACATTAGCGTAAGTGTGTTTAAACCGAACGGCTAGTAAGACGCGGTGATGATAGTAATAATAATAATAATGTATTAAGAAAATAGTGGGAACACTATATTAGCTTATTGAAGTATTACTTTAATGTAAAAAAAAGTTAGCATCTGTTGGTGTGCGGCGGAATAAGAGGGTTAATTTGGAATCGGAAAATTGTTTGTAGAATAATTTGAATTGGGGGGGGGGAGGGTGAAGGGGCACCTAAATATTTACATACAGATAAAATAGGGTGTTTAGGTGAATGATGGAAGGCGATGGTAGGGGGGGGGATAAATTTGTTAGAAAATACCAGCCAGCCTTTATTTTATTGAAAAGGGGGGGGGGGGGGGGCGGCAAGGACGTCAGTTGCTAAGTGGCTACCTCGAAGTGCTTTACATAGTCATCTACCGAGTTACAGTAACTTGTGAGGAGAATATCGTACAGCTTGTGCCCCTATTCAGTGCAGAGGAGGAAACCCCAAACCATATTGAAAGTCTGAGTTATATCTATATCACAACCGCGCATAGTCGAACAGCCGTGTGTTCTACACCAGTAAAAGTTATAACACCGAAGATAGTTCAGGGCGCAGAATTGCTTCGGAGTAGAAACACTGATAGGAAGACCTTTCATTAAACTCTTTCAACCTGTTCTAAAACATACACTCGTATAGTAACCAATCTTTTTCAACAAACAAGACCAAAACGAACTCGACAGTTATTAGCCGCCTCCTACCCATCCCACTAAGCCATACTGACACGTAGACCCACGGGTGATATTTGGGTGATGTGGAGCTGTATTGTTTTAAGACTTGAACCTCGTTTATCCGGCCCTCATTGATCTGGATTTCCGGCTTATCCGGACTGAAATTTCGCATTAATTAATTTTTTGCTACAAATTTTTATGTTTTATAATTTGTTATTGTGGAAATAAATTGCAAGCTTTCGTAATATATATTTTGTTGTAATGCTTCGGCTTAGATTTTGGTTTATCTAGATGACACCTGATCCTAGCTAGGCTGGATGTACGAGGTTACACTGTACTAACATATCAGACCCAACGTTAGTGGCACGCTCATCCACCAAGCGCTGTAGTCAATACGTTAGTATGGGGAGATAACTGAAGTCCCTGTTATTGCTTTATTCGTAACTCATTTGAATTTTGTTTTCCGAAAAAGAAATAGGGGAAAACTTTTCGTTAAATTTTTCCAAAACTGAAAATGTTCCCACAGAGATTAGATTAGATTAGATTGTTACAGGGAGACAAAACAGGAGGGTCCATTTCCCACAGAGATCTTTAGGGGGAGGTAGAAAGGGGAGACTCAACCCCTAGTCACCGCAGGTAGCACCCATCTACCCTCCTCCCTCCCAACCCTATAATACATGTCAGGCTATTGGTCTACTAAAGCGCGCCAACAAATACAAACAATAGGCCTAATTTAGAACACTGATCTCTAGCTCCATTGATCATGTTATTGCCAAATATACAGGGTGTCCATTAACTATTCGCCACATTATAAACCTTAATATATTCGCTATTGTATACAGGGTGTCCATTAACTATTCGCCACATTATAAACCTTAATATATTCGCTATTGTATACAGGGTGTCCATTAACTATTCACCACATTATAAACCTTAATATATTCGCTATTATATACAGGGTGTCCATTAACTATTCGCCACATTATAAACCTTATTATATTCGCTATTTTAGGAGCTCTTTGGCTTACTAGAGTATAATATTAGTAGTACTCTACGTAATAAAAATATATTTTGTAGTGTTGTTTATGAATGCAAACCGTATTGGCTCTTAAGGTGGGGTGGACCTCAAAAAAATACCAGTGGGCTTGCAGTTTTTTTTATAGCGAAACTTTTTTTTTTTTTGCCAAATAAATCAAATAATTCTCCAGTAGAAACATAAAGTTTAATTTTTCTCTTATGGTAATGTCACCAGTTGTTGAATATCTGTCAAGGATGTCCTGGAATTTAAAGACAACTTTTTCTCTTCATTTAAAAAGTTTATCTAATGTCGCTAATGCTCGTGACAGATATTCAACAACTGTTTATATAACCGTGGGAATAAAATTAAACTTTTATGTTTTTAAAGGAGCAATATATATTTTTTATTTTGGCCATATTTTTTTTTAAATATAAAAACTGCAAAAACACAGGCCTTTTCTCTCGTGCCTTAATCTCCCACCGTAAAGTAACTTATTTATTGAGGATTACATTGGAGAGGATAACTTATGGGCACCCTGTATTGCACCCTTTTAATCACGGTTTTGTTCAATAGAGTATTACTATGCGCTTATCGCTCTTTGTATGAAATATGCCTCGCTGTTGTCGATATTAATTCACGGGTGTAATTTATCCTGCTAGATAATAGAGAGACTTGTAGGACCAACGATAATGAAGCTGGGGCGATAATTTTATAGCAAGAGTTTCAGCCTCTTTTAATTTGCATATAACCCGCGCTAGATGTCAACCCCTTCTAGTCGATTTGGTCGGTAGCTGGAGGTTCGTGGTTCGAATCCCGATCTGGTGTACTGAGGGCATTTTTCACTAGACCGTTTTCCAATTTTCTTCCACAAAATTTTGGGTACATTTCTTCAATTTTTAGAGGAGGTATAAGGAAAGGTGTATTTAAAGGAAATGCACCCGCATATATCCTAGATAAGGGGTGGACTAATCGGAGTGATCACGTTTGGAAAACTACCTCCAGTGCGCCCCCCCCCCTCTTCCCCCCCGTTAAGATTCGAACTTTAACCTTCCGCTTCTCCTTCGATCCAGTCTTTTGTGGGCCTGGCTTCTTGGACCGCGTGTCCACTGGCTCGTGCACAAAAGTAATGATATAATCGTCATAACCATTGGTTTAATTAGGCCTAGCACACAAGCGTATAGCCCGAACGGGTAATAAGACGCGGTGTTAAAAAATAAAAAACCACCCCCGCCGGTGGGTACGTGGTCTTGTCTGCCTTTATTCGGGTGGGAATGTAGGGGGCTCGAATCCCGGCCGGGTGTGTTAAGGTTTTATTTCCCTATAGTTTCCCACTCTAACTCCATGCAAATGCGGGTATACTCTAACTCTATACACACCTTTCTCATATCTTTACCTCACTAGTTTAAATATGCGAAAAACTCCTCACTGATAGTTACTCTATATTTATTTTTTGTCTTCTAAATTATAAAAGAGTAAAGGTCTCCAAGTCCAATTTTAACTCAAATTTAGTTAGTGCTACCACCTGTTAGACAATCATGAGAACTTTTTAATGTACTTTATATTATGGTTAAAAGAGGTATTTGTCATATTGAGTTAGTGCTGCCATCTGTTAGACAATCATGAGAACTTTTTAATGTACTTTATATTATGGTTAAAAGAGGTATTTGTCATATTGAGTTAGTGCTGCCATCTGTTAGACAATCATGAGAACTTTTTAATGTACTTTATATTATGGTTAAAAGAGGTATTTGTCATATTGAGTTAGTGCTGCCATCTGTTAGACAATCATGATCACTTTTTAATGTACTTTAGATTATGGTTAAAATAAGTCTCTGTCATATTTATATTAATTTAAAAAAGTATTTGTTGGGGTCCTCATGGGGCTTGAGATATAAAAGTTGTATTGGGAAATATGGTTAAATGTGTCTTCCTTTCCTTCATTTGTAATGTAAATTCCAATCTTCATAGAAAAAGCCTTTTATAAAATACAAACTTTTTGATGTCACCACTGATAAAATGTTACTTTACTATTAGTGTTATTTTATGGGTAGTGATGATATTTATCAAAATTAATATGAACAAATGCAATTGAGATGACCCAAGTTACATTTCTCCAAAAGGAAATCTGTATAAGTTGTCGCATGAGTTGTCTCGTACTAGACTGGATTATTCCCGGTGATGGGGAAGTTGGGGGCTTGAATCCTTGAATAAGGGTGGGTTTAATTTATTAAATGGGTTTCCCACTCTCTTCCCCCCCCCTCTCTCTCTTTCCAAATGAAAATGCGGATTCACTTCTTCTAAATTCTACTGTCATCATTCCCAACACATTGGCGTATTTATTATTATATTATACTACTTTAAAGCCCGCCGCACATTGGACGCAGGGCAGGCGAGGAAGAGGAAAATCTGTAATACACGTGTTATTATGGGTTACCGCACATTGGACAGAGGGCAGGTGCAGTGTAGGGATAACTCTTTCCCTCCTCTCTCTGGTTGTAGTAGGCGTACAGTTTTCCTGCGTCCTCTGCGCCTCTGTCACGTAGTTTTTGTATATTGTAATGAAACATCTAATTCAATTAGTTCAAAACCACCCAGTATTATATGAAACAAGCAATCCAGACTACATGAGGACGAAGCTGAAAGATGAGCTATGGGAAAAGATTGCTATTGAACTGAATTACTCGAACGGTAATTGTAATATTCTAGATTTTTGTACTTAGTGAAATTAATCTACAGTAGTTTGTACAACCCATTAGAAGAATTAGATGTTACTAGACACTGCGCATAAAGTAAATTACAATTTTCGTATTTTTCTTTTACTAAGAGGGTAGAGTAAAATTAAATTATTTAATTCAGAGTCTGACTCTGAATACAATCTATCAGAAGTTCCTCTAATTCACACGCCATATCACGTCTTGTACCACTGGGTGAAAGCTCCCAGACTAGCTTCTAATCTGCGGTGACTTGCACAAACCTATTCCTGTGCTATGCCTGCCCTCTGCCAGGACTGTGTTAAATGTGCGGTGCCTTGCAGAAACCTCTTCCTGTGCTATGCCTGCTCTCTGCCAGGACTGTGTTCAATGTGCGGTGCCTTGCAGAAACCTCTTCCTGTGCTATGCCTGCCCTCTGCCAGGACTGTGTTCAATGTGCGGTGCCTTGCAGAAACCTCTTCCTGTGCTATGCCTGCTCTCTGCCAGGACTGTGTTCAATGTGCGGTGCCTTGCAGAAACCTCTTCCTGTGCTATGCCTGCACTCTGCCAGGACTGTGTTCAATGTGCGGTGCCTTGCAGAAACCTCTTCCTGTGCTATGCCTGCTCTCTGCCAGGACTGTGTTCAATGTGCGGTGCCTTGCAGAAACCTCTTCCTGTGCTATGCCTGCACTCTGCCAGGACTGTGTTCAATGTGCGGTGCCTTGCAGAAACCTCTTCCTGTGCTATGCCTGCACTCTGCCAGGACTGTGTTCAATGTGCGGTGCCTTGCAGAAACCTCTTCCTGTGCTATGCCTCCTGCGTCCAATGTGCGGCGGGCTTAAACCCACATGGCTGACTCACTCACTCACTGACATTAATATTTACCCACTTCCAAATGAGCTAAAAACTTAAAATTTGGCAAACTTATAGCTTCTAGCCTGTAACCGATGGAAAAATTCCAAAAAGTTAAAAAATTTAATTTTTTAACTCCCGAAAAAAATTCAAAATGGTGGAGCAACTTTAAAGTCGGTGCGATATATACAATACAATACCGGTAACTTTAAGTTGCTACGTTCAAAATAACGCTGGAATTACATTAGTTTGTATCCACTTGCAAAGGAAACTCACTGGGGGTTTGGGGCGGAGCCTCCAACGAGCAAAGCGAGTCATAATATAAGCTCATAGCCCGAACGCTTAAGCGAGACACGATAACGATAAAAAGTTTTTTATTTCACTGCGTTTTACTACCTGTTCAGGTTGTACGCATATATGATAATCACTCTAATGAGGTAGTGATGATGAAGGATGCGTTTTAGAGGTAATCCACCCGCATTAGCGAGTCAGAAGATTATGAAATCATTTAGTAAAAACCACCTTCAGTAGACCCGACCGGAATCCGAACCCCGATCTCCCTGTCTTCACCAGGTCAGTCTGACACGAGATTTAGAGTGTTCGGGCACTGAAGTTGGTATACAAAGTTAACTTGCATTGAATTCGGCACTGAATTAAGTACGGAAATATCACTCGTGTGGGTTTGAGGCACTAAATGAACTGTCAGAAACACAACATTTCGGTCGATGGATCTATCTCCTTCCGCATCTTTGGATGAGGAAGATTCGCCAGAGGTGAAGTAAACAAGATTCAAGATAAGGGACAATCAAAACGTAGGGTAGAGAAGTGTCTTCGTTATAAAGACTGTGAGGAAGGGAAGTCAAGACTTATCTCACACTAAAAATAACAATAAATGCTCAAATTTAACCACTTGAGTGTTTTTGATTATCTTTGGTTGTATTTTTCTAGTGGGTATAATTATTTTTGTTTCATATTATTATTATTATTATTATTATTATTAATATTATTATTATTATTATTATTATTATTATTATTATTATTATTATTATTAGTATTACTATTACATGGTGGCTAAAGTCAGGGAATTTTTGGATGACAGGGAAAACAGGTAAATGTCAGGGAATATAACTAAAAATAAGAAAAAGTCAGGGAATTAAAAAATGTATTTAAAATATCCCATTAATTTCGCAACTAAACATAAAAACAAAAGTTAATAGTACCTAAATAAAATAACATTTTAATTTTTAAAATAATGGTTAAAACTATTTATGTTTAGTAGATACAAAATTTTTTAATATGTGATCAATAATAAATATAACAAAATTCATCATTCACCATTAAAACAGGAAAAAAGTAGTCGGGGAAAATTGAAAAATGTTGTCTGGAAAACCTGGAAAAGTCAAGGAATTTTGTAAAATATATTTTGTAGCCACCCTGTATTATTATTATTATCATTATTACTATTATCATTATCATTATTATTATCATTATTATAATTATTATCATTATTATCATTATTATTATCATCATTATCATTATCATCATTATCATCATCACTCATCATTATCATTATTATTATTATCATTATTATTATTATCATTACTATTATTATTATCACTACTATTATCTCTATTATCACTATTATCACTATTATTACTATTAATATTATTATTACTATTATTATTACTATTATTATTATTATTATCATCATCATCACCGCGTCTTACTACCCGTTCGGGTTGTACGCACTTACGCTAATGTGTAATGGTAGGGTGATTGTGATATGAAATAGAGGACCTACAGTTTAACGTGGGATCCGAACCACGGTGGAGATCTGGCATCCCACACGTTCACAAGTTGTGATTAATACACGTCTTGTCAGAGGTGAAGGAAGGGTTTGGCAATCGGATACATCTCTGCCGGGACCGAGGATTGAACCCCGGACCACCCAGCACAGAAATGCGACACCTTACCCCTAGACCGCCAAGTCACCTTTGTCTTATATTAACTGAAGACAAACACTATCCAGGATCAGAATGGTTATTTTAGTTCTGGTATCAGCCTTCATTTTATTGCAAATATTTTACTTTACATATTAAACTATTGTGATTCAAACTTTTTTTTTTCAGTTTTCTTTTAGTCTTTTTTTAAAAATTTTCCCGACACCTCGGAGAGAAAGTATTGTGATTGTCAAAAAACTCAAACTCGAGATTTTGATGAATTTTGACGTTTCATGACCCCTTGAAATAAAAAAAAAGTTGTTTTCGCAATGCCGTCAGTCTGTCTGTTTGTATCTTCGGCTAGAGCTGAAACTATTTTACCGATTGGGCTAAAACTTTGGATCTGGGGTTTTTGGAATTAGATAGCTAATCCTAAATCTAAGAATAGTTTACTAAAGGGCAAAAAGAGAAAAAAATTGATTTCTCAAAATTCTCTCCAACGTTTTTGATTAAATATTATATCTAGGCACTGTTTATTAGTATTAACAAGATGGCAACTCTCATTTTCTCATGAAAATGGCTTTAGGGATACTTTACCTAAGGGAATTTTTTTCACTTATCACCGCAACTATTTGAGATATGAAATAACTTATCATTGTAAAGTTGTAGTACTATTAACCAATAGTTTCTGAGATATCAACAAATATATATACTTTTTTTAAATTCAGGTCATTGAAAATTAAATTTTATTATTATGCCCTTTGGTGGACAAAGATGTTTCTCTTTTCTTAATATTTCGTTAACATTGTTCCTAGTTCATAATTCCGTGGAGTAAATAACATTGTATATTATTTCATTTATGATCTTTGGTGTAGGGTTTCTATAACAATGTAGACTTATCAGTTCGTTTCACAAAATCTTATGAGTTTTTAGTAAATGTCTATTTTAAGATAAGAGCGAGAGAAAGTCTGTGCGGTGCACCGTAATATTTTTTTTTAACGCGGTTTATTTTCCTTGAATTGGTCACTTATATGAATTTTTATATGTCTTTTCCTTGCTTCGAGTCTTTAACGTTTACAATACAATTTCCATAGGACAGATATAAAATCTACTAGATCTACTTTAAAGTATCCATACGACAATCTACATCTTTCATTTTTGATAAATATTATCAATACCTATAAAATAAGACTAATAATGCTATCAGTGTTAACCGCAAATAAGACATGTTTGGATCTACCACAAAGTGCTCCAAATTTCCATTTGTAAGAAAATCAAAGTACTTTTTAAAAGGTTTTGAGGCTGAAAATTTAGGAATAACCGATTCTTCCACACGAAAACTAACATTTCTGTTAAGTTAAATATATGCGCAGGGGCATATAAAGTGTGTAAGCATGCGCCTGTGAATTGTATTCGAATACTAGTTTAAGACCCTGCAACTGTCACTGTCTACAAATCGTACCAATATCAATAACACAATAAAAATAAGATACTTGTATTTTAAACATATTTTTCCACCCTTATCGAGATACCATTATATAAAAACAATTTTTTATATTCATTTAAATAATAAAATTACACCTGGACACAGGAATTAAACCCGGAACTATGGATTAGTACGCCATGGATTAACCACTGAGCTATACAGTAGTCTTCCCATGCCCAGGGTCATTCTTCACTCATATTTTATGGCAAATTCTGTGATGGACGTGTGTAAATCGTCGGCTACATAATTATGTGTGATCTATTAAGATCACTAGCTATCAGATAAAGCAGCCATCTTGGACTCGGTAGTTGGCTTTTCGCTGCCAATAGTACAATAAATAATTGTAATAATGCGCATATCATGATGGATTAAATAGCCAAGCTACTACTAGCTTATATATGTTAATTAGTACGCTTATAGCTGCATCTAAATATCATCCATCACAATCTCGGCCTTAAACTATGAGTGAGGATTAACCCTGGGCATGACTCCTAGATAACTCGGGGGTTAGAGCATTGAGACTGTAAGTCAAAGGTCTCGAGTTCGATTCCCGTATCCAGGTGTCATTTTTCAATATATTTGAATATGAAATTTAGATACGGCTATAAACCGTAAATAACAAATATAATAACTTGGCTATTTAATCCATCATAATTTAGGTTATTCGGTGAATGAAAGGATGCCATTAAGACAGGATTCCCGATGTTGTAAAAAACTATCCGATATCTCTAAAAAATCACAAATGGCTCAACTGTCGCTGGTGATTTGGACAAGCAAGGAAGTTGACTTAAATAATTTTTCGACTGGTCTTAAGTCGAGCTATCTATTTGCTGTTGTGATCAAGAAAACCACGTTCATTTGAACTCATTATTTTACTAGCGATCTCGTTCAAATTTAAACTAGTGAGGAAGCTCATTTTTTTTTAAAGTAGAACTTCAACTTGAAATTTACATATTTTTGAAATTTTATTTGACCTTAGAAAAGTTTTTTTTTTTTCTGATCTTAAACTTGAAAAAGTTCATTTTTCAAAGATTAATTTCGAACTTGAAAAAGTTCATTTTTCGAAGATTTTATTTGAACTTGGAAAAAGGAAGTTAAAATTTTTGATAGGGCACTTCAAAAATTTGGTACATTAGAAAATAACCTGAAAAGGTTCTATATCTTGAAAATTTAACCTGACCGGGTTTTTTATATTTTGAAAATTGAATTCGAAATAGTTCACTAGTTTTGAGAACTTTGTTAGCATCGATTTACTTACTAAACCCTCCCCTAACTCTCATTGTTGGGTGAAATACAAACGTGCGAATGGGATGTATTCTGTTCGCACTGTTTAAGGGGGGGGGGAGAGGATGCTGGAAGGGTTAGGAAGACCCTCGTGTACATCCGTCAACGTGCGTTGGATGTGCGAATGCCCTGAGCCTTCTTTCAACTCTTTTGAATTTTCTCTGCGTGGACCAAAGAAGGCTTCATTGTGTATTCCTCACTTTGGCCAAGTCTAGATTTTAAGTATGTGTGTGTGTGTGTGTGTGTTAAAGGAGGTGAGAGGCATAAATTGAATAAAGTTCAAGTTTCAGGCGCGTCGACTTTCTAAAAAAAATAATGTATATTTTATTTTTTATCCATACAAGATTGAACTTTTTTTTAAAAATTCGAACGTGCTCCGAGTCGTTGAGTTTCAGACCCCATACCTCCTCCTAAATAAATCTGTTTCGAGTCCATTTCGAAAAGAGGCACGGTGAGAGTGATTTGGAGTTGAATATACGCGCGGTTCTGGACTCTACTGGTCACACTTCGCTCAAAGCAACCTGGAAAAACAAGGAAATGTCAGGGAATTTTCTTGGCCATAGAGAAGTCAGGAAATTTTATAAAAATTTCTGGAAATTTTTACATACTCACTAAAAGAAATCGAGCAACTTTTATCAGGGTGTCTACCATCCGGGAATATCAGGGAAAACGGGAATTAGCCGGGAATTTGAAGTGATCGAGAAAAAACGGGAACAAGCCGGGAATTTTTGGTAAATTACAATAAAAATCTGGGAAAATGT
Organism: Timema podura; assembly: GCA_033556935.1. Classification (NCBI taxonomy): domain Eukaryota; kingdom Metazoa; phylum Arthropoda; class Insecta; order Phasmatodea; family Timematidae; genus Timema; species Timema podura. The sequence goes on from JAVRXN010000006.1 coordinate 26,610,646, forward strand.
GGTTTTACTCAAAATATGAAATATAATAATTATTGAAACAGTAAATAATAATGTTATTCAAACTGTAGTTTTTTTGTAGCTGTGTACTAAACTTTATAAATCCTAATAAACAATGTTAATACAAATTTAAAAAAATATACGTTTATTTAAATTTTTAAACTTATTATTATTCATAAAAAAAGATTGATAGAAAAATGAGGGGGGAGGGGGGAATTAGAAGGATGTGACATACTTTTTAGTCGGGGAATTTTAGGAAATGATCAGGGGAAATCAGGAAAAAAGTCGGGAATTTCATTGGTCAAGTTGAGTAGACTCCATGTTTATCTAAAATGATCAAAATAACGTTTTTCTTCCCGTTAATACTCACGGCGAATTTCTTATAACAGTTGTCCTAGTTGAGGATACTAATCTCATTTCTATCGCACGTCTCTAGCCAAAGTTGAGTCACAGCTATGCCGGGATCACGATCAGCTTAACGTTAACTTAAAGTTAACTTAACGTAAAGTTAACTTAACGTAACTTAACGTAAAGGACCTCATCGTGTGTTTAAATGGAGACGATCACGATGCAGTTAACTTAACGTAATATATGTCCTGGGAGATCCTTTACTTTAAGTGAACGTTACTTGAAGGGTATCACGTGATTTAGCCAGCCAATCATTATTCGAGTGACGTCAACAGGGCTATTTAGTAACTCATTAGTTGGTATTATGATCAATGTTTACTCTTTAGTGTAAGTTCTAGTGATCAGTTATTGAAACAAAATAATTAAACTAAAATAGGAAAGCTAAATTTATCAAAAAAGTTTTGTAATATATATTTATTATATCGATTGAAAACTGTAAACATTCACAGATCATCACTGTAAAACTAGTACAAATCACAGATCATACTCGAGAATGAAGATGTTTGACTCGAGTTGTTACGTTAAGTTACGTGAATCGTATCACACATACGTATGTTTCCAATTAAATCTAACTTTGATTGCAATCAATAACTCATCGCTTTATCTTGACCATTTAACCTCGTAATAGAATGACAAGCGTACAAACCGAATGGGTATTAAGACAAGGTGCTAAAAAAATAGAATGACACACTTTCAGAATGTTTTTATATTTAAAATATTAAGTTACATAAAGTGGTGATCTAATTAAAATAATGTTTGTAATATGATTAATATTTATTTATCTATACAATAGATTCACGATTGTCCAAGGCTCCTTGTTAACCGAGACACACATTCTGTCAAAGTGTACAATTTTAACACAATATTTGTACAATAGTTTAAAATTTAGCTTAACTCTATAATACAGTAAATGTATTACTTTGTAATGTTGTGTTTTAATAAATAAATAGTTTGAAACATACAAACAGTGTACACAAATGCAGTCCTTACTAGTGATTTCTAACCTATAAATCCTACACGTTCCGTATCATCAGAGTTTTCTTCTTATCCGAAGTAGGCTCGGTCCAAATTACCTCGGTTAATCGCGAGTCTACTGTATTTACATATAGAAGCTGGGAAGTGGTTCTGGAAAACTTGGATAGTTCAAGGAATTTTAAAATATAGTTTTGTTGGACACCATGTTTAAAAAAAAACCATTAATTTGATATTAGTATAGAGTTTTATAGAAATCGTGGGGAAAAAGTTAAAAACAACTTTTCTTTTTCTACCGTTGGTTCTTTAATAAGATCTACATGTTATACACTAGTATGGTATGATACTTTGTATTATCTTTAAAACGTTGAGTTGATAACATTTTATTATACCAATAATGTAATTGTATCAGTATTGATAGCATCTATCAAACGTGACCGTTATAGATCACATTACTTGACTTATGAATATATTAAAGTGGGTTTAGTAACGTTTCCAACCATGAGCTATAATAATCGTATCACCGTGTTCCTACAGAGTTCGTTTGAAATCAAATAAATTTGATATTATATTCGTAAATTATGTTAGTGTTTATACTTTATAAAACTGGTATTCAAATCTTTATTTTTAAATGTCGAAACGATCTTCTCAGCTTTTTTTAAATTTTCATAAGTGGATTTCCATATTTTATGCTACTTTTGACCACCAAGCATTAATATTGACCGTGTTTTTAAAATTTGTTTGTCCTCTGATTTCATTTAATATGGTTCGAAGTGACTAAATCATTTTTTTATTTCAGTCCTCAATAAGTACTGAGTTTAAGTTATACCGATCCTAATTACTATATCATTAAATTGGTTTTTATATTATTTTGGACATTTTTGGTTCACTTATTAGTATAGGTCAAATTATACTGACATAATTCTTACTACCCGCCCGGGCTGTACGCATATGTACACCACTTGACTATTTTAATTTATGATTACTTTACTTAACGTTAGTCATATAATTAAAATAGGATGTTTATTAATGTTTTTATTGTGAAGTCTTTTGTTCACACAACTACTAGGTAGAATTTGGCAGCCCAAGTAAAGCGTTATAGGTTTGATAAAAGGAACTCAATGCAATGCCCTTTTTTGTAATGCCAAATATGCCATGACTTCCATGGATACGTTTTGTCAAGATCCATTAATTAGTTCAAATTTATGTGGGTTATGCATATAAACTCACTACAGGTAAAATGCCAAGGTTGCCACGCGCCTGGGAAACAGCGAACATTTCAAGGATCTCCTTGCGTTTGAAAAAATAAAACCCTGATCGACATAAAATACGTCACAAAACAAAGTTGAAATATATGTGAATCTGGGACATTTTACTGCTAGCTTTAAATATCAGGTCCTTATATATAAATAAAAAGCTAAGTGAAAAACTAAACACGTTGTTTTGGACACATGTCCTACCACCCCCTTCCCCACTCTTTTTTTGTTCCACCCAGAAACTTAAGGTTTGCGTAACAGCCGCATTAATGTATTCATCAAGATCTAGTACTGTTCTAAAAACTCATGGCTTGACTTTATAATCATTTCTATGAAAAAATAAATTTTATCCTTGAAAACACAGGGAATTTTATATTTAGAAAATAATGGCACCCCTGAAATTTGGACATATTTTCTTTGCTGCTAAATAATGAAGCTAATATTAGTTGACTCTATTGCAATCTCAAATTCATACAATTTAGGAAGTCCGTCTAACAGATCAGTGAAACGTGTTGTATATGTCAAAGAGATTATATGGGATTTAAGAAGGGTTTGTTGTTTTAAAATATGGTTCACGAAAAATGGAGGGGAAAGTTATCGACACATTTATTTATATTAATGGCAACAACTACATTTTAGGTTTTATTGTAAAATAAATGAATAGTAAAATGAGTCGATTTTCAAGGTCCTTTTAAGAGAAATGTGTCGGTTCTGGAATCAAAGTAAATTATTAGAAAAATATGTTAAGCCTTCCTAAAAAATAATCTTTTTTTAACAGGGTCAAAATTAGAGCTGGACTGATTCCTGCACTATTAAAATCCAAATCTTAAATTTTCTTTTGAATCTCGAATACAAATTATAATTCCTGAAATCTTTAAATGTGTACGATTTTAGAATAGTGAAAATATTGCTATTGGGTTCAAAAACATTGTTGTTAAAGGGTGGTACCACTGACAAACGCCATTTATTGTCGCATATTTTACGTCATAAAAATAAAGATAACACGTTTTGAATCAATTATATCAAGACAAGGTTTTTTATTTCTTGTGATTGTCATTTTCCCAATTAGGGCCTATAAAAGTATATAAAATACTTAACTAACTGCTTCAAATTGTGATTTAATGTCAACGCCTTCATAGATAGTATTTGGGATAACCTTTTTGAGATATTTACTATCCTAGAGTTGGTAACCTCGCGGTCTAGGGGGTAAGGTGTCAGACCTCTCTGCTGGAGGTCCGGGGTTCAATCCTCGGTCCCGGCACAGATTTATCTGATTACCAAACCCTTCCTTCACCTCTGACAAGACGTGTATTAATCACAACTTGTGGATGTGTGGAATGCCAGGCCTCCACCGTGGTTCAGATTACACGTTAAACTGTAGGTCCTCCATTTCATCCCACAATCACCCTACCATTGCACATTAGCGTAAGTGCGTATAACCCGAACAGGTAGTAAGACGCGGTGCCAATAATAATAATTATTATTATTTTATTGTATTTAAAAGTTTGAAAGAAAGGGCAGGGTTGAGGTGGGGAGATCCAGAACCCTTCACCACTCCCCCCCCCCCCCAAGAAAAATGAACTTTCCACGCCCTTGGCCCTTACTATGAAAGTTGGACTGTACCTACTACAGCGATTCTCTTTGTTGATATCTCCTTTGAAGAGACGACCTGAGCTACCCGCAATACTACCATGTATTACATATTGTATACCCACATTAAGACGGGCGTTTTCTGGTCACAGGCATAAAAGACCTTTGGGAATGACAGCGTAAACCCTGATTTAAAATAAATAAATAGGAATCCCACTTCCCAACACCAACATGGAGTGAAAGCCCCTAAAATTTTATATTGTATAAATACGTTTTATTAAATTAGTTAATTAAAAAGTTATCAAAAGCTTACAATATTACTTGCTTATGGATAACTGTATAGTTTTTCTTTAAAACATTCTTTTTTTTTTATTTAGGTTAAGTATTTACCGTGCACTTTCTGGCCCGAGAATTTCTATGAGTGAGAGTGAAAGGGCTTACCAATTTTGCCGGGAAAGGTATTTTCACATTCCTTCCAGGGTTCTTTAACATCCCACAAATGAGATGGAACAGACAGGGTTTTTACCACCCCACCCCCTCCGAAGGAAGTTGTGCTACGGATTTTTAGCACTCAAGGAAAATCCGTCGAACCCCGGCTGGGCTTGAACCCACGAACGTCAGTTCCTGCGGCAAGCACTTTACCCCAAGGCCACCGTGGTCGTCTACATCATAGGTTAAACGGACTAAGAATGTGAATGTGAATGTATGAATGTGGCAACAAGGTATTCCTATTAAAATCAGACTGTACCATAGTGCACCCACCATATGATGGAACGTTCTCATCAGAAACCTACTAGCGTGAGTCATTAAGGTGAAGTGTAGAGAACGCGAGTAAAGGTCAGTGTTTTTTACAGTTTTTAAATCAAAACATTCTTTGAACAAAATAATTAAAAATATTGCTCCAGTAGAAAGATATACCTTAGTTTTATTCACATGGTGATATCAACAGGTTTTTTTTTGCACCGCGTCTTACTACCTGTTCAGGTTATACGCCTATGTACTAATTACACTCATGTGTTGGCGATTATGGAGGCTTAATATCCCTATCTTGAGTTAGTTAAATCCAGTTCACCTCACTACACTCTATCCCTATCTTGAGCTAGTTCTATCCAGTCCACCTCACTACACTCTATCCCTATCTCGAGCTAGTTCTATCCAGTCCACCTTACTACACTCTATCCCTATCTTGAGTTAGTTCTATCTAGTTCACCTCATTACACTCTATCCCTATCTTGAGTTCTATCCAGTTCACCTCATTACACCCTATCCCTATCTTGAGCTAGTTCTATCCAGTCCACCTCACTACACTCTATCCCTATCTCGAGCTAGTTCTATCCAGTCCACCTTACTACACTCTATTCCTATCTTGAGTTAGTTCTATCTAGTTCACCTCATTACACTCTACCCCTATCTTGAGTTCTATCCAGTTCACCTCATTACACCCTATCCCTATCTTGAGCTAGTTCTATCCAGTCCACTTCACTACACTCTATCCCTATCTTGAGCTAGTTATATCCAGTCCACTTCACTACACTCTATCCCTATCTTGAGCTAGTTATATCCAGTCCACCTCACTACACTCTATCCCTATCTTGAGTTAGTTCTATCCAGTCCACCTCACTACACCCTATCCCTATCTTGAGCTAGTTCTATCCAGTCCACCTCACTACACTCTATCCCTATCTTGAGTTAGTTCTATCCAGTCCACCTCACTACACCCTATCCCTATCTTGAGCTAGTTTTATCCAGTCCACCTCACTACACACTATCCCTATCTTGAGATCTATCCAGTTCACCTCATCACTCCCTATCACTTTGTCATTGACCGTCCAGTCTGAGTGAAAGTGACTCCTTAGACCGTTCGACCACCGAAGTGGGCTGGATCTGCCCGCTGGGATTGGGACGGTCGGGTTAATTGTCTCGAGGAAAAATAATCGAAATAGTGAAACTCCCAATTTCGATCTTAAGTGGGTTTATGCCCCTCTCAAAGTCCTGATGGCCCCCGCCTCCCTCTAAATTACCCCTCTTCTTGGGACATGTAGAGTTTTGCTCGGTATTGTATTGAATAAAGTGTGGAAGGACGTTGGGGAAAAAGAAGGGGGGAAGGGGGGACTTTGGTCCGCGTGACGTCACAGTCTCTGCGTCTGCGCGCCTCGAGCAGTGTAGTGCGGCCTACGTATCCAGGGGTAAGCTAGCGCTAAAGGTACACTAGCTACCGACGGCTGTGTGTGAGTGTGTTTTATTTTTGGACCCATCCAATATGGTAACTGATTTGTTCTGCGGACTTGTTGCCAAACGTTTGTCTACGTGTGTGAATGTGTAGGTCGGGGGGGAAGGGGAGGGCTCGACGAATATCACCCCCGGCTTACCCTAGACTCGACTTCCATATGGGACTATTCCACCACCCTCTGTCTCCTCCCTGGATCGAATGAGGTAAGCAGTCTTTGCATATGTTCAAGTTCATTAACTCTTGTTTCGGTGTGTTTTATTGATTGTTTCGTGTGTTGGGGGTGGGGGGGAGTCTACCCCCTTCTTGCTCCCTCTGTGATTTATTCTAGTTGTATCTTGAGGCGTGGTATGGGGCGGATGTAGACTAACCAAAAGGAAAGTTTCCTTGTTCGATGCAGGGGAAATAAACATTAATATTCGTCCTTGTGTTCCTTTTTTTTAATTTGATGTAAAATGGCCATTTCGTCTTGTATTTTCTTGCAAACTTTTTGAGTATTTTTTTTTATTAAAGTCTACTTTGGACTTGATGTGGTTTTTTAAGCCAAGGTTTTTTTAGCCTTATCAGTTCAGGACTCCATACTCGACCATGTTTTACGAATTATATGTTTGTGTTTCCGGTACAGTGGATTTCTTTTTCAACATAATCGCTTTTTTTTTTACCGAGTAACGTAACATTTGAGGGACTAGTTTAACCCCTCCTTGGGGACCTATTAGGATGATAAGAAATGACACATGAGTTACTGTCTCTATTTTTGTAATATTTCTTAAAAAATTTTTTTTAGTTAGTTAAATAAATAAGATATGAATTAACTTTTTATTTTGCTAAATAAAAAAAATATTGCTTCGGTAGGAGCATTTAGTTTAATCTTATACAAATAGTAATCTCAACAGATATTGAATCTCTGTCAAGGGTCTCCTTGAATTTAATTAACTTTTTTTCCATTTAAAAAATCTATTTTTTAATACCGTTACGTTCATGGCAGATATTCACCAACTGTTGATATCACCATGTGAAGAAAATCTAACTATATGTTTACACTGGACAACCCGCCTCGGTGGCGTAGTTGGCTAACGCGCTAGTCGTGTTGAGCTCGACCGCCGAGGTCGGGGAGATCAAGGTTCGAATCACGGTCGGGTGAATTGTTTTTTTAATCCTAAATGGTTTTCCACTCTCCCTCCACAAAAATGCGGGTTCACTTCCTCTAAATTCAACCCTCCTAATTCCTAATCCATTAGCGTAATTAATACTTAGGCGTATAACCCGAACGTATAGTAAGACGCGGTGCTAAATTTTATTATTATTATTATACTGAACCAATATTTTATTCATTTAGGCAAAACTTTATATATATATATATATATATATATATATAGCAAAAACACTGCCCTTTTATCACTTCCCCTACAACCCCATCTCGACAGCCACAGATATTCGCTTTTAAACGATGCCTAGGTCAAGACGATACAATAATATTTTTGAATCGTATTCTTTTTTTAAGACAAAAGTGTGGCTGTTAAGTTGGTACCCACAAATTAGGCACAATGACACAACAAAAGTTTACATTTTTTTTTTCTTAAATATAAAAGGTATTGTAAACGTTACATTATTGAATCCTGAAATTACGACGTTTGTTTTGCCCTCATCTCAAAATAGTACGTTTTACAATTAATAGGCCTATGTCGGTCCGTCTATAGACCTACTCTATAGCCATCCCTGGGGCTACGCCTGAAACGATTTCGCTCAAATTTGAGGTAAAATAATGATAGAGATTCTAGTTCTAAAATTAAATCTAGTGACTTATTTTTGGAAAGGCCTTTAGCGATTTTGTTAAATATTTTTATCTGGGGAGTGTTTATTTAATACATAACTAGGGTTGTTAAGATTCAACACGAACCAAAATAAAACATTAAATCAACCCTCTTTGGTGGCTGCACGGTCTAACTCACGCAATAGACTAGACTTTAGTCGACGGGGAGATCGGGGTTCGATCCCGGTCGGGTGTACTGAGGTTTTTTCCTTAAATGGTTATACACACTATTTCCACGCAAATGTGGGTATACTTCTTCTAAATTCAACCTTCCTAATCCCTAACACAATACCGGTAGAGTAATTTGTACATAGGCGTATATTATTATTAGCACCGCGTCTTACTACCCGTTCGGGTTATACGCATTTACTCTAATGTGTAATGGTAGGTTGATTATGAAATTAAAATGGAGGACCTACAGTTTAACGTGGGATCCGAACCACGGTGGAGGCCTGTTATTCCTCACATTCACAAGTTGTGATTAATACACGTCTTGTCAGAGGTGAAGGAAGGGTTTGGCAATCAGATAAATCTGTGCCGTGACCGAGGATTGAACCCAGGACCCCAGCACAGAAGTCTGACACTTTAACCCTAGACCACCAGGTCACCATCATAGGCGTATAACCCGGAAAGATAGTAAGATGCGGTGCTAAAAAAAAATCAAATAGCAAAAGCTATTATTTATGCTTTTAGTGAGGATTACTCCATCTAGATATCATATTCTGAAAATTTAAAAATGACACCTGGACACGGGAAGGTCCCGGGTTTGATACCCATGCCCAGGTATCATTTTTCAATTTTCAGAATATAAAAAAATAAACCCAAATATTGTAATTAAAATACACAGTGATTGCAAAGTAAATGTTTTATAAATCTTACATTACTGGCTTATTATTAAAATTCCGACTAAATTTTTAAAAATCTGAATTTAATATTTGTCTATTGGAAAATAAAAGGTTAACTTGTACTCATGTTCTACTTGAACACAACAGTAATAAAAAAAAACCTCTCAGGTTTCACAATTCAAAACCAAATGATAAAACCCGGGAACGAAGATAGAATTTACTCAAATCAATTCCGCTGCTGCCCCGGTAACTTGATCATATGGTTTTATATTACCTCCCTTCTTCCCCTCGTATTGCTCCTCTTCTCAAACCTTTTCCAAAATTGTATTTTCTCTCTTCACCTTTTACTAATCTTATCAACTTCTTGCAAAGTTGTCATTTGATGCTTCTTATCTATGGTTTTTAACTGATGTAAAACACTAGTTTCGGTCGGGTGAACTGGGGGGGGTTTCCTAAATGGATTTCCACTCTCCCTCCACGAAAATGCGGGTTCACTTCCTCTAATTTCAACCTTCTCAATTCCTAATCCATTAGTGTAATTAGTACTTAAGCGTATAACCCGAACGGGTAGTAAGACGCGGTGCTTAAAAAAACTAGTTTTTTTTATAATGATGGACAGTGGTCTAAATAATGTGTTATAATTTGTTGTCATATATTGTAGGGCAGTTACTATGGTAAAATCTCACTCATGCTACATTAATATACTACTCATAGGTTCGTGATAAAACCTTATGAGATTATATATATATATATATATATAATATATATATTAAACTTTACCTCCATCATTATTTCCAGCCTTGGCCTGGGCCAGTTTTTTTTATTAAAGTAATATTTTTTCCACTTCCAGCTACCTAGGCCTTTCGTAGATTCATATCTCTTAAAGTATAACTTAAGACTAGGACAGCCACAACACAGTCCCCGGCTTTTAATTTATCAATGTGAAAGGTTAAACCACATTTCACAAATGATACATTTAAGGCCATGCTGAGAATCGAACCCGGGACCTTTAGCTCACTAACAGACACGCTACCGACGGAGTATACTAACGCTTTTAAGCTAATGAGTTAGGGATGAGAAAGGCTGAATTTAGAGGAATTGTACACGCATTTGCGTGTGGAGAGAGAAAGAGGGAAACCATTTAGAAAAAAAACACCCTCAGTACACCCGACAGGGATTGAACCACAATATCCCCGTCATCAGCAGTCTAGTTTTTTGCAAGAGTAGCGCCTTAGACCAGTTGGTCACCGAAATTAGTTTATAAATTGGGTGCTGATTAGCTCAGTTGGTTCACAAAGTGCACTTTAAATAGTTCGAATAAAACGACTTAAGAGGCCACCATAGTACTCGAAAGATATACCGAAACATGTGCGTCTTATTGAACTAATTTATCAGCAATTAATAGGAGTACGTTGAAGAAAAAAAAAAGATCCACATATTTAAGAGTGTCTCTTGGATTTTATGAGTTTTTTTGTTATCTTATTTCAGCAATGAGGAAAAAAAAAAGTCAATTGTCAAAAAAACATATTCATTTTACCAGATAAATATGGAGAACTAGTCTAAATTAAAACCATAGGGTCCTAGCTATGAGCCTTGAGATAAAGATTTCGTGATAAAATCCTGTGGTCACAAAACAAAATCTTAAGATATTAGTTAAATTAGAATCTATATCTGGGCCCAGCTAGTGCTGCCGCCGAGTGTTGGCTGACCGAGCGCACGTCCATCATGGGTAAGAGCGTATTTAGCAGGTCTGCTGCCGCGCACGATCGCCCGTCCTCGTGACTAACTGCGACGTTTCCTAGCAGCGCCGCCGTGTAGAGACATTAAATTAAATGGTCCTGTTTCCACGGGCGGCAGAAATACGCGCGCTCTTTGAAAACAGAACCACGTGTTGTTGTGCTAGTCTAATAATTACAGTATTATTTATTAGTTACTATAAAATGTCATCTCAACAAACCTTTGAGAACTTAGATGTGGACATGTTTATTAGTGATATAAAGATGCTACAGCCGTTTGGGATTCAAAGTCATCTGAACACAACAATCAGCAAGAAAAAACAAGATCATGGGAATCATTGTGCAGGAAGTTTATTCATAATCAAGTATTACGTAAATACCTGAGGGGAGAGGGGAGGTCCGAGCAATGCTTACGTAATAGAGAGAGACAGGAAATAATGGGGGAGGGTGAATTGCGAGTAAATTAAAAAATATAATTATAATGCAATACATTTTTAAATTTTACCATTTTAATACAATAAACTTAGATTTAAAGTACAACAATGTTTATTGCGAATTATTGTGAATTATTCGCACATTAATTACAAGTCTCGTTAATAACTACCAGTAACCCGCCTCGGTGGCGTAGTGCTAACGCGCTAGTCGTGTTGAGCTCGACCGCCGAGGACGGGAATCGAGTTCAAATCTCGGTCGGTGAACTGAGGAGGTTTCCTAAATGATTTTCACTCTCCTTCACGCAAATGCGCGTTCACTTCCTCTAATTCAACCCTCCAATTCCTAACCTTAGTCTAATTGTACTAAGCGTATAACCGAACGGTAGTAAGACCGGTGCTAAATAATAATAATAACTACCAGTAATTTATACTGCATAAAAATAATCATCTTTATTCCTGTTAGAGGGAGGGATAGAAGGGTGGGGGTTCCAAAAATGTCAAAAAAATATGATTTTATTACTGAAAACACGGGTTTAATATTGGTAGCGCGACAGCAGCTCTGCTATAAATGAAGACAGGAGGGGGAGGGGGTGTGTCGAACAGAAGAAAAAACCACTTGCCTGGTTGGGGTACACGGGGGAAGGAGCCCGCGGTCTCTTTGACAGACCACTCAAATTACAGTTATTGATTTAAGTTTTGCTCGAGTTGAAACCAAAATGTTATTTCATTTTTAAAGAATATAGGCTAAGTTTGTGTTTATATTTTTCTATTACTACAATAACCTAACTTTTTTGTTGTTGTTATCGAGTCTTACTACCCATCCGGGCTATACGCATATGTACTATTTATGTTAATTTGCTAGGGATTAGGAAGGTAGAATTTAGAGGAAAAGCACCAAGATTTGCAGGGGAAGTGGAAAACTATTCAGGAAAAACCACCCTCATTACATCCAACTGGGAATCGAAACCTCCATCTCCCCAACATTGCCAAACGCGATAGTGGCACCCTGGCCTAGACCATTCAACCACCTAGTGGAATACATGACTTCATTCTAATTTACTTTATGGTGGAACTCGTTCATGTATTCAAACGTTATTAAATAAATGAAGAATGTTCCTTTTTAAAATTCAACACTTCTAATTTATTTATTTTCTTATGGGAGACGCATTTAGTAATAAAATAATCAGTTGCCAAATAATTGTATGTAGAGCAGTCACGTGATTTCTTAGCTAGACCCACTTATCAGCAATATTATTCAACTCCCATCGATAGGCACACGAACTAAACATCAAGCTCGTCTATTATGGTTTGTCGTTGACGGGAGGACGGGGACTTGAATCCCGGCTGAATGTACTGGGGTGGATAATTTCCCACTCTCACTTCTTTATTAAGCTATAGAAGACAGATATTTCACAGAATATGTAGTCATTCCCTATCGCCTCGACCACAGGACGGTGTTCGAGAACCACTGGGTTGGACACTATTAGAATTCGGCAAATGAAGAACACTTTCATAGAAAAAAAAACACAGATTCAGATGTACCCGGATCGATCCCTGGCGCTCTCAGATTTTTTTCTGCGAAGCATTGTGTCTGGAACGGGGTCAACTCAGCCTCGTGAGGACAGTTGAGGAGCTACTCGGTTGGTATAGATCGCCGATCTTTATAGTCCATGGATGTCACTTCCCACATCAATGTGTTTGTGTGAAATATCGCTTTAAGTTCCAGTGTCTTTTCGGTCGACCACGATAAGACAAATGACAAACCAAGAACTGATGTAATCTCTTTGAACAACAGAAACAAACTGGTCAACGTGGTTTGTTAACGGCATGTTGGTAAACATGTCCAGACACGACAAATGACAAACCAAGAACTGATGTAATCTCTTTGAACAACAGAAACAAACTGGTCCACGTGGTTTGTTACCGGGAATGTTGGTAAACATGTCCATACACTGAGACATTGTTTCTTATAACCCATTTGAAACGGATGACAAGAAACATGTTTCCTTCTTTGAAAAACATGACTATTTGTTTTCAAACTGTTTTCCGATGTTTCCCATTTGTTTACCGACTGTTTGTTAGCAATGTTTCCGGGGAATTGCTTCCTAGTGCTTTAAGCGTTAGTGGCTTAAGCGTTATTATTGATTTCACAGATGGTTACTGAGCTTTGGCTGTATCTTGCCGATACAAATACATTGTACGTCCAAGTGAACCAAGTTGTAAGAAAGTATTATCATTAGCACCGCGTCTTACTACCCGTTCGGGCTGTACGCACTTACGCTAATGTGTAATGGTAGGGTGATTGTGAGATGGAATGGAGGACCTACAGTTTAACGTGGGATCCGAACCACGGTGGAGGCCTGGCACTACACACATTCACAAGCTGTGATTAATACACGTCTTGTCAGAGGTGAAGGAAGGATTTGGCAAGCAGATTAATTTGTGCCGGGACCGAGGATTGAACCCCGAACCCCCAGCATAGAAGTCCAACACCTTACCCCTAGACCGCTGTAAGAAAGTAACGCTATACAATTAAGTATATATGAAAGGCGAAGCTTTGGGGGATGAATGAATATAATTACGGACACTAGCCGTAACAGTAACAGAATCATATTCGAATATGATATACACACGTCTATTACAGACTCTGCCTTGAAATATGAGTGAAGAATGGCCCTGATCAAGAGACGATGTCTGGATAGCCTAGTGGTAGACCATTAGCGCGCTAAGCTAAAATTCCCGGTTTCGATTCCCGTGTACAGCTGTCATTTTTCAATTTTTTCGCATATGAATCAGTTATGGCTGATTTCCGAAAATTATAATCGTTCATCCCCCAAAGCTTCGTCTTTCTTATATACTTAATTGTATAGCATTACTTTCTTCCATCTATAAGTTGATGTTAATTGTTTAAAATATAGGCTACTTTACTGAACCTTTGGCTTCATGAAGAGGTAAAAGGTCAGCTTTGCCATTTCGAATCCCGGTCGAAGTTGTTTACTCCTGACATGGTGAATAATTGGGTGTGATATGAAGTTTTCTTATTTCTCTTTTAAGGTAGGATTAAAGGAGACAAGAGTTAAGGTCATGTTTTTATGGCAAAACATTTTTTCGACCAAAATAAATATATTTCTCCAATTGAAACATAAAGTTTAATTTAATTCATATGTTGATATCAACAAGTTGTTGAATATCTGTCACGAGCATAGTGGCATTAGATGCTTAACTTTTTAAATGAAGAGAAAAAGTTGTCATTAAATTCCAGAACACCTTTGACAGATATTCAAGAAATTTTGGAGTCACCATGTGAAGAAAATTAAACTCTATGTTTCAACTGGAGCAATATTTTATTTATTTTGGTCGAAAAAATGTTTTGCCATAAAACCTCAAAAAAACACTGGCCTTTTTATCGCGTCACCTTCCAACCCACCTTAATTGTGGTACCAAGTGTTAATAACTCTTAGCTTGTGAGAGCTTAGTAATCAATCTTGCATTATTATCATCATTACTACTACTATTAGCACCGCGTCTTAGTACCCGTTCGGGTTATACGTACTGATACCGCACTGAAACGTGTACTGATTAAAGAGATTTTACTGAACTTTAATTTTGGTATTGCTGAGACTGTATATAAGGGAGTGTTAATTTAACTTGTTAGGTCGTGTTAAAGTGGGATGGAAATGGACGCGAGGAAAAGCCAGAATTTTTTTTTTCCAGTTTTAATGGCGAAACATTTTTTCGGCCAAAATAGAATAAAATATTGCTTCAGTAGAAACATAGAGTTAAATTTTCTTCGCATGTTGATATCAAAAATTGTTGAATATTTGTCAAGGGTGTTATGGAATTTAATGACAACATTTTCTCCTCATTTAAAAAGTTTGTTAGATAAAGCCACCATCCTTATGATAGATATTCAACAACTGTGCTGATGTCACCACGTAAAGAAAATTAAACTTAATGTTGCTACAGGAGAAATATTTGATTTATTTTGTTCAAATAAAAGTTTTTTCTATTTAAAAAAACCCCTGAAAAAACACCTTTTCTCGCTTCCCCTCCCCCTCCTCCCTTAAGGGGATCCTTCTAATCCTCTGGGCGGTCTTGCTCTTCTAGAGCCTTGCCCACGACAGAGAGCGCAGTGCTGTGAACCCCTCAGCTACAAAAGGTTACTCCACTCCTAAAAAAAAGAAGATGAAATGCCGATGCAAATGACTCCCACCCAACAAAGCCCAACCCAGCCATTAGACAGCCATTATATTCTTCCTTCCATGGCCTTCCAAACATGGTCACAACTCCGTATGAAGTTGGTTGTATTTATTTCTGGCCAAATGCTCAACAAAAACTCATAGAAACTTTTTTTTTTGTATGACATTATTGACCGGAGAGAGAGACACGATATATAATTCGTTCGCCTGTAAGTAGACTATTGGCCGCACAGAGCGTTACCCAGGGTGCACCATAAGATGATATCTACACGTGCCAGCAATGAGATGAGGTGATGATAGTGAATATGGAGGTGTGGGGCCAGTGGAAGTCACTCTTAAACCTAACAAGCCTAATTTACCAACCCCTAATAGACCTAATAGTACTAATAAAAACCACAGAATCCAAGTCTAACGTCAATCACGATCCCACACAGTCAAATATCCACTCATCCCCCCCTATCCTCGGCCACAACACATCCTGACAACCATGATTTAGGCCCAAGTCGGTATGACAGGGGGAGGGGCGTGACATTATATATATATATATATATATATATATATATATATACTAGCGGACCCGACAGACGTTGTCCTGCCCGAACGTTGGCTTTTCGTTTGGGTGGCATAATTTATTTCGATAATAAAACAAATACTATGTGATCATCACAATTACAAATACACAATGAACTCCAATTAGTGAGTAACACAAATATTACAAATTCAGTGTTTGTCAACACAACATACAAAATAAAACATCTTTTCATTTTTGGCATTTCGCCCACAACTCCACAAATATCAGCTGTATTGAAAAACAAACATAACTATGAATTATTTTCAGAAATTCAATTATTCATGAACTTTTCAGAAGTTTTTAACGGTCAATTATTGATGAACTTATGATTTTTTTAACGGTCAATTATTAATATTATATTCATTATTATAAATATTGGGGGGGGGGGGGGGGAGGGGGGTGTGTGTGAAATTTTGAGGTTACATGTTCTGATATGCAAAAAATTCCCTAAAAAACAAAAAAATAAATCCTAGAACCCGATTGCAGCGCCACCAATTGTGAATCTAAACCATCCACAGACCCACTCAAACACACACAACACTTTTTATCAAAATCGGTCCAGCCGTTTAGGAGGAGTTCAGTGACATACACACGTACAGAAGAATTACGTATATTGAGATATACTCGCTTTGCTCGTTGGGGGCTACGCCCCCAAACCCCCAGTCAGTTTTTTTTTACAAGTGGATATAAACTAATGTATAAAGTCTGTTAAGCGTAGGAATTGTTTTCTGAAAGGCCTTTTTCCCTACCAGAAAGCTATTATATAGTAGGATATTGGTAGGAAAAAAGACCTTTCAGAGAGTAATTCCTACCGTGAATGGAGTATAGGTCTTATCGTTTAGCCACAAGAAACCTCCAAAGAAAGGTCCGCACCGACTTTAAAGTTGCTCCACCATTTTGAATTTTTTTCGGGGTTAATTTTTTTTTTACTTTTTTGGAATTTTCCCGTCAGTTACAGGCTAGAAGCTAGAAGTTTTCCACCCTCACACGTAAATGCGGGTGCACTTCCTCTAAATTTAATCTTCATCCTTAGCACATTAGCGTAATTAATGCATATATACGTATAGTCCGGAACGGGTAGTGAAACGCGGTGCTAAAAGAAATAAGTTCGCTCCCATCTGAAGTTGAAGAATTTTAATATATCCTCGGTGGTCTTGGGGTAAAGTTCTCGAAGTTCATGAGTTCGAGCCTCACTGAGATCAACATATTTTTACGAAGCGATTTAAATCCGTAGCACAACTTTCTTCGGAGGAAAAGTAAAGCCGTTGGTCCCATGTCGATTGTGGCGTGTAAAAAAACCCTGGTATATATATGTGAAAATACCATTCCCGACAAAATTGGTAGGCCCTTTCACTCTCGCTCATAGAAATTCAGTTTGGAAGGCAACGAAAAATCACCACACTTTCTGAAGTCCCCTACCTATTACATTGAATATATACCAGAGAGTGCAGGCAACACTAACCAGAAGAAGGCCCCAGTTGGATAGAAGTAATACCAACCTTCGGGTTGTTGACTTAAGATTCGGATGGACATCTCCAAGTTTTGCAAATCTCTCGTCCAAGTAGTTCCATGTATTATCACCTCACTAGAGGTGCGCTGCTGTAGTTATGGCAGTCACCCCACCGACCCCTCTCACCCCCTCTATTTTAACTCCTTTTCAGAGTGTCCTTACATTCCACAGACAGACAACCCCCCCCCCCCCCCAAGCACCAATCCTTTCAACTTTGTTACTTGCTACTCAACAAAAGACAATCTATCCCGTTATTATTTCCATGATGCCGGGTTTTTAGCCGATATCTCGGGGTCTGTAGAATGACGTCCAAAGTCATAGGACTAGGGCTCGAATCCCTGTCAAAGTATAATGTTTCTGAGCTACCTTGGGAAATCCTTATCTACAGTAAATTGTTACATTTTTATTTAGTTTATCTATTACTGTAGGAATATATAAATATATATTTTCTTTCCTATATTAAAAAAATACATAGCTATTTCTTTTTGTTTTTTTCAGTGACATAGTTTTTACGGTCACTACTTACGCTAATTATTTAAATACATGATATAAGGAGGTTAGAATTAAAATAAGTGCACCACAATTTGTTTGTACAGAAGATATAAAAACCAAAGTGAAAACCACACTTTGTTCTAGGTGATAGCCTGATTAAAAAAAATTGGAAATATCTTTAAAAAAATTAATGAGTTAGAAAAAGGTGGCCAAAGGTGGTGAAAAATTGTAATTTTTAAAATTTTATTTCAATTAAATATAATTTACGTACTATACGCCTACTTCACTTTACAAATAGGCCCTACTGTTAAATATTTTCGAACCCCATACTAACAAGAACATTGTATTTTATGATTTAAAAAAAATTAAAATTAAATAAACCTCGCTAAACCATGTTTCCATTTAAAATAATTTATTTATTATTATAATATGATTATAACCCGTCCAAAACCAAGTATTTTCTTTTTTATTGCTACGTTCAGAACACATGTTATTAACGGCTTAATTTGATTGTGTAGAGATGAGGAAGGTAGCTAAGAGGAAGTGAACCTGCATTTGCATGGAGTAAAGATGGGAAAACCAGAGTGATATATCACTTGTGGAAAACCGTTAAAGGTATATATATATATACATTTAACGGAAAAACCATCTCCAGTTAACACAGATGAGATTCGAACCATGACCACCCCATCAATGGCGATCAAACCAACGGCAAGCAACGGCTGTGGGTAACTAAACTTTGTAAACTAATATTTACTTTGTCTCGACACCTTGGAGTAAAAATATTGTGATCGTCAAAATTTCGAAACCGAGATTTTGAAAATTGTTGACGTTTCATAGCCCCCTGAAACAAAAAAAGTTGTTTCCGCAAGGCCATCTGACTGTTTGTACCTTAGTTTGGGCTAGAACCGAAACCATTTTACCATTTGGGCTAAAACTTTGTATCTGGGTTTAAATAAGCCCCCCTCCCCCGTCCCCGAGGGATTTTTGAAATTTGATATCTAGCCCTGGCTAGTTTATTGAAAGGCAAAAAGAGAATAAATCTATTTTATCGAAATTTACTCTAATGGTTTTGATTAAATTTGATATCTAAACATAGTTTATCATTATAAACAAGATGGACATTTTCATTTTCTCATGAACATGACTTTGAGGGTACTTTACATAGGACAGATTTTCAAATTTTCATCATTTCTCCGTAACTATTTGAGACTCGTAATATCTTATTATTTTAAAGTTATAGTATACTATGAAATGTAAAAATCTTTTTTTTTATAAAACCAATAAGTTTTGAGCTATAAACAAATATATATATATATATATATACTTTTTAATCAGGGGTGTAGTGGAGTGGGGTCCCTGGTGAACGCCGTTCTGGCACTGCTTTTCGTGGCAAAATATTTTTTAAAAATGTTTAGTAAAGTTTTATACTTTGAAATTCCAAGTTAACTAATTGATTTTATATCAATATTATGTTAAAACTTTTTTCATACTATTAATCAATAAATTCTGATGAAATTAACAGTGCTCTATGTGAATTCCAGGAATTTTAGGGGAAGTGCGTTAAGTAAGTTTCTGCTTTAGTAATCATTAAAAGATGCTCCAAATAGCTTTTAGAGGCAATTATGTTTGTACAATTCTTTCGTCTACGGCGGTTGGGGGTCCCAAAACCCCACTTCAACTTTGGGGTTGCTACGACCTTGCGTTCCGGCAATGCTAAATTTACGACTACACCACTGTTTTTAATACAAGTTTTTGAAAATAAATTTGATTCTTATGCTCTTTAGTTGACAAAGATGTTTCTTTTTTCCTCATTTTTTCTGTAACAGTGTTCCTTGTTCCTAAAGACATAGAGTCAGGAGCGGCCTGAGGTAAATTTCGCACCCAGGCGGTATTGCTTTTTGGCACCTATTTACGTAACCGGTGGATAATATAATCCATTCACCATAGGAGTGTAGGTAACTAACAGCTAGCAAAAGTTAGCAGATCAAATCTCATGTATCAATTTGCCAAACCATATTATCTGCAATGACCATAATACTATGTTGATTTATTGGCATTTTTGGCAGTCAAAACTTTCACAAAAACAATTTTATTTTTAATTTGGTTTTTATTTTGACAGTTCTTAAATCTTATGCTAGCTGCCAGATATCACATTTCTCATGGTGATTGTACTCTCGGAAAATATGAAAATAATCCACAAACCTAACAACTCCAAACCTAACGTAGCCTGGGCGTGATAGGAAAAAATGTGAAAGGGAAACTCCACAAATGTTAAATATACGTTAAACGTTTCACTTCGAGATTGTACAAAAACTGTTAGGATTACAAATAAAACTATAAGAACCTGTTTTGTAAACAATGTCATCCTCTATTTTTTATTATAAGTTTAACAAACACTTTGACATTATGAATGGTTTGTGTTATAATTGCAAAAAAAAAGTTTAATGGCGCCATTATTTAAAGCTGGAAATATAAAATAACTTTTTAAGAGTGACATTAGATTCTATTTTACTAACCATACATTTAAAGAAATGTGTAAAATTTCATGTTAGTATAAAAAATTGAACGATTGTTAAGCTTAGCAACTCCGGCTACGTTAGGTTAGAAGTTATATATTAGGGGATTATTTTCATATCACGCCCAGGCTACGTTAGGTTTGGGGACTATTTTCAGATCACACTCAGGCTACGTTAGGTTTGAGGTTGTTATGTTTGTGGATTATTTTCATTTCACGCCCAGGTTACGTTAGGTTTGGGGACTATTTTCATATCACGCCCAGGTTACGTTAGGTTTGGGGACTATTTTCAGATCACACTCAGGCTACGTTAGGTTCGAAGTTGTTAGGTTTGGGGATTATTTTCATATCACGCCCAGATTATGTTAGGTTTGAAGTTGTTAGGTTTGAGGATTATTTTAATATCACGCCCAGGCTACGTTTGGTCATGTCTAGCTATGTTTGGCGCCCCGGGTAGCCGCCCGGTTCACACGGCCCTTGAGCCACCCTTGCATAGAGTAAGTAACAGTGTATATTATTTCATTTCACAAACCCTAACGAGTTTTTAGTAAATGTATGTTTCAAGATAAAAGCAAGAGGAAGTCTGTGTGGTGCACCGTACCATTTATTTTTTATTACTAAAATACAAAATTACCTTTACCTCTATGTGAGTAGGTTTGTGGACCTATAGTTTCCAAGACACTTTTATTTGTATTATAATTATTATTTGAGTTTACCGACGTATTGGCACAACTAGAGGTCATGTAACATCATTAAAATCATTCCACACATGTTAATGTGTACAACAAGATCCATAATTTCTGAACCCCTTTTTTTTAACAACCTGTATATACGCGTGTGTGTGTAATTTCTCTAAAATAAAAGATGTATTAAACTAAAATAATTTAATGAATATTTTCAGGGGATATAAATAATAGCTATGACACACATACCCACCCTCCCCTAAGTAAACTCCTGGATGCGCCACTGAATCTTAATATCTTCAAAATTAAGTCTGCTATAAGTGAGAAAAGTTCTTGTTCGTCTATAAAACATGAATAAAACTATTTAGAGAAATCCTTTTCACCTCTCTCTTCTTATAAAACCAACGTTATACAAATAGGTTTTATCTAATCAAGGAAACACTGTTTATGCAAATTATTTATAAGGTAAACATAATCAAGTTTACTCTATAAAAACTTTTAACCTAGATCATACAAATACATCATAGGGATCATTCTCAATAGCTCAGATTTGGAGGTGGCAGACAATTAGTGTCCAGTCAAGGGTTTTACCTGACTGAACAGGATATAAATAGTTCGATGGAAGGGGGAGTAGCGGGGTTTACATGGGAAAAAAAAGATGGTAAGAAAGAGAATGCCAAAAGGGGGTTTGGGGAGGAAAGGGAGAGGTGCTTCCGAAGACAGAGCACTCTACCAGGAAGCTGCTGAACTTTTTCAACAGTTTAGACATGATTTAATTTGAAAATAACAAATTTTGTACCCGTTATTGTACTATAAATATATGTCGTGTATGATAGAACATTATCTTATTCTCTATAATAATATGATAAATTCAAAACTATATTCTTGTATTTCATGTTTTATTTCATTTAAATTTAATTGAAATTACGTCTTATTGCAAAAAAGTAAATAGTAACTTGTAACTTTTCTTATTAATATAGTTCATTTTAAATTTACAAGTTTAATGCAATGCAAAAAACCGCATGTTGTTACTATGCATATTTTTAAAGCAATGGCGGGCACAACTTTATCGTTCTTATATAGTAGGTGTCCATCCGAATCTTAAGAACAACAACCAAATATACCATCCTCCTTACAAAATTCCCAGAACTTACAGTTCCTACATATTTCCCCTGATCATGCCCACCTCGTCAGAGTCCAAAATGATTTGAAATTATTTTTTTTCGGACTTGAGCTGCGTTGAAGGAATAATAATAATAATAATAATAATAACTCATGACGTTTTTGCTGTGGTGACAACAGTTATTGTCTGGGTTACGTCATGAAATCAAACAAAGGCCACAATAGCCTTAAAAAACAAATTCAAAAGAACAAATGGTTTCACAACCACAAAAATAGTTATCATATTTGCTAATTACGGTTATAGCTGCATCTAGATATAATATTCTGGAAACTGAAAAATAACGCCGTGATACGGGAATCGAACCCTCGACCTTTGGCTTAGTACGCCAATAGGCACGGGATGAATCTGTATAGCTCCGTGGTTAGAGCATTTGCGTACCAAACCAAAGGTATCGGGTTCGATTCCCTTGTCCAGGTATCATTTTTCAATTTAAAAAATATAAAACTAATTCGACTCACGCTCAAATAACCAAGTTGTCACTCAATAATGTCGCATAGAGAGGCTAATGATCACGTGCTCTGTACCGTGTCAAGGCCGACAGATCAATGACCCTTTTTCATTGGTCGACCAGTCACTGTCCAGTGAACGCGCTAAAAATGTAACTAGTCTCCCAAAAACATGGGTCGATGTTTCATTACTTAATTCATTAGAGAAACCTTTTTATTTAGGTTATACACAGTCATATGTACTGTGCTAGGGATGAGAAAAGATGAATTTAAAGAAAGTGTACCTGCATTTGTGTGTGTGGGGGGGCTGGAGGGGGGAGGAGAGTGGAAAACCTTTAAGAAATATTACTCTCAGTACACCAAGTACGGGATTTGAATACCAATCTCCCGGTCATTGACAGTTCAGTATATTGCGAGATTGGCGGCTTGTGACATATGGCCACCGAAGCAGATTTGGTACTGAATTCTGTACGAAACTATCACCCGTATGTACGGACTAACATATTAAATATGTATCTTCAGTTAAGGGCTTGGACCACAGACAACAACTGTCGAGGTCTTCATGAGAATAAAATCAAACTTTAGATTTCTACTACCCGCCTCGGTGGCGTAGTTAGCTAACGCGCTATTCGTGTTGAGCTCGAGGTTCGAATCTCGGTCGGGTGAACTTGGGGGGGGGGGGGGTTCCTAAATGGTTTTCCACTCTTCCTCCACGTAAATTCGGGTTCACTTCCCCTATATTCAACCTTCCCAATTCCTAACCCATTAGCGTAATTAGTACTTAAGCGTATAACCCGAACGGGTAGTAAGACGCGGTGCTAAATAATAATAATAATAATAATAATAATAATAATAGATTTCTACTGGATAAATATTTGATTTGTTTTTACCAAAAATATTTTGCTATAAAATTGGCCTAAATACGTCCCTTAACTCTCAATCACTACCATCCCATCTTAATCACAAGATAACTGATGAATAACAATTTATGTGCTATATTAACAAAGTATTTGAACTGTATAGGTAAAAAAAGAAATCAAATTTCAAAATAAAATATTCATATCAACAGAGTGTAGTGAGGTCCTGTTTCAACTAGACCGTTTATAATTTTGTATTTACGGTGTCTGGATGTTTGTTTTGCTATAACTGCCAAACGCGTGGACCAATTTTAACGAAATTTGACAGGAACTTTCTTTGAACGTAGAACAAACGACGTATGTAAGCCGGTATAGTTTTACAATCTGGCTATCTGTTTCAATATGGCGACCTCATAAAGTATTTTTCTTATAATAGCTGTTCTCAAGGGATTTGAATTTAAAATTCCAAGCAATCCATCAAATACCAATGGCATATTTTTGTAAATTTTGAAATTGCGAGGCTGACAGATTAATCCGCATGAACCACGGCTATGTATCTATGAATATAATATTTCTAAGTCAATAACCTGAAGGTTGGTTTGTTGTGATGTTTTCTATCCACTCAGGCACTCGGCTGGTTAGTGTTGCCTGCACCATCTGGTTTAAATCTCATGTACTAGAGGAGGGTTGGTTTATCCGTTACCTTACACACTTAATTTCTAAGAGCGCGCGTGAAAGGTCTTACCAATTTTGATTGAATTATATTCTCACATACTACTTTTCAGGTTTCTTTTACATGCCACATTCAATCGACATAGAACCGACAGCTTTACTTTATCTCCGAAGGAAGTTGGGCTACGGATGTTTTTCTCTCTCAGTAAAAATCCGTAGACATCTGCTGGGTTTGAACCCATTAACACTTTGTCCTGAGACGAGCGCTCTACCCCAAAACCACCGAGGTTGACAATGAATTAATATAATGTACTATTTAAAATAGTATTGGTTTGTTTTATGTCTTAATTTGATGACAAGTAGAAATGTTAAGACTATACTCACGATGATAGTAATATGATAATTATTTAATAATTATTATTCTTAACATTTTTTGAAAGGATGGAGTGAGGTCTACTGTTCTTTAAAATGCCAACCGCCTCTTAAGACGGTAAGTTATATACATGTATTTATATGTGTGTATATAAGTTTATCTATTATTATTTTTGTAAGTACATACCTAAGCGGAAAAGCATTTAGGAAAAGGCATCCCCCATTAGATCCGGTTGAGATTCGAATCCCGGCCACTGGCAAACCCTGACTCTATCGCGGATGCACCCAAACAAAAGCTGTTAAATACCACATTGCCTCTTGTTGTGACCGCAGAAAGAATTTCCGCTGATAAAGAGAAAAGTTCAGGGAATTGGTGGAAAATTGGGCCACTTGCCCCTCCCCCTGAGTGTCCTGGGGGAAAATTGCATCACTTGCCCCTCTGAGTGTCCTGGGGGAAAATTGGCCCACTTGCCCCTTCCTTTGAGTGTCCTGGGGGAAAATTGCATCACTTGCCCCTCTTGAGTGTCCTTGGGGGAAAATTGCATCACTTGCTCTTATGTATGGCCCTTTAGAGGCACATTGCATCACTTGCCCCTCCTCCTGAATGAACCTCTAGGGGCAAGCTGCATCACTTGCCCCTCCTTCTAGGTGGCTGTAGGGACAAATTGCATCACTTGCTCTTATGTGTGGCCCTTTAGAGGCAAATTGCCCCACTTGACCCTCAGCTCTCTGGGTAAATTACACTATTTCCCCCTCCCTCTGGGTGGCACTGTAAGTTGGTCGTTGCCTTTTGAAGGAGCCTTCTTTACCCCGCACAGATGACCACGTAGACAAAAGGCGTCAGTCTCGTATTGTTTGGGTTCGCTGGTGACGTGTAGGCTTAGGTTCGAACTAACATGAGATGACTGTACACTTAGTTTTGTGTACCATATTTACACAAGGACACAATTAACACCCACAACATTACTACTTAACCTGTCTAAAATCAGTGTTGATCAACATTGAAATAAATATTTTAACAATCTGAGCATATTTAAATAAAAAAATATATTATTTCTTATTGTACTCTAGAAATATAATTTTAACGATCCTATTGTCTACAGCAGGGATCTCCAACCTAAAGCCCGCGGGCCACATCCGGCCCGCGACAAGATTTTATCCGGCCCTTTCCAAGATTTTATCAAAAACAAATTAATTGTTTCTCTTTGTTATTTCTTAACCACGTAATATATTTGACCTGTCCAGTTCCTGTCCCCAAGTGTGGTCCCCCCCGTCACCCCCCATGACACAAAGCCAGAGTGCTGTCAGAATTGCAAACCCTCATTTTCAGTCGCAGGCGCCATTCCTTATACCTACAACAGAACGGCTTGATTGTGACGATGTTTAGGTAGTTCCAAGTCTCCCGGCAGAGGGTTATAAAAGGAAAGTCCCGAAAGATGTTACATAATTTTGAAAAATAAGTAATTATATTGACTAATTACCATAAATATAATTTATTACATATAAATTGATTGATTTTTCTCGATCACTTTTATCAAACACTGACTAGCTTTGGAAAGTGGCATTTTTTACAGACGTGACCGGCCATATGACTTGAATCTAAATTTGAATGCTGAAACAAATTTAATTTATGATCTATTCGCACATGTCAAGGCATTAAATGCAAAAACAATGCTACTGGAAAAACAGGTGAACGTTACTTTGGCCCGCTAAAATGTGTTTTATATATAATAGCAAAAAGTTTGGAGATCCCTGATCTACAGAAATATGGTTTTAACAATCTTTTGTTTTAAGTATGAACATAAACTGTCTAAAAATAATTAAAAATGAATCGAAATAAATATATTAATAGTAAGAGCCCATATAAGACGCATACGCAACTGGAACCGAAGAATTGATCATGCGCGATTATTACATTAATGACATAAACACATTTTAAATGTTTCATATTTCTTTTAACTGCTTGTGATTCTTACGTTTTACTTTAGGGTGGATAAAGTTACGGAGGCTTATTTTGTGGAAATATACCTCATTTTAATTTGAAATTTTTAAACTTTAAAAAAAAAAAAGTATTGTTAGTGTAATTTTAGTGTCTTCAAAGAAATAGGTGTTGAAACCATGTTAATAATCTTTTCTCTTATATTTTTATTTGAGTGTTGCTATTATTTTTAATTTTTTAAAGTGTTATTTCTAATTTAAAAATCAATATTTCGATTTTTTAAACGTTTTTCAAAAGTAGTTTATTTATATTTACAAAAATGAGTGCCATTCTTATTTTAAGAACAATATGTTTCCATATATTTTTTTAAATCTCACATTTTAAAGATTTGGTATTTATATTTTATGTTTGTTTTGAATAGCGACATTTTAAATATTATTTTACTTATAAAATAAACATATATATATTCTTAATATTTTAGATTTATGAATATACTTGAACTTGACAGATTTATAAAATACTTGGCTCGAACGAAAAAATCCAAGCTCGCAGACCGCTACAAACTAGAGTTTTCAAGAGGTAGCCTTCACTCCATAAACATAGATGGTGAACCGGATGAAATGAAGGCTTTTGATTACGTCATGTCCAACACCTTAGCTTAGTCGGTAGCGTGTCTGTCTACTGAGTTAAGGGTCCCGGGTTCGATTCCTGGCATGGCCGAAAAATTTATCATTGGTCAAATGTGGGTTTACCCTTTCACAACTTGATGAATTTAACGGTGGAGGGCTGGATGTTGTGTCTGTTCTAGATTTAAGTTAGTTTATAAGTCATGTGTTGATATAAACAGTCAGTTCAGAAATGGCACTTTAAATACCTCAAATAAATGGAAAATGATAAAATAATAAAACTTTTATTCGTGTGCATGTATTTATAAAATAAAAACTTTTTTATTTAGAAAATAATATTTTGTGTTTTTATTCTGAGTTATAAAAACATTCATTTATGTTATATTTTATGGTGTCTACTTAAAAGAAGATAAAAGTGGGAATATAAATTCTTATGCACTATAATACCTTTTGTTACCACAACCACGAATTAAAAGACATATTTTTATTTAATTTTTTATTATTTCAATAAGTCATAAAAAAATTAATTTTTAGAATTTTAAAGGAAGTATTATTGGAAGCTTTTAATAATTATCTTAATTACCTACTGTTTATAGTTTTACGAAGCAAATAAATAGTATTTCCAAAATAGTTAATATCGACAACTTTCAACCAATGTTTGCAATTAAAAATTTGAAGGTGCTCCAAAAGACTATTAGCAAGAAAATTGAATAATATGGTACACAGTAGTAGGTGACTTGAATTTTCGACGCTGTAGGAGGGTTTGTACGTAACTGCTCTTCTCATACCCCCTCACCCTTCCCTCCCTCTTCCAAAATTCACCACAGGGTATTTCTAACAAATGCCACTTTAAATAAATGCTCTCCCAAGACTCCACCCACGTCGTGTTGATCTTAGCATGCCAGAAGACCCGTAAAGGTTTATTTGTAAAGATGTCAACCTCGAAGGCAAATCGTCTTTTTACTTACTACCCTTTAAAAAAAAAGCCAGAATTTGAACAACTTCTAAGGGGAAAAAGAAACATACACCACAATACATTTTAGATTTCTCGCTCAAAGAATTCAAAACAAAAAGTATATAAATATCCGTGATGTTAGCTAAACAATGTCATTTGTATAACCTGAGCTAACAGAACCTATACCATGATGTTGGTAGGGAGCCCGTTCTAGAAGGCCTTTTACCTTACCAAAGCACTACTAAACAGTAGGATTCTAGTAGTAAATAAGGCCTCTATAGAACGGACCTCCTATCAGTGTACAACTACAGTAGCCCCATGGCTTCTTTGGTGTTGACTTGACAGTTCACAGCTGACTTCTGACAGTCAACATTTAGGTATATACCTAAATTTTGTCTTGTCAGAAGTGACAGCTGCTAAACACATGTTTTTTGCAGATCATATGGTTCGGCGTAGGGATATATAATTTGGTCTGGTAGCTTTTCAAAGCCGTCAGCTGTGAACTGTCAGTCAGCACCAAAGAAGCCATGGGGCTACTGTACCTGCATTTAGGGGATGAAGAAGTCTGGGCGCATAACTGACTATCAAATCTATTGGCAGCAAACCCTACGTCACCGAAAAAACACGAAATGACGGAAATTTACCACAGACTAAGGAGACTAAAATGTCCTCCTTTTCTCGGAGATGTCCTACCTCTTGTCCGGTGCTCGGGAGGAAGAAGTCTTGATGCATTTTCGTCGGAAAAACTCGCCACGTGGTGCTCACGTGATAAAATGTGTGTTTTCTATTGGCTGTGACCCGCCTCGGTGGCGTAGTTAGCTAACGAGTTAGTCGTGTTGAGCTCGACTGCCAAGGACGGGGAGATCGAGGTTCGAATCTCAGTCGGGTGAACTGGGCGGGGGGGTTTTCCTAAATGGTTTTCCACTCTCCCTCCACGCAAATGCGGGTTCATTTCCTCTAAATTCAACCTTCCCAATTCCTAATCCATTAGCGTAATTAGTACTTAGGCGTATAACCCGAACGGGTAGTAAGACGCGGTGCTAAATAATAATAATAATAATAATAATAATAATAATAATAATAATCTATTGGCTGTGTATGTGTCTTCAGCGACCAATCACAATGATTCTCCTAATTATTTACAGTTTTTTCTGTAGCGTAGCGTGAGTGTTCTTCTTCTTGAATGTCCTATATTTGAAGAGTCCTTGTCCTTCCCTGCGTCACAGGTGTCTGATCACCCCCTTCACAGACTTAAACACAGTATTTTTTAAGGAGCCTGTATTCCTTGATAGAATAATTGACTTCACAAATTCCACCATTACCGTCCAAAATAAATTAAAATAAACCCTAGTACTAGTTAAATATTTTATATAAACTGAAATTTGAATCAAATGTTTGATTATCACTCATCTACCCCCCCTCCCTCCTCCTCCAAATCGCGTCTTACTATTCCTCTGGGATAATATCACATAAGTTGGTGATGTAGGGAATGCCAAAGGTCAATGTTTTTGCAATTTTTATATCAAAATATTGTTTTGGTCAAAATAAATCAAATAATATTGCTCCAGTAGAAACAGTTAGATTTTCTACATATGGTGATATCAACATTTGTTGAATATTTGTCACAAGCATAGCGGTATTAAATGACAAACTTTTTTAATGAAGATAAAAAGTTGTCATTAAAATTACAGTACACCCTTTACAGATATTCACCAACTGTCGATGTCAACCTGCGAACAAAATTAAACTCTACGTGTCTTCTGAAACAATATTTGATTTATTTCGACCAAAAAAAAAGTTTCGCTATAAAAACTTCAAAAACATTGACCTTATCTCGCGCCCACCCTAATCACGCGAATGGAGAATAAAACAGGAAGGTAGAATATTGAGAAAATTAATTCATGTTTGTATGAGAGGGAGGTTGTTTTACGAACTTTAGTAACTTTCTGATGACAGATTCTGTTCTTCCTACCAAAATCATGGTATATGTATGTTAGGAAACACTCTACAGGTTGAAAATTGAAGTAAACTAAGCCCTGTTATATTATATATTTGGCACCGCGTCTTACTACCCGTTCGGGTTATACGCTTAAGTACTAATTACGCTAATGGATTAGGAATTGGGAGGGTTGAATTTAGAGGAAGTGAACCTGCATTTGCATGGAGGGAGAGTGGAAAACCATTTAGGAACCTCCCCCCCCCCCCCCCAGTTCACCCGACCGAGATTCGAACCTCGATCTCCCCGTCCTCGGCGGTCGAGCTCAACACGACTAGTGCGTTAGCCAACTACGCCACCGAGGCGGGTAACCTGTCTTTGTGTGTTTTCTTCGTCTGGTGTCAGAATACTCGACCTTAGTGGTCTTGGATTAAAGTGCTTGCCTCAGGACCCGATGTTTGTGGGTTCAAACCCAGCCGGGGCCGACAGGTTTTTCTTAAGCGATAAAAATCTGTAACACAACTTATTTTGAAGGGGAAGTCTCAAGTCGGTCCCGTCTCTATTGTGGCATGTAAAAGAACCCTGGAAGGTATGTTAAAATACTTTTACCGGCAAAATTGGTAGGCCCTCTTGTTCTCGCTCGTAGAAATTCTCGTGTGGTGATATCGGTTCAGAAAGTGCGCGTTAAAAACCTGAAATAAATTACTCAAATTTATTTTGAAGTAAAAAAAAACACGTAAAATAATTTGTTCCTGTGCAGTTGTCATTTGGTTTTTACGGTGTATGTATGTAAGGAAACACTTTACAGGTTCAAAATGGAAATAAATCAAGACCAATCCTTTTTTGTACCGGCTTCGTCTACTATTAGATTAAACCCTGTTCAAATTCATCTCAATTGGATAACCCAAAGTAGGATTTTTCTTCGAAAATATAGTTCTAGAATATAGAACTTTCCCCTCCAAAAAAAAGTAACAAAAAGGTTTGTGCACTTTTGGTTTTGTCGGGTATTCTTGTATCTTTCTTCCCTCTCCCCCCTCATGCCCCCCCCAAACCCCCCCTACACACACATACCCGGGTCCTCCCTTTCTAGTTGACGTATCAAACAATTGTGAAAGTTGAGCTACGCGGTTGACATGTTATCATGTGTGTGTGTGTGTGTGTGTGTGTGTGTGTGTGTGTGTGTGTGCGTGCGTGCGTGCGGAGCACTCCATCAAACTTTGTTATACCACGTCACAAGCATTAAATGAAACTCTTTTCTTCCGTCTCCCTGACGACGTCTTGTGGCTCCCCCCCCCCCCCCCCCCCCCCCTCTGTAGAGGGAGACGACTGTTTATCGAGTCTCCCCTCTGAGTAAACTCTGCCGTAAAGCAAGTTTTATAACCGTGCTTGGAGGTGGTGTCGGTATCAACATGTTTACTCTCTAAATCAATCAACGCTCCCAAGGCGTCGGGACGGTGCGTGGGGGGGTGGAGACGCCCGCTGACAACGACGAACCACTCCAGAGAAATTGCCTCCGACGACTACTTTTGAATAGGGGGGGGGTTGAATAGAGGAGAACTCTATTTCGTTCGTTTGATTATCGTAGAGTGGGACTTGGGGTTCCATCCGATGGTACGTTTTGACTTAGTTCTTGACCCTCTCCTCGGCCGTGGTGAAGATCGTTGAGGATTCCAGGGTTCACCTGAAAAAAACCCCGAAAAAACGAAGGGAAACTCACGAAAAACGAAAAAAAAAAAAAAATTACTGGGATATTTATAATTTTGGACATTAAAACTGCGTATATCATTTTTGATTTTGATTTTAACGTTAAATTTTTAAAAAAATATTATTTTAGGTTTTTAACAGGCACTTTACGAACCGACTGATTTTATCATCACACGACTTACAAACTAACTTAATAGATTTATAGAAAACCACCAGGTAGGGTGTCCAGCAACCTGGAAAACAGGGAAAATTCAAGGAATTTGATTAAATTTTTGGATTTTTCACATATTCACTAAAATAATAGGCCTAAGTTATTTTCATTTACGACAACCAACTGTCAAAATGACATTTTTCTTCCAGTTAATACCTATCTTTTAGTACAGTTGTCCATGTTGAGTATACTAATCTCAATTCTACAAGTCAACATGGGATTTTCATCAACTTTCCACCTCTCTCTTGCGTGTCTTTACCCAAAGTTGAGTCATTAGTTCATTAGTCCGTGTAAGGCGATCTTTTAATGTATAGATATAATCTAAATGAAATCTAACTTAGATCGCGCAAGACCCAATAGCCCATTGCTTTAGGCTGACATAATTTTAACCCCTTTTTTTTTAGAGTGTTACAATTTCAAAATGTGTGTTTATGTGTCTAGAAATACTACACTAAGTTGCGATTTTAATACAATAATGTTTATAATATTGTGACCGGAAAAGTTGGAAAGTGGCTTTGGAAAACCTGGAAAAGTAGGTGAATTTTAAAATATAGTTTGGCTGGACACCCTGCCAGGGCATTACTCGAACCCTAAACCCCCTGGCAACGGCTAACTAAATTAGATAATCCTGACGTTTAACCCTCGTGCACACTGATACAGGTAATATATACAGGGTGTCTACCATCCGAGAAAATCAGGGAAAACTGGAACTAGCCGGGAATTTTAAGTGGTGGGGAAAAAACGGGGATAAGTCGGGAATTTGATGCATTAC
Organism: Timema podura; assembly: GCA_033556935.1. NCBI lineage: Eukaryota > Metazoa > Arthropoda > Insecta > Phasmatodea > Timematidae > Timema > Timema podura. The sequence continues at coordinate 26,643,567 of JAVRXN010000006.1, forward strand.
AAAAAATATCCGGGAAAATGTTGTTTTACTCGGAATAAGAAATATAATAATCACTAAATTATTAAAATATTTTATAATTCCTAGTAGACTATGTTAATACAAAAAATAACGTTTATTTAAATTTTAATCATTATTATTCATTTAATAAAAACCACAGGGAAGGGGTGGGGGATAGAAGGGTGTGACATACTTTTGAGTCGAGAATTTTAGGAAATGATCAGGAAAAAGTTGGGAATTTCATTGGTCAAGTTGGTAGAGGTGAGAATGTAGGGGACGCGAGAAAAGGTCAGTGTTTTTGCAGTTTTTTTTATAGCAAAACCTCTTTTTTTAGTCGAAATAAATATAATATTGCTCCTGTACAAACATAGAGTTTAAATTTCTTCACACGTTGATATCAACAATCTGTTGAATATCTGTCATGAGCATAGCGGCATTAGATGAGAAACTTGTTAAAATGAAGAGATAAATTGTCATTAAATTCCAGAACAATTTTGACAGATATTTAACAACTGTTTGATATCACCACATCGGTGACCTGGCGGTCAAGGGTAAGGTGTCAAACTTCTGTGCTGAGGGTCCGGGGTTCAATCCTCGGTCCCTGCACACATTTATCTGATTGCCAAACCCTTCCTTCACCTCTGACAAGACGTGTATTAATCATAACTTGTGACTGTGAGGAATGCCAGGCCTCCACCGTGGTTCGGATTCCATGTTAAACTGTAGGTCCTCCATTTAATCTCACAATCACCCTACCATTACACACTAGCGTAAGTGCGAACGGGTAGTAAAACGCGGTGATGATGATGATAATAATAATAATAATAATAATAATAATAATATCACCACGTAAAGAAAATTAAACTCTTATGTTTGTACTGAATAATATTTGATTTATTATGACCAAAATAATGATTTTGCTATAAAAAACTACAAAAACACTAGATTTTCCACGCGTTTCCTACAGCTCCGGATTAATGTGGATTGTTTAAGTGTTCACTATCCTGCTCCCTGTTTGGAATCCCTAGAAACTGTCGTCCTTACGTTCGTTGTCATACGTGATTTACACGTATGTAAACCATTTAACCCGTTTACCATTTCGCCCTATCACTTACCTCCGCTCCCCTTTCCCCTCTGAATGACACAACTCCACATGTTGGGGGGGGTAGGGGGGGAAGCAATCATCTTAACAGTGCCTTCTTCCCCCACTTCTATCACACATAGCACTGGGAGGGAGGGGGTAAAGGGTGGTTAGGGAGGATATAGACTGGAGAGGAACTGTGAACTAAGCAGGATATAGACTGGAGAGGAGCTGTGAACTAAGGAGGATATAGACTGGAGAGGAACTGTGAACTAAGGAAGATATAGACTGGAGAGGAGCTGTGAACTAAGGAGGATATAGACTGGAGAGGAGCTGTGAACTAAGGAGGATATAGACTGGAGAGGAACTGTGAACTAAGGAAGATATAGACTGGAGAGAAACTGTGAACTAAGGAAGATATAGACTGGAGAGGAACTGTGAACTAAGGAAGATATAGACTGGAGAGGAACTGTGAACTAAGGAAGATATAGATTGGAGAGGAACTGTGAACTAAGGAGGATATAGACTGGAGAGGAGCTGTGAACTAAGGAGGATATAGAACTGGAGAGGAACTGTGAACTAAGGAGGATATAGACTGGAGAGGAACTGTGAACTAAGGAAGATATAGACTGGAGAGGAACTGTGAACTAAGGAAGATATAGACTGGAGAGGAACTGTGAACTAAGGAAGATATAGACTGGAGAGGAACTGTGAACTAAGGAGGATATAGACTGGAGAGGAACTGTGAACTAAGGAAGATATAGACTGGAGAGGAGCTGTGAACTAAGGAGGATATAGACTGGAGAGGAGTGTGAACTAAGGAGGATATAGACTGGAGGGGAACTGTGAACGAAGGAGGATATAGACTGGAGAGGAACTGTGAACTAAGGAAGATATAGACTGGAGAGGAACTGTGAACTAAGGAAGATATAGACTGGAGAGGAACTGTGAACTAAGGAGGATATAGACTGGAGAGGAGCTGTGAACTAAGGAGGATATAGACTGGAGAGGAACTGTGAACTAAGGAGGATATAGACTGGAGAGGAACTGTGAACTAAGGAAGATATAGACTGGAGAGGAACTGTGAACTAAGGAAGATATAGACTGGAGAGGAACTGTGAACTAAGGAAGATATAGACTGGAGAGGAACTGTGAACTAAGGAGGATATAGACTGGAGAGGAACTGTGAACTAAGGAAGATATAGACTGGAGAGGAGCTGTGAACTAAGGAGGATATAGACTGGAGAGGAGCTGTGAACTAAGGAGGATATAGACTGGAGAGGAACTGTGAACGAAGGAGGATATAGACTGGAGAGGAACTGTGAACTAAGGAAGATATAGACTGGAGAGGAACTGTGAACTAAGGAAGATATAGACTGGAGAGGAACTGTGAACTAAGGAGGATATAGACTGGAGAGGAACTGTGAACTAAGGAGGATATAGACTGGAGAGGAACTGTGAACTAGGGAGGATATAGACTGGAGAGGAGCTGTGAACTAAGGAAGATATAGACTGGAGAGGAACTGTGAACTAAGGAGGATATAGACTGGAGAGGAACTGTGAACTAGGGAGGATATAGACTGGAGAGGAGCTGTGAACTAAGGAAGATATAGACTGGAGAGGAACTGTGAACTAAGGAGGATATAGACTGGAGAGGAACTGATAACAACAAACGCTAGGCTTGTCTAGCCTGGTTTGCTGGTGAGTGAGATATTTGGGATTTGCATGAAGGAAGAGTGGAAAATAACTGAGTAAAAACTACCCTAAGCATATCCGGTTAGGTTTAGAATGCCGACCTCCCAGCAACCGGCAAAACCGGGCTAAATATGACTGAGACATATGTCAACAATGCACATCATCATCGGCTCCAAATTACTTAGGAATCTACTATTGGTTCTTAGGGATTCTCTTTAGTGTGCGGTATTTCTCGCCCAAACTCTAGCAGGATGGAAAACAGGGAATTTTTTTATTAAATTTATGGAATTATTACATGGTAGCAAAAGTACCTGGCGTTGCCCCTGGTGATCAACCACGCATTATTGCGTGCTGGCTACCAGGGAGAGCGCTTTTTTTTTTTTTTTTTTTGCTTCAAACAGACCAAAAAATACTTATTTTCTTACAGACCAATTTTTACTATATTTAAAAAAATCAATTTTTTTTTTTAATCTTGCTTTTAGGTGCACATGTTTGTTATTCAATTTTTGCTTGAGGTAGATATAGCGCAGCGCTAATGACAAACAAACAAAAAACTCTTCACTTTATTAATATAAATTCGCTAAAAAAATACAACTTTTATTTACACGAGTCAAAATAGCATATTTCTCCAAATTAATACACACTGCGAATTTCTTTTAAGGAAGGTGACCTGGTGGTCTAGGGGTAAGGTGTCAGACTTTTGTGCTGAGGGTCCGGGGTTCAATCCTCGGTCCCGGCACAGATTTATCTGATTGCCAAACCCTTCCTTCACCTCTGACAAGAAGTGTATTAATCACAACTTGTGAATGTATGAAATGCCAGTCCTCCACCGTGGTTCGGATCCCACGTTAAACTGTAGGTCCTTCATTTCATCTCACAATCACCCTACCGTTACACATTAGCGTAAGTGCGTACAAACCGAACGGGTAGTAAGACGTGGTAATAATAATAATAATAATAATAATAATAATAATAATAATAATAATAATAATAATAATAATAGTAGTAATAATAATAATAGTAATAATAATAATCTTTAAGGAGGCCGCCTCGGTAAGCGAGAAATTGCCACGCAGACGTTCAGCTCTAACACAATATTTATTTCTACGATGCGTTATTTCAAAATATGGTTCACGCCAAAATAAAGTCGAAAAATTCCAACAGGGCTCTATTTCCTTAACAACCCTTTATTTTGAGTTTTATTAATATTACAAAAAATGTGTGAAAATGTTATATCATTTCCATCGACTTTTTAACCACATTTTCTGTGTCATGAGACTAGTCTTGATGAAAAAGGTCTCTAGATTTAGCCTTCCTCTAACAAATAAAGTGATTTTGGCTCAAAACAGAAACTTTTTAGATATTTAAGCTTTTCTCTCTTTATTTTTGGCATGATAAAGGGTGGTTGTAGGAGAAGGGTGAAAGGAAATATAATCTTAGACCATATAGAGTAGTTTCAGAAAAGACACAGGCCATTGTATTTTTAAGCCATGTAGCCTGTGACAGCGATTGATATTTTCTCGCTGACCGAGGTGACCGTCTTAACACCTCTGTCCCAGTTCAGCCTACTAATCTTAATTCTCAAGGTCATCGTGTGATTTTTCGTGTCGTCTTTCCACCCGCGCGTCCTTAGCCAAAGTTTTTTTTAGCACCGCGTCTTACTACCCGTTCGGGTTATACGTTTAAGTACTAATTACGCTAATGGATTAAGTATTGGGAGGTTGAATTTAGAGGCAGTGAACCTGCATTTGCGTGGAGGGAGAGTGGAAAACCATTTAGGAAAAACCACCCCAGTTCATCCGAGCGAGATTCGAACCTCGATCTCCCGTCCTCGGCGGTCGAGCTTAACACGACTGGCGCGTTAGCCAACTACGCCACCGAGGTGGGTCTTAGCCAAAGTTGAATCATGGTTACACTTGATATTTGATCACGTATATGAAGAAGTATCTAAATAAAGAAAATGTTCCACAACTATTTTAAACTGTACCGGTGTAAAGTGATATTTTAACGAGTCAAATGATATAACTGAAATATAGCGCGTACCACACCGTGGCCCATCCTTTAACCCAGAGGGGGGCAAACTTTTCTCCCCGAGGGCCCCCACACATGGACATCTGTAAGGTCTCTAGCGGGCAGCATGTGATAAAAACTCTAAATCTAATACAAAATGAAATTTATTTGCACACAAAAATACATTTATTAGTCATATAACTAAATAACTTTAATACACAAAGAAAGTGTCAAATAAAATATAATATTTTAAAGCAAATAAATTTAAATGTCATGACCCATACTGCTTCTTAGCCTGTCTAAATGTTGTTTAGTTAATAACTACTAAAACTGATGAGGAATGCCAGGCCTCCACCGTGGTTCGGATTCCACGTTAAACTGTAGGTCCTCCATTTCATCTCACAATCGCCCTACCATTACACATTAGCGTAAGTGCGTATAACGCGAACAGGTAGTAAGACGTAAGACGCGGTGCTAATAATAATAATAATAATAATAATAATAATAATAATAATAATAATAATAATAATAATAATAATAATAATAATAATAACTAAAACATATATATATATATTGACTCTGGAAAAGTCATGGAAAATTAAAATATAGTTTGTCTGGACACCCCGTATAGCCTTCGTAGTGGAAAACACTCCTTTATTTTATTTTAGTTCCGATGCGGAACTGTTCGCCATTTCCGCGCTACTGTCACTGTCAGCTGCAATTGAATCAATGTTTATTTCAAAGCCCCATCAACAGGACGTTTTACTGACAGTTCAAACAAAACTGTTCGTTCCGTCTTCTTGTTGCTTGCTTGTAAACACTTATTGAAATAAGAAATCAACAAAGTTGGAAAAACACATTGTCCTTGATAAGATGCAAACGGATGATTTGCATAAAATACTATATTTGCATTTAATTGTTCGAGCTAATTACTCTCAATCGGTGATTAGCGATCTTACTATATTACATTAGGAACTTGAAAGTTCTTTGCCGCACTTACAAAAGTATGCTACTCTTTCATATCTTGAGCTAGTTCTATCCAGTCCACCTCATTACACCCTAACTTCCTCTATAGCTAGTTCCCTCCAGTCCACCTCATTAAAACCTATCCCTATCTTGAGCTAGTTCTATCCAGTCCACCTCATTACACCCTAACTCCCTCTATAGCTAGTTATATCCAATCCACCTCATTACACCCTATCTTGAGCTAGTTCTATACAGTCCACCTCATTACACCCTATCTTCCTCTATAGCTAGTTCCCTCCAGTCCACCTCATTAAAACCTATCCCTATCTTGAGCTAGTTCTATCCAGTCCACCTCATTACACCCTATCTTGAGCTAGTTCTATACAGTCCACCTCATTACACCCTATCTTCCTCTATAGCTAGTTCCCTCCAGTCCACCTCATTAAAACTATCCCTATCTTGAGCTAGTTCTATCCAGTCCACCTCATTACACCCTATCTTGAGCTAGTTCTATACAGTCCACCTCATTACACCCTATCTTCCTCTATAGCTAGTTCTCATCCAGTCCACCTCATTACAACCTATCCTATCTATGAGCTAGTTCTATCCAGTCCACCTCATTACACCCTAACTCCCTCTATAGCTAGTTTATCCAATCCACCTCATTACACCCTATCTTGAGCTAGTTCTATACAGTCCACCTCATTACACCCTATCTTCCTCTATAGCTAGTTCCATCCAGTCCACCTCATTAAAACCTATCTCTATCTTGAGCTAGTTCTATCCAGTCCACATCATTACAACCTATCCTACTTGAGCTAGTTCTATCCAGTCCACCTCATTACACCCTATCCTTCTGAGCTAGTTCTATCCAGTCCACCTCATTAACCCTATCCCTATCTTGAGCTAGTTATATCCAGTTCACCTCATTACACCCTATCCCTATCTTGAGCTAGTTATATCCAGTCCACATCATTACATCCTATCCCTATTACATAGTCCTTTCTAAAGTTATCCTCCCATCTACTTCTAGATCTTCCCATTGGGTTTACCAGTCAATACCTTGAACACGGTTCTAAATTCTATAATCCGCACTGAATGTCCTGCAAACTATAATACAGTATATTTAACTAAATCCTGTGTAGGGTTTTACTTTTGGCCACGTAATAAGCACAGTATTTTCCAAACGATAAGAATAGCACGGAATAAATACGGGAGAGAAGGGGATTCACCAACCCCTGAAGGGAAAAGGTAGAAGAAAACAAGATAATAATGGATGACTATGAGTAACTTTTCTACTACAGATTAAAGTCCCTAAAGCCCTGAAAAATAAATACTAGTTATTGTAGACTTAATATAGAGTCTTTTTTTTTTTAAATTCCCATGCGGGAATAGAAGACGAGAAAAACGTAAAAAAAATCTTTTCTCTTATTCCAATTTCTCTTGTGTGTGTAGTATCTGGGGTGGAATAATGACGTCATGAGGTGTTTGCGCGCCACGATAGCATTTGTTATTCTTTTGCCGCTCACTAGGCTATGCGCTTAGAGAACGCGTATCAGGAAACACCTCTATAAAAGGGCCCCTACCTCTTTCACACCCCTTTTTTTTTCTGCTTCGTGCCGCTGACACATCTATTTATTATTATTATTATTATTATTATTATTATTATTTAGCACCGCGTCTTACTACCCATTCGGTTTATACGCTTAAGTACTAATTACGCTGATGGATTAGGAAATTGGGAAGGTTGAATTGAGAGGAAGTGGACCCGCATTTGCGTGGAGGGAGAGTGGAAAACCATTTAGGAAAAACCACCCCCCAGTTAACCCGACCGAGATTCGAACCTCAATCTCCCCGTCCTCGGCGGTCGAGCTCAACACGACTAGCGCGTTAGCCAACTACGCCAGCCAGGCGGGTTAGAGATATTGAAACAAACTGAACCTGATTTACAGAGGAGGAAGGCTACTAGAGGAAAGGGGTGAGAAGAGTGTGGAGACAATACCACCCCGTTAGGTGATACGTCGGCATCGCAATGACCTTGACCAAACATTTCCTTCTTCCTCTTGCCGTGCCGTGTTAGCAGCCACCGTGTTAGTTGCCACCCTGCAGAAAAATGTGTTAGTAGCCACCCTGTGGTGGCTAGGAAGAGAATGTGTACTATTTACAACGTATGTAGATGGTGTGCATCTCTGGCGTACCTCCCAGTTGAAAAGGTTAGGTTAGGTTAGGTTAGGTTAAGTTAGGTTAGCCACCTGCTAGCCTATATAGTGAAATTTGAATAAAAGAGAAGACATCAAAACATGTAAATAGTACACATTCTCTTCATAGCCACCACAGGGTGGCTACTTACACGTAATCGTTGACTTGGAAAGGGCGCCTGTCAACCCTCGTCTTCAAGTAAGGTGGCTACTTACACGTAATCCCTCTTGCGACATCTCTATTCTATTTTTTCTCACTTGTTTTTCTTATACCATCGTCATTAAGAGGAGGGAGGGGGAATTTTGATTTGTATTGAAAAAATTTGATATATAGAAACAGTTTTGTCTTCGTAATGTCACGGGGATTCACCAAAACTTCGACATACAGAACATTTCGATACACGGAAGTTCGATATATGGAAGCCACACTGTATCTCCGAAACTATTTGAGATACGAAATAACTTATCCTTCCAAAGTTGTAAGCAGCTTAGAAGTAAACAACTTTTAGTTGAAATAATAGTTTATAAAATAAATATTTCCGAGTTATAGGCAAATTAATATATATATATTTTTTAAATAGAGCTTTGAAAAACTTGAGTATAAAATGCACAGAACATTTATTAATAATATGTTTCTGTAACTGTGACAAAATATTGGGACATTTATGTTTATAATTTATGTTATGTTATTTTTGAACTATATGGCAAGGTTACCGATGTCACAATAAAGGGATTGAGGTCTCTTTAAAATGGTCTTTAGCTGTAAACTTATATAAAAAATCACAAAACGTTTTAACTGGTGCTGGAGACAAAAGAAAAAGTTTGAGTTTGACTAATGTCCTTTCGTATGTGTTTGACTTATTTATACATAGACTAATATATTCAATTAAAAAAATATGACATTAAATGCGGTAAATAATGACCTTGGGCATGGGACGAATCTTGGATATCTCAGCGTGAAGAACATTGGCGTACTAAGCTAAAGGTCTTGTGTTTGATTCCCGTATCCAGGTATAATTTTTCATTTTAACAAATTTATATGCGGGCTATAACCATAATTAACAAATATAATAGCTTCGATATTGGATCCATCAAGTGTAAATGTAGTACACACTAAAATATTCTGGTTTCGGTTCAAAAATAATTATTAAAAAAAACCCTGGCTAGGATCTACACCCAAGCCTCCTTGTCATTAGTCCAGCCTATGGTGAGAGTTATGTTTTAATAGTGACTTTAGATCATGTGGCTACCGATATATAATTACTTTTTTCAGCACTTCGTCTCACTTCCCGTTCGGGCTATATGAGAAAGGTTGACTTAAGAGAAAGTGTATCTGCACTTGTGTGTAGGGATAGTTTGAAAACCATTTAAAAAAAAAAAATACCACCTTCAGTACACGTAAGACCGGAATTCGATCCTCGTCATTGGAAGTCTTAATCTACTACGACAGTAGCGGCTTAGACGTGGCCACCGCAGTGGATGGTATGTGGTTTAAATTTGGGTTTACAGTGTAATGTTTTACTTACTCCATTCGTTATTGGCGTGCCAATATGACAATGTAAACCTCTATTTGCATGGCAATTAAACATAGTTTTACTACCCCCTCTTCTACTTGCACGTTGTCGCGATTCTCCTTCCACGCGAACCTCCTGATGATGTTGTTAATTAAATAATGTATATATTAATACATATTACAAGTTTTATTTGCACATATTAAGATGCTACATTCAAGAAATTGCCCCAATAACACTCGCGTTTCTTCATCGTGTCTTTCTCTCAGAACACCTCGTTAACAAGTGCTGCAAATTATTCATACCCCCCACCAGTTTCATGGCTATAACATCAATTTTGATACTGAGAGCTGCTGAACTCTTGCGAGCACAAGCAAAACTACCTTTTAAAAATAAATCAAAATAAATACAGTTTGCAAATGAAAAATATTGCTCTCTTTCTCGCACTCACACGGCGAGGTTTTTTTTCTTTAATAATTACTAGAGCTAGAAACAAGCAAACCAAATGTTCCTAACCCGTAGCCTGCTCGCACGTGTACGGAAATGAATACACAACAGTACAGTGCGACTAATAGATTTGACACAAACTTAATTTAATTACACCAAAAGCTATGCAACAAAGCAGGATCATTACAGTACTCCCCTACTTTCTGAGTTATTTTTAGAAGAAAAATGAGTCAGGAAGTAATTCGGTCGGCTTGTTTTTACATTGAGCCCTTTGCACATTATTATGACACCACTAAATCTTATATATTCAACAAAAATTAGAAAACCTATGCATTGGTTACATAGAGTAGCGGCAGGCATCAATCATCTGATATAATTTAAAATGTTTATCATTTACTTCAAAATCTCTCACTTAACAGTTCTAATAATGTTCATCTTGCTTTGCCATTTCCTTTTCTGATTTTAATGTTCTATGGCAGAAAGGTTTTAGCGTCTCACTTTAATTGATAAAACACAATAGACTAGTGATATTAAAGAGAGTTATTATTTAGAGTTTAGCTAGCCTTCTTACATGTACACTATTCTCATATGATAATATAATATAATAAACAACATAAAAAAAACATACACATTGCACTGCACATAATTAGAATGAAACTCTTGACAAAACACAAAATATAATATTTCTGACATTTCAGACTAAATTGGTAGTTCTCTTGAATAGCATTCAAAATATACACTATCCATATTTCGGTAGAATTATACCCTAAGTTAAATTCACATTACAAGAAGATCTTAAAAGATTTTTCTTATACACACTAAGTTTAAAACACAATTTACTAAGCTCATAGTAAAATCCTAATAAAAGTTTTATCATCATGAGGAGATAAAACCTATTCCTACTCCAACCATACTTCCCTACTTTCCCTCTATCTTTGTCACTTTTCTCAAAATAAGGTTTAATTTCATCCAAATGTTTAGGCTGATACACCTCTGCCATTACAGTTCTCGCTCGACCTCGTCCATCCTCTTGCCTCTGTCCCTGATTAGTATTTTGGGTTCCCATGTCTCTTTGTTCTCTGTACCTTGGTGGGTGATAATACTGATTATATCCCTTTGGTACCTGATTGTGATCATATTGCCTATCCTGTCCCTGGTTGAATCGTGGACCACTATCTTGGTTTCCCCTGCTCCTATTTCCTTGCCCTCTCTCCCAGTGTTGTGATGGAGGTGGTGTTCTGCTTTCTCTCTGAAACTGATAATTTGTTCTACCTTGTCCCTGTGGATGGTATTGACCCTTAAATTTCTGGAAACCTGACCAATTTGGTTTACTTTCTCTCCCTTCACTTCTTTCTAAATTTGAAGGTACGTGCCCATTTTGTGTTGAATCATGTTCCTGCACATCCCCTAAATATTCCCACTCTCTAGTTCTTTGACATCTATCATCAAATGCATTTAACACCCGCTCCATGTCTTGAAGGTCTTGTAAATTCGCGCCAATAAGAGCATCCTGTACATTGTGAGGAAAATGATATATTAAATGCCCCATGAGCCTATCTTCCTCTATCGGGTATTTCAAGTACTTTGCTTGTACCTTATATTGTGAAGATATTCACACATAGTTCCTGCTCGAACACTGTATTTACCGTTGAAAATCTGCTGCAAAAAACTATCTTGTTTTACCTGTGACCAAAATTTTCCCAACAAAGCACTCTTTGCTTGCACAAATGTATCCCATTCTCCTTCTACAGAATTTGCCCAAGACCTAGCTTCCTCTCTTAATCCTGATAACAAAATAGCTATCTTATTAGCTTCACTAAATCGTTCTCCTTCCAAAGTACGCTCCACTTTTCGAATATATTGGATTGCTGAAATATTTCCTTTCTGCCCCTTGAATTTGGGAATTGAAGATAACATCTCCTCATTCACTCCTCTAAACAAGACACTATTATGACAAACATGACTATCAACTTTCTCTTTATTTTTGACTTCGTTAAATTTGCATTCTAAGTCCTCCACTTTGTTTTGTAATTTCTCAAGATTTTTCACATAGCTATCTTTTAACTTTTTGACCTTTTCCTCTATGCTTTCGCCTTTTTGAGTTAGTACATCTTCTACTTGAGACGTAATATAATCCCTGTTCACATCCAGTTGACCCTCCAATTCTAACCTAACCTTACTGACTTCTCTTTCCAAGTTAGACTGAACTATTTTGACATTATTTTTTATTTGAACAATTTTGAACTCAATGCCTTCTACCTTATTTTCCGTGCTTTTGACTGTCTCTATCAATTTCTTTTCTAGCCCTTCTATTTTTTCATTCACTTTGTCAACTCCCCCAATTAAATCAAAATGAATTTTTCTTAAATTATCTTGTTTTTGTTCCAACTCGTTTTTGATTTTGTTTTACAGTGATCAAACTCTTATCTAGATCCATTACCTTAACATTAAGTGCCTGATGCGATATTTCCAGGTTATTTAGTTTACACTCTAATTTTATTCCTAATTCTTTAATATTGTTTTCTATTTGAATTCCCAATTTTTTATTATTATCTTCCATCTGACTCATTATAGTCATGATAAGTTGTTCCATTGTTTTGTTCCCTTCCTCTATTAGATTCTTTTCTATCTGAGCTAGATCAGAATCTCTTTTACTATCCTCTATGTCTACAGTAGTCATTTTTAATATCGAAATTTCATCACCCCCATCCTTTAATTTTGAATGTCCCTTTGAGCTATTTTCATCTAATATCTGATTCTCACTATTATTTCCTGACTCCCCTTCTTCTACCTGTTCTATTACAGAAATGCACCCTTCATGTAAGTTTCTACTGTTTGCATTTCCCACCTTTAGTTTGTTTAATCTACTCTCATACATTTCATTTTCCCAATCCTCGTCACTCTCCTCTAATCCTTCTTGGTTATATGGTCTGTTCATGATGTCTTTATCTTCCGAACAAAATGGAAACTGACCTATCCCACTACTACACTCTTCCCCAATTAAATCCTCTTCTGATTCTAACATCATCAACTAAAAGAGTTGTTGAATTTCTTAAATATATTAATTTCTAAGTTTAAACACCTTTTAAGTTCTACTTACTTCATTAAATGTTATAAAGAATTCCCTTACTACAATGAACCCATCAATCAATTAATTAAAATAATTAAATGTAACAAACAAAATATATATAACTACTGCTCTTCTGTTGATCTGTCCCTCGGTGATTGTCCAGCATCCGTTGATGAAATACTTCGCTGCTATCCACAATGACATTAATTAATTAAAATACTGAAATGTGACACAAACATTTTATTCATCCCCTTCTATTCTGTTGATCTGTTCCACGGCGATGGTCCAGCATCCGCTGCTCTGTTGCCTCACTGCTGTTATCAATAACATTAATTGATTAAATAATGAAATAATACCATGTAGCAAAACATATCTACGCTATTCAGTCGACCTGTCCCTCGGTGATTCGCCAACATCCGTTGATCGGTTACTTCGATGCTCTGTTGCTATTCTGCATTGTTGGTGAAGTACCTACAGGAACGCCTTTATGTGTCACAGCTGCTCCATTGCTGCATCTGCCCTTGAATTGGTTGGTAGCACCTATTAATTCCCCGTGTTCTCCGCGAGTATTTTATCAAGCCGTCGGTGAGCACCTCTTAAATTCCCGAGTTTACCGTGAGTGTTTTTTATCGTGCCGTCGGTGAGCACCTCTTAAAATACCGAGTTTACCGTGAGTATTTTATCAAGCCGTCTGTGAGCACCTCTTAAAAATACCGAGTTTACCGTGAGTATTTTATCAAGCCGTCGGTGAGCACCTCTTAAAATACCGAGTTTACCGTGAGTGTTTTTTTATCGTGCCCCGCGATTGGGAAAGCCATTTGTCGCGATTCTCCTTCCACGCGAACCTCCTGATGATGTTGTTAATTAAATAATGTATATATTAATACATATTACAAGTTTTATTTGCACATATTAAGATGCTACATTCAAGAAATTGCCCCAATAACACTCGCGTTTCTTCATCGTGTCTTTCTCTCAGAACACCTCGTTAACAAGTGCTGCAAATTATTCATACCCCCCACCAGTTTCATGGCTATAACATCAATTTTGATACTGAGAGCTGCTGAACTCTTGCGAGCACAAGCAAAACTACCTTTTAAAAATAAATCAAAATAAATACAGTTTGCAAATGAAAAATATTGCTCTCTTTCTCGCACTCACACGGCGAGGTTTTTTTTTCTTTAATAATTACTAGAGCTAGAAACAAGCAAACCAAATGTTCCTAACCCGTAGCCTGCTCGCACGTGTACGGAAATGAATACACAACAGTACAGTGCGACTAATAGATTTGACACAAACTTAATTTAATTACACCAAAAGCTATGCAACAAAGCAGGATCATTACAACGTGTGGACCTCGATTGGCGCGCCAGTCACAGCATAGTGCCGTTTCATACAAGAGGTATTTTATCGCGGGAATTTTATCCGCTGAGATACATTGGTTTCAAATGGGAGTGTTCAAACAAGGAGATAAATCCCCGCGCGGCCGGTCTAGAACAGCCGCGTGTATCCTACACCACGTCAACATCACAATTAAACACAGGAAACAAACGGTATTTTCACTCTCGTTTGAATGCAACGTCAGAATTTATCGTGCGACAAAAACTTCGTGCTAAAAAATACCTCTGTGAATTGGCACTTAAAGATAACATTATTATTAGCACCGCGTCTTACTACCCGTTCGGGCTATACGCACTTACGCTAGTGTGTAATGGTAGGGTGATTGTGAGATGAAATGGAGAACCTACAGTTTAACGTGGGATCCGAACCACGGTGGAGGCCTGGCATTCCGTACATTCACAAGTTGTGTTTAATACACGTATTGTCCCGAGGTGAAGGAAGGGTTTAGGCGATCAGATAAAGCTATGCCGGGACTGAGGTTGGAACCCCAGACCTCCAGCACAGAAGTCTGACAACTTACCCCTTGAACCACCAGGTCACCGTTACAGAGAATAGGTGCAATAGGTATTGCTTAGCACAGTTGTGTATACATGTGAGTAGTTAGGTGGACCAGATAAAACAGCGCTCTGATTGGTCGGTTTTGGTCACGTGACCACGCCCCCTTGCTCTGATTGGCTGTTGGCTTTTCCCCTCCCCTCTGCTCCCCCGGTAACGGGTTTTCCCGATGACGTCATCGCTCTGTCGCAACCCGGCGCCAATTTGGTGGCTTGACAAGACAGGAATAGATCGTGACGACCTTGAATGATGTCGCAACCTCTCCCCCCCACCCTACTGTGGTAATGGGTTTTCCCTGTGTCGCAACCCGGCGCCAGTTTGGCGGCTCGACCAGGAAGTCGAGACAGGAATAGATCGTGACATTGAAACCGTGAGTTAGGTCATTGACCCTGGCAACTCTCCCCCCTGGCAATGGGTTTTTCCGATGACGTCATCGCTCTGTCGCAACCCGGCGCCAACTTGGCGGGTTGGCAATACAAGTCGAGACAAGAATAGATCATGATGTTGCAATCCGCCCCTTCTATGTGGCAATGGGTTTTTCCCTGGTAACGTCATCGCTCTGTTGCAACCCGGCGCCAACTTGGCGGGTTGGCAATACAAGTCGAGACAAGAATAGATCATGATGTTGCAATCCGTCCCTTCTATGTGGCAATGGGTTTTTCTGGTGACGTCATTGCTCTGTCGCAACCCTATCTGGTAGCAGCTATAAATACCAGCACCGGTTTGGAAATCCTTTCATTGTATAGCTTGTCTTCGAGTACTAAACACATAACCTAGGATGAGTGATAACGCTTCGCTGACGGATCTGGGTGAGTAAATGTACTTTTTTAACAAGCACACTCATTTTTTTTTTTTGTTAAATCAAAGTGTATACATTTAATTTATTTAAAAATTACAATTAAACCATGCAGAGTTGTCTAATTTTACTAGCTTATAATAGATATATAGGAAGTAAAACTATAGATAATTTTGAAGGTGTCTAAGCAACTACTTTTATGAAATTTGGATAAAGTTATGCCTGAACAAATGTTTATTATAATTAAGGGTTGTTTATTGAAAAAAAAACCTGATTCGTAGCTATAGTTAAAGGGTAATTAATTTTTGGTAGCTTACTATTGGCTGAATATTATTTAAAAATCGTATAAACAAGAGTGGTTATAATAAATTAAATAATGTAATTTTTATTTAAGAGTAGTTTATTGAATACATTTATTACAAACTATAAAATTATTTGAGGAGCTAACCCTGCTGAATGTCTCAGACTCACATAACACTCTGGAGATTATTTTACCTTACTATTATATCACGTAGATAATCTGTTAACTATTTTTAAATTTAAGTTATACTGAATATCAAACTTAGCTGTTGTGTTGTATTTTTTAGAGAATGAGCTGTGGGAGATCCACAGACATCCGAGGATCTGATGGCCCTCGGTGTTTCCATGGAGGAGTTAACCGCAAACGGTTGGTAATTGCTGACTAGTGAAAGACCAGATTTGTAAGAAGAAGAAATTAACTTTTAAAACCAAACAAAAAAAAAAGAGCAACATGCAAAATTGTTTTGAAATATGAATAATGTGCTTAATTGGGGAGGTATTTATGAATAAAATTGGGACTATCAGTAAATGATAAACGTTGAATATTATATTGATTTAAGGTTATTTCCTTGTGCATTATTATTGTATGACACCTTGGCTCAGTTGGTAGAATGCCTACCTCTTGATCTAGGTGTCCCGGGTTCAAGTCCCGGCAGGATAGCTATTATTGTGAAAATTACTATTCAGATTAATAAGTAGTTTCTGTATGATTATTAATGGCTATCACTTACGTTAAAAATTCTAATACAAAAATATGTTTGTTTCAGATGCATGGGGCCAATATATGTTGTCTCCTCAAAATCAGGTGTCTGCGACGGTATCACCTCCACGACTACCACCCACAGTGACACACGATCCTATAATGGACATTTTTTCTGCTCTGGATGCGATTGATGCCTCTATAGGTGAGATTATTATTTTACATTAAAATAATATAAAAATTAATGTGTAATATATTATTAATATTATAAGTAGAAAGAGCATATAGTGAGCAGATTGCTAGGTAACCATTTATAGTAGAACACTAATAGGTGAAAACACTTTTTAAATAGAACCAAGCTTTAAATAAATGGAATGTCCCAAACAAGTGTATTTAAATTGGGTAGTTAGAGCAACTGGATTTTATATGCATAGTGTCCACTCCAAGGACAAACTATAAATAAAATGGTCATTTTTTAGCTACCTTATATGATAAGTTGATTGATTTAAAAAGTATGAAGAATGAATTTTTTAAACTGACTTTGCTTGGAAGAATATTGTTTGAATTGCTTACTTTGAACTTAGTTTGACTTGTGTTTGAATTCAAGCTCTTGTGTTTTAGCTCAAATGGATACCGGAGACGCCTGTCCGAGCCAGGAGGAAGATGTGGTATGGAACCTAACCACCAGACCCCACATTCGTCAGGCAGGAGATTTGCAGCCTCCAGGCAGTGGAGGCGTAATCCTACAAACATCTAATACAGAAGATGGCAGCTCCCTCCACCCACTTCCAAGCCACTGGAAAGATTCAGTTGCGACCCCCACCTCCACAGTTCCCAATCAACCAGCTGGAGCTTTGTCGCCTCCACGTTTCTTCCCGCAAGCCGGTGGTGTTGGTGTGAAGCAAACGGGATTACAGCCCCTCTGCAAGGCATGGATATGGTGGTGGCGGGGCCATCATCAGCACCCCAGACGGGAATTAGTAGCCCGGTAAACCAGGTAGGTGGAGCTTTAAACCAAGGCCTCCCTCTTCGTATCGTCGAAGAGAGAATAAAACAATTGAGGCGTTTCTTTTATACTGGTAGAGAAGTTACCGTACATCTTGGTGCTCCAGCAAGCGATCGTGACGCATTAAGCTGGCTTGAAGAACAAATTACTAATTTGCTCAATCGGCTGCAGGACCATGGTGTAAGCGCTGATGATCATGTCGGCTTACTTTTAAACAGCACGGACTCGACGTTGAACCCTGTGTACGTCTCTTTTAGACGAGCAGATCAGTTAGACGCTCGAGCCGTGCTCGAAAACGTAAGTCGTGTGTTACAAAGTAATAATTTGTTCTTGAGTACGGCACCAATGTACGTTAAACTCAGCCATTTTAAAGAGCCGCGCGGGAGGGGTAATCATAAATGTGATAAAATCTCTCCCGCTAGCACATATAGCCGTAATAGCAGAGGAATCATAACGATTCAAAATGACGACACAATTTGTCTTGCCCGTGCATTGGTTGTCGCCAAAGCTATATGTGATAATAAAAGAGAACCAGGATGCATGGATGTGAACACCTTTAGACAAATCAAAATGGGTCGTCCTATTCAAAAACTCAAAGCAGAGGAACTATGCCATAATGCCCGTGTGAATCTTTTGAAAGGTGGTGGAATAACTGAGCTGAAACAATTTCAAACATACCTCTCCGGATACAAAATCACGGTGTTTAGGGAACGTCGCGGGAGACATATCCTATATGAGGGGCCTGCTCCCGCCGAACGTTCCTTTAAGGGCAACCTTGATTTGTATTTTCACGACGATAAGCAAAACCATTTTGACGTCATAACATCCTTGACAGCCGCATTTAAGTGCGGGTACTTTTGCCGCGAGTGTCGTGTGCCGTTCAACGATAAGAACAAGCACAAGTGCGAGTCCTCGTGTAAAAAGTGCTACGCTAAAGCGGTTTGCAGTGGAGGTCGAACTGTGGTCTGTAAAGATTGCGGGCGTTGGTTCACAAACCAGACATGTTTTGATAACCATAAACGTCCCGGTTTTTGCAGAGGTCGCAGGTCTATCTGTGATGTCAAAAAGGTTTGCGAGGTATGCGGGCAATTTTTCAGTTTGGAAAGATCAAATTATTCACATAGATGTTATGAGACTTTTTGTAGAGTATGTGATTCATATCGTCCTTTTGGGCATTTCTGTTATATGAAGCAAGCCCCGTCCAAGCCGTCACTGGAAAAGAGCAATTTCATGTTTGTATTCTATGATTTTGAATGCAGACAAGAAACTCTTCTTAAAGGTGCGGTCAACACGTACTTGCACGAACCTAACCTATGTGTCGTGCAGACATGTTGCAAGGCCTGCATTCATATAGATGCAAATGACAATCATTGCACCGATTGCGGGGGCGATAGGACTCGCATATTCGGGGGTGATACCACAATGGCCCAATTTTTCGGATTTATAGAACAAATTAAAGCTTCAAAATTTAAGGATATCACCCTCCTTGCTCAAAATTCAAAAGGGTATGATGGGAATTTTATTTTAAAATATATGATGGAGGTAAAAAAATGGACTCCAGACCTTATAATGAACGGTGGGAAAATCATGTCCATGCGTTACGGCCCGCTCCACTTTATTGACTCGCTGAACTTTCTCCCCATGTCGTTGTCCAAGATGCCCAAGACATTCGGCCTGGACGAGTCTTTGGCCAAGGGACATTTCCCCCATTTTTTCAATAAAAAAGAAAACGCGGGGTATAGGGGTCCCTTGCCGCCAAAGGAGGATTACGGCATCGGGGAGATGTCAGTTGAGGGAAAGGAGCACTTTGAGAAGTGGTATGACGCGTTGGTCAAAGAAAATTATGTCTTTGATTTTAACCGCGAGTTGGAACTGTATTGCGTAAAAGACGTAGAGATCCTACGGAAGGCCTGCCTAAAGTTTAGAGATATGCTTATTGAAAAAGCAAAGGTGGATCCTTTCAGAGAGGCGTGTACTATCGCTGGAGCGGCCATGTTGGTTTACCGCCGTAGTCATCTTAAGGAGAATACTATCGGTATTATCCCTAACGGTGGCTACCGGTGCGCAGACCAACAGTCGCACATAGCTGTACAATGGCTCTGCTGGGAGGCCCATCAACGCGGTGTCTCTATTCTTCATGCGGGTAACGGCCGTGAGGAATATGTGTTAGGGCGACGTGTAGACGGCGTTGTTAAAGCTGGAGATACCACCACCGTCTTTCAGTTTTGGGGCTGTTATTGGCACGGGTGCCCTCTCTGTTATCCGGGCAGGACCACCCCTATCAAAAACAGTCCCCACGAGACCATGGAGACGCGCTATGAAGCGACCATGGCTTGTGTTGAAAAGTTTAAGAATGCCGGCTACACGGTCGTAGAGATGTGGGAGTGTACGTTTAATGCGATGAAACGCACAGACAAGGACTTGAAACAATTTGTACTCCGGCACGAGGTGTACAGCAAGGAGCCCCTCAGTCCCAGGGACGCATTCTCTGGCGGGCGTACAAATTGTATCAAACTCTTCCACGAAGCAGACCTTTCTTGTGGAGAGAAGATCAAGTACTTGGATGTGTGTTCGTTGTATCCGTACGTTTGCAAGTACAAAAAATACCCCATCGGCCACCCCAAAATTCACTTGGAACCAAATTGTCCCGCTATAGATAAAGTAGAAGGTATAGCCAAAGTTACAGTGACGCCTCCGCGGGATTTATTCATGCCCGTATTACCTACACGGATGCACGACAAGTTAATGTTCATCTTGTGCAGGAAATGCGGGGAGGAGAAAAACCAAGGCGCGTGTCAGCACAACGACAAAAAAGATCGCTGGTTGACAGGTGTCTGGGTGATTGTCGAGATCCGGAAAGCCGTTGAGAAAGGCTACACCGTTGAAGCCGTACACGAAGTGTGGGAGTACAATGTATCTGTTTACGACCGTCAGACACGTTCTGGCGGCTTGTTTCACGGCTACATTGATACTTTTTTAAAAATCAAACAAGAAGCCAGCGGATGGCCAGAGTGGTGTACCTCACAAGATGAGAAGTTAGCTTACATTCAAAATTATGAGGAAAGGGAGGGGGTAAAACTCGATTTCGGCTCTGTTTGTAAAAACCCTGGTCTCCGCACTCTGGCTAAACTCTTTTTAAATTCGCTATGGGGAAAGTTTGGGCAAAGACCCGATTTACCACACGTAGCCGTTGTCAACGACTATCAGGGCATTCACAAGTACCTAACGGATCCGTACATCACCGTGGACAGCGTCATTGATGTAAATGATGAGGTTATGTTCCTCAATTACAAGGATGCGCGTGACGCGTTGCGCCCTAACCCTAACACGAGTGTGGCGGTGGCGTGCTACACGACTGCTATGGCTAGGTTGCACTTATACAGCATCCTTGAAAAATTGGGGGACCGCGTTTTGTATCATGATACAGATAGCGTTCTATTCACGGAACGCCCCGGCGATTGGAGTCCACCGACCGGAGACTTTTTAGGTGACCTCACTGACGAACTTCAAGATTACGGTCCGGGAAGCTACATTAGCGCCTTTGTATCTGGCGGTCCCAAGAATTACGCGTACCGAGTTTGCGTTGGTGGCGACCCTGCCAAAACAAAAACGGTATGCAAGGTTCGCGGTATCACCATAAACTATGGCAACCGGAACGACGTTAATTTTGACGTTTTGAAAGCGATGGTCACCGAACAGGCCGCGGAAAGATACATACAGATACCGCACAAAATTGTAAGAAAAGGTCTTGCGACTGTATGTACCGTTTCGCAGAATAAAGTCTACCGGCCTGTGTACACCAAACGGCGGATAACCGATGATTATAATACGTTGCCGTTTGGGTATCAAAGTCCTTGTAAACGCGTTCGCCACAACTAAAAGGTGATCATTTAGACGGGCTGAATAATCATCTTTTTTAGTCTTTCACTCTAGACAGTTCCACTGACATACCATTTTTCAAAGATTTGAAAATTTTTATTTCATATTTTTTTTCTGCATGAAAACAAGCATATTTTTTTTTTATTTATTTTATGCAGCCGGGATACTTTTTTTATATTTTTTTTATCCGCCAGTATAAATCTCCACATACCTGGTTATATCTAGTCAAATAAAATTAGTTGTTTGTATATATTTTAATTCTAGTCAAATTTGTTTGTATATATATTTTAAATTCTAATCAAATTTGAAACCATATGTTAAAATACTTTTTAAACCAGACTTTATAAAATTAGTACCGAGGCCACTATTCCCGCTACGAGCTCAAGAAATTGATTATTGTTTCCATAATATATATATATATATAATTTTTTGTAAATAAATATTCCACGTATACTTTTTTATCGTATGAGATATACTTGTAAAAAACACTTTGATTTGTGTAAATAAATATCCCAAGTATACGTTTCATGGTATGAGATATATTTGTAATTAAATATTTCAAGTATACTTTTTGTAGTATGAGATATATTTGTAAAAACTTTGATTTGTGTAAATATTCCAAGTATACTTTTCACGGTGTGAGATATATTTGTAAAAACTTTGATTTGTGTAAATAAATATTTTTCAAAGCATACTTTTCATGGTGTGAGATATATTTGTAAAAACTTTGATCTGTGTAAATAATTATGTGAAATAAAATTTGTAAAAACATTGATTTGTGTAATTAAATATTATAAAAACTGTTATGTTTGTGTTTTAACGTCTACACCCCCACCCTTCTATCCTATAAATACAAGTTCATTTAGCTTATAAGCTCAGTCTTAAACATTATGGACAAGTTGAAACATCCATTTTCGGCCATCATCAGCGGCCCTTCAGGCTGTGGAAAGTCCCATTTTGTAGCCGACTTTATCCGTCACCTGGACACAATGTGTGACGTTAAATTTGATAAAATCACCTGGTATTATGCTTTATGGCAACCGGGATTCGAACAAGACGGGTCTGTCATATTCTGTAAGGGTTTACCGGAAATGGATGACACCTGTGATGACTCTCCTCCACACCTGATTATCCTGGACGATCTGATGCGTGAAGCCAACGAAGTGGTCGTCGATCTTTTCACCAAAGGATGCCACCATCAAAATATTAGTGTCATGTACCTTACGCAAAATATATTCCACCAGGGCAAGGGACAAAGAGACATTTCCTTAAACGCGCATTATATTGTGCTTTTTAAAAATCCCAGGGATAAAGCTCAGATTCAACACTTTGCACGTCAAGTGTGTCCTGAAAACCCCCATATTTTACAGGAGGCTTACGCTGACGCTACAAGTACTCCTCACGGGTATCTATTGTTAGATTTTAAACAAGGTACACCCGAATGGTTTAGATATAGAACCCGCACAAATGTAGGGTGCTGCGTGTACCTACCACGCAAAAGCTATAAAAACACCGACACGTCCCAATTACATATCATTTCATAACCATGAGTCCCAAAGTGCTGAAGCAAGCCCCTCTGCTGCGTACGATGCATCGCATGAACCCACAGCAACGTGTAGCCTTGTTGAAAACGGCTAACAAGAAACTGATTGACTCTGTTTGCGAGTGTGCCTACAACACTTTAAAAGGGCGGGTGCCGTTGAAAAATGCGCAGAAGACAAAGTTACGTGCTCACAAGCAGGTGTTGCGCAAGCTGGTCAAACGAGGAGAGTGCTGGAAGAAGAAGAGACGTCTGCTCGTTCAGAAAGGAGGAGCGTTCCTGCCCTTACTTTTAGCCCCATTAATCAGCGGTGTCCTCGGTTCCTTATTCAACAAGTAGATAATGGAACACACGAAAAAAATGATATTGGTGTCCCCGGAAACATTACACCGTTACGAGCAACACCACCAACAAGCGGCATCGGCCACAAATCTAGTGGTCTCCGAGCTGGACAAGGAAATGGAAAAAATCCTCGCTTCAAAACTTGACGACAAGTCTAAATGGACTTTATACCAACAAGTGCTGCAGCGCTATCTACACTTTAGTCAACAACCTCCACCGCCTGAAAATATCACCACCACCGCCCCCGTACTTCCCATCGTGGCTGTACTCAATACTGTACCAGTACAGGCACGTAAAAAAGCCGAGCTTTTACTAGAACATATTAATTCCAGGGGCGGTATCTCTTGGGACGAAGACGGGGAAGTGAGTATTCACGATACACCTCTCCGTGGATCTAACATTGTGGATTTAGTCAACGATCTGGTCAGAGCAAGAAGACACAGCGAGCCGACGGGGTGGCGAGAGTTTCTCACGGCGCTTCAAAAAATAAACATCCCGAAAGAATTTATTGTAAATCCGAAACGTTTGGCGCCCATTAGAGATCCGACGCCCGTACCTCAACCACTTACACCGTCGCAACACCCTAAGAAGAAGAAACTGAAAAGGGTGGACGAAAACAGGTGGCTGCCGTTCAGAGCTTAATGCCCCGTTTAGCCGACATCTACTACGACCCTTCTCATCCTGCTGGGTTTGCAGGGGCGGCGTCGCTCATAAAGGCGTCCAAGAAAGATCCCGACAAAGTACGAAAATGGCTTCGTGCGCAGGACGCTTATACCCTCCACAAGCCGGTGATAAAAAAGTTTCCACGCAACAAGTACGTGGTGTCAAATATTGACGATCTCTGGCAAGCTGATCTCAACGATATGCGAAGTCTCGGAAAATACAACGACGGTGCGGTGTACTTGCTCACCGTCATCGACGTGTTTAGCAAGATGGCCTGGGCGAGGACGCTTCCAGCCAAGACGGGGAGCGTCGTGAGAGACGCCTTTCGGGACATTTTCAAGCAAAGCGGGCGTAAACCTCTAAGTTTACAGACGGACAAGGGGACAGAGTTCACGTCACGTCTAGTCCGGAAATTTCTCAAGCAAGAAGGTGTGCATTACTACACCACTCATAATCCAGACGTGAAGGCAAGCATCGTGGAACGATTCAATAGAACTCTGAAAGGACGCATGTGGCGCTACTTTACCAAAAATAACACGTATCGCTACGTGGACGTCCTCCAAGATCTAGTCGACGCTTACAACGGCGCAAAACATTCCAGTATCAAGATGGCGCCTGCCGACGTTTCAGAAACCAACGTGCTTCAAGTCAGAGATAATCTGTACGGCAAACGGGGCCCAAGATCGAATAGTAAGCCAAAACTCAAAGTCGGTGACACGGTGCGTATTAGCAAATCCAAAATGCTGTTTGAAAAGGGCTACGAAAGCAATTGGAGCGAAGAAATTTTCAAAGTCAGCAGCGTCGTGTTGAGGCAACCAGTCGTCTACAGAGTGACCGATCTTGACGGCGAGGAGGTGGAGGGAACGTTTTACGAACCCGAATTGCAACGCATACATCTTCCCGAAACTTTTAAAGTTGATAAAATACTACGCGTCAAGGGTAAAGGCGCCAGAAAGAAAGTGTACGTGCAGTGGAAAGGTTACCCCGCCAAGTTTAATTCTTGGATTCCTGCCAGTTACGTCAGCGCCCTACCATGAAGGACCAGTTTTACCTCACCTTGCCGAGCGATAGCTCTATGGGATATTTCCCGAAAAATACCCTCACGAATTTCACCACGCAACTACCCTACCGTCTTACACTCGACGGCCAGTGGGAAGTAGCTCTCGCCGAATTCCAATATCCGTGTTCTTTCACCACCGTACCCGAGGGCAGAAACATTGTATGGTACAACTGGGTTGACGCTAACGGTGTGGAACAAATATTCAAGGATCACATCCCGCCTGGAAACTATAGCACTATCCAAGAAATGGTCAAAGCCCTAAACGAAATAGAGGCGTTTAAACGGGATTCTGGAGTTGTATTCAAGTACACAAGCACCAACAAAAAAGTGGACGTTGTTTCTTCTTCGCCAAATATACAGTTGCTGGAGCTATCTAATCAACTAAGTCTACAGCTCGGTTTCGATCCTAATACTAATCTGATCAAAGTCCCAAAGTCACCGTACGCCGCCAACATTCTACTAGGCTTGCCCTCGCAAATGTACGTCTACACGGATATCATCGATCCTCAGCCCGTGGGTGACATTGTGGCACCGCTTTTACGTATCGTCGGTATCAACAACGCAAACTATCTCTACGGCATACATAAGACAGTTAGCTACGGTCCGATGCACTACGTGCCTGTACTTAGAAGAGAAATTGAAAGCCTGGAAATCAATATAAGGACCGACACTGGTGAACCTGTACCATTCGAGTTTGGAAAAGTGTGCGTGAAACTTCATTTTCGACGCCGCTCAACATGAACTGTCCTTACCAAAGATACTACGTAAACCAGGCTGGAACGGGAATATCTTCGATCTACCATGGTGTTCCCTATCAACGTGGGCATGGAATAGGAAGTTTTTTCAGCGGCCTATTCAAGAGCGTCGTACCTTTGCTGAGAAGCGGCGCTAAAGCCATAGGAAAACAAGCCCTTCATACGGGTATCGACGTGCTCTCCGACGTCGCCAATCAGCGTCGTCCTTTCAAAGAGGCTCTATGGCAGCGTGTCGGCGAGGCTGGAACAAACCTGAAACGCAAGGCGGAGCAGAAGATCGGCACACTGATGACCGGCTCAGGCTATAAAGGGCGTCGTAAGAAGCATAGGCGTCAGTCTTCAGCCGTTACCCGACGTAAAAAGGTCAAGAAAGAAGCTGTAGATATTTTCAGTTGAAATGTCGTTTCTACCCCCCCAGTCCTGCGAGTGTGCCAGCAGTGAACTCGATCTATTTTCAGTCCCACCCACGCAAACCAGTCTCGAAAGCGGACAATGGATCCAGTACAAACCTGTCTCTTCACTCACCGATGATTCACCCATAGAATTTACCGTTACCGGTCAAGGCGAGTTCTATATCGATCTTTCACAGACTATGCTCTATCTCAGGGCGGCCATCGTGAAACCCGACGGTGGCTCTTTCACAGAGGTGGACCAAATCGCTCCCGTCAACAACTGGTTGCATTCGCTATTCACACAGGTGGATGTGTTTTTAAACCAAAAACTAGTCTCACCGCCCAGCAACACGTATGCTTATAGATCGTACATTGAAACGCTGCTCAATTACAACGGTGAAGCTAAAAGAACACATTTGACTTGCGGTCTCTGGTTCGCAGACAGCCCCGGAACCTTTGAGGAGACTAACGCAGGCAACAAAGGATTTGAGGCCCGTCGCAGTCTAACAGCCAAAAGTAAGACGGTGGATCTTTTGGGGTATCTACACGGTGATGTATTTAACCAAGAGAAATACCTTTTGAACGGCACCGAACTCAGAGTCAAGTTGGTCCGTTCCAGAGATGGGTTCAGTCTTATGGCCGTCCCTGAACTCCACACACTATAAGGTTCACATCGCTGAAGCAGGCCTTCTAGTGCGACGTGTCAAAGTAGCACCTTCTATACTGTTGGCACATGCCAAGGCATTAAACGTCAGTCCCGCAAAGTATCCCATCACCCGCGTGGAAGTAAAAACACTCACTATTCCTACGGGTGTACAAGGGAAATCGCTGGACAACGTATTCACCGGACAACTACCCAAACGATGCATCGTGGGCTTTGTATCAAACGCAGCGTTCAACGGAGACGCCACCAAGAACCCGTTCAACTTCCAAACCTATGGCATGAACCATTTCTCGCTGTACGTGGACGGAGAACAAGTGCCGTCGAAACCGTTACAGCCCGATTTTTCAAACGGCAACTATGTCATGTCCTACCACACACTGTTTTCTGGAACGGGTATCCATTTCATGAACGAGGGTAGCGACATCACACGAGAAGCCTTCCCTAAGGGATATCATCTAATGGCTTTCGATCTCACACCTAATCTGTCAGCCCACATGACATCACATTGGAATTTGACGAGGCACGGCTCTCTGAGCATCGAAGTGAGCTTCACCAGAGCTCTCACCGAAACCGTCAACTGTATCGTGTACGGGGAGTTTGCCAACATCATCACCATCGACAAGGACAGAAACGTCGTGACCGATTATGGGAGTTAATATAAACGGCTTCCCGCCCCTTACACACGTCATTTAAATCATGGACGTCATTGTGGATTTCCAGAGCTTCATCGACAACAGCAAGCAGTTTATCGTCAAGGAATTGAGTGTTTTATCTGTATGCGGAACATTACTTCAACATTGGGTGTTAAAGCCCCCCTTCGCTATAGAGGAACTTTCACCGGCTGCCAAAAAGAAAGCCGACTATATCGTCAACAAACTGCACGGTATTCCCTGGGATAGTGGTGATGTGGATTACAGCCTGCTCGAATCCCTCATCTCCCGCGCCACAGCACGTGCAGAAACCGTCTACGTCAAGGGAGCAGAAAAGAAAAAGTTTCTAGTCAAATACACGCCTACGCCCGTCGTAGATCTGTACGACAGAGGTTGTTCGTCTTTGAAAACACTTAAATTGGGTCGCACCATGTGCATGGCACATAGTTCTGTTTGGAATTTCTGTTCGGCCTCCATCGTTTGGGGACTTCGAGACTGGATGATTGAAGATGGACACTCACACCATAAGACGTGCGCTGAAAACAAGCCCGTGGTTCCGTTCTGTACGGTCGGGTGTTTTCCCTACTGATCAACTACCCGCAAGAATAGCGCGACCTGCCGCTCTCATCATCAACACGGATCCACATACCAAGCCTGGGACGCATTGGGTCGCCATCTTTATCGACAAGAACGGCGTGGGAGAATATTTTGACAGTTATGGATTTCCGCCGCGTATAAAGTCGCATCTGGCATTTATACGAGAAAACACTTCCCGCACGTCTCATAGCACGCTACAACTTCAAAGCATAGCCTCGGACGTTTGCGGCCATTACTGTCTCATGTACCTTCTCTATCGCGCCCAGAACATTCCGATGAAAACTTTCCTAGCCCTATTCTCACCCACCAATCATACAGGCAACGACGCTAAGGTGGTGAGATATTACAACACATTTTTCAAGAAGCTAGGCTCCTGCCGCCCCTCAAGAGGCTGCGTACAATCAGCGTGCGCCTATAAAAGGGGCGTCACGGCGGCGTGCCGTCCATAACCGTGACAGTCGTCGAAGCGATGGAAGGTCAAGACGTTTGCGCCCGCAAAGCAAAGCCGGTGAAGCCGCTCGCCATCACCAGTATTTTCAACACTCTGTTTCCTCTGGACGAAGTCGACGCCAAGCGAGTCATCGTCGGCATGAGCGTCAAGAACAACTTTACGCCCTATGTCCAGCTAGAAAAATGTGGAGGGAATTGTGCGGTGTTTAACCGTACAGAGTGGCAAGAACTGGGCAGCTACAAGTCGGTCATATCAAAGTTTTTCAGCAACACGCAACCTCCTCAGAAGATTAGTCTGACTAATCATGAAATCTCTTTGCGACGCATGTGCGGTGACCGTATGGTCGTCATCAGCGAGAAACAAGACGCAGGACTCAAACGGGTCGCCTATCTAGCACCTAGCTGGGTACGTCTTTGCGAGGTGTGGGACCTCATCGACGTCGCCGTCGACCGCAGGGATATGTGGTCGACACCCGTCGCACGCTATTGCAACGATTTGATCGACACGCTCGTCGTAGATGTATGCGACACGCTTACAGAATCAGTGGATGTCATCGATCTCGAACAGCCTACGGTGGAAACGCACATCAGAAACCTGGATCTTATCAGTGCTACCTACTATACACGCCAAGTCGTCGGTTTGGACTATTACATGCTGGATTGTGAACTAAAAACAATTTTACTAACGCATCTAAAAGACACTGTAGAAAAACGTATGAATGAATATATGCGTCATTCCTGTAAAAGTGTATAATATGTCTGTAAAACCTTTAATGTATATCTGTAAAACCTGTTATGTATAATAAATGTATGTTTTGTAATATTGTGTTTTATTCACGCAAAACCTGTCTGTCCCTTACATGTAATGTAAGCATACATGGGTCTCTAGTTGTCAAGCCGCCAACCTAATACATCCCCACATGTCAACGGTAGGTATCAAACAGCCAATTTTAGTAGTCTTTTGTGAGTGATAGCGGCCCCTAAGTGAGAATTATAAATCCCTGTGACGTTTCCATCTGTAGAGAGAAGCCCCCCGATTTTGTATTATAAGAGTTGTGCCAATGCTTCCGTTATTCATGTCTCGACTTGTCTTGTCAACCCCGTCAAACTGGCACTAGGTTTGCGATGACGTCACCAGGGAAACCCATTGCCACATAAAAGGGGCGGATTGCAACATCATGATCTATTCTTGTCTCGACTTGTATTGCCAACCAGCCAAGTTGGCGCCGGGTTGCGACAGAGCGATGACGTTATCGGAAAGACCCATTGCCAGGGGGGAGAGTTGCCAGGGTCAATGACCTAACTCACGGTTTCAATGTCACGATCTATTCCTGTCTCGACTTCCCTGGTCGAGCCGCCAAACTGGCGCCGGGTTGCGACACAGGGAAAACCCATTACCACAGTAGGGTGGGGGGAGAGGTTGCGACATCATTCAAGGTCGTCACGATCTATTCCTGTCTTGTCAAGCCACCAAATTGGCGCCGGGTTTCGACAGAGCGATGACGTCATCGGGAAAACCCGTTACCGGGGGGAGCAGAGGGGAGGGGAAAAGCCAACAGCCAATCAGAGCAAGGGGGCGTGGTCACGTGACCAAAACCGACCAATCAGAGCGCTGTTTTATCTGGTCCACCTAACTACTCATGTGGTAAACTCAACTGTCTCTCAAGTAAACCTTTGCACTATTGTTTAAGTCTGAACCTGCACTACAGTTGGACTGATATATCTAATGGTGCAAACTAAACATGACATTGTATACAGACCTTGAATAAATTTGTCTAAAACCTTTTAATTTGGTTATTGTAAACATAATTAGAAGTTGAGACCTGACTTTATGTTTCGTACGCGATTTTAATTGGTCGATACAAATACTTCAATAAACTTATTTAATACGCTTACAAATTTGCTTACATCCTCTTTTCGAAACCCTTCTCATTTACTGAATTGATGTATACTTCATCCCAAGTGGTTCCTTTTCTTTTTTTTCAGGGGAGGACGGTATTTGATTTCGTTTTTAATTAGGGTTCGTTAATTAAATCCTGCCTAATTCGCCGTGAAGAGACTCCCTCAAGCGATTCGTCTTTGTATTTGCATTTATTTATCGCCGCTAAGAGTTCGTCACTCGGTTTTGGAAACAAATCGAGCAAGATTAATAATGTTTTCAGAAGTTGTGATCGTGTTTCGACGACTTCTTTATTTTTACTAAACTCTTCCAAGGCCGTAGCCAGCCAATAATTTCGGGGGGGGGGGGGGAGGGGGGGTTGATGGGCACATCCCCCAATTGCTGGAAGCTATAAAAAAAATTATAAATGATAAACAGTTCTAGAAGCTCTCTGAAGTGGTTTTTTTCATGGTAAAATAACTCATTAACTGCTGAAGGCTTGGAAAATGTCTAATTATTAAACACTTTTTGAAGTTCTGTGAAGTTTTTTATGGTAAAATAACCCCCAAAATACCGAAGGCTAGGAAAATTCCTAAATATTTAACACCTCTAGAAGCTCTCTGAAGTGCTTTTTATGGTATCACAGCCTCCTAATTTGTATTTGTATCTTAATTTTGATATTGTTTGAACCATAAATAAAGCCATATATATTTTGTTCATAAAATTTCGTGGGGGGTTTGAACCCCCAAAACCCCTCCCTGGCTACGGCATTGATTACTCTCCCATACCCGCACCGGTGGTCACACGGAATAAGTGGTAAAGCTTATAAATAAGGTTTTGTTTACACGTGACGTAGACTTTGGTTCGAACACAAGCCGGCTGTACCGAGGATGTCTTTTTTTCTAAAGAGTTTCTCCCTCCATGAAAATGAAGATACATTTCTTCTAAATTATACTTTTCTCTCTAAATCCAATTGGTGAAGATAAATGCAGATATCTCGGGCGGATAATAAAGACATGAAGCAAAAAAAAAAATTGTGTTTTTCTTAACGTCTAACTACCCGGTCGGTTTTCCCCCATTTAATTATGGTTAGATAGGGATGAGAAATTTGGAATTGAAAGGTAATTTACCCTAATTTATTTGAAGAGAGAGAGAGTGGGAAAACATGTAGGGAAAATCACCCACAGTACATTTAGCCTGGATTTGAACCCCGATTTCCCCGTCATCTATAGTCCATTCTGTTTCGAGAGGGAAGCCTTAGACCTTGCAACCACCGGTACAGGTTCGTTGACCTTACAGCTAGGTTTCCACGCACCTTAACCGGAAAAAAAACCCAGGGAAAATACCGGAAATTTAACAAAAGAAACGGAATTTTTTTAAATGCGGGTAATTAAAGTGCCAAAGAGAGATGATTGACATTACGTTAAAACCTAAAAACCTAAAAACATGGACATTAAGTAGCCTATACATATCTGTTATCATATATAGAGAATGATTTGTTTTATAAGACTGAAGAAAAAAAAAGTTGTCCCTACTTCGCACAAAGAGTAAGGGAAAAAGTTGAATTTTTCATAATAAGAAGGACCGAGGAGAAATTCGTGAGAAGTTGGATGTGGGCATAACATGGCTGCCCTTGGCTAACTTGAGACACTGGGCAAACTTCTTCTGTGGGCCTCCTGCCTCTACCCCCCACAATATTAAAATAAATAAATAAAACTATATTTGTGTTACAATAGTTTGCACCTATATACCAATTTTAATCCGTATAAAGTATAAAGAAATTCCCTAAGGTGAATATACTTGTAATAATTAATGCTAGAAGCCGTGTTTATATACATATATATAAGGGTTGCTTTCTACCCAACCCTTCGTTAGATTTTCTTCCCCAACAAACCTAATCTGTATTAAGGTACCAAGAACAACGGTGCCAAGTTTCAATTAAAACATTTAATGCGTACAAAAGTAATCGTGTTTTACAGTCTGGCAATATTTGCTAGATCGTATGTACTATATGATCGCATAAGCATAGATTTTCCCATAGCTACTTGTTTTTTTATCCTTCGTAATCAGCTAAACAAGCGTGGGCCCCCCCAAATCGTGGGGTCCTGTGAGGCAGCAGGGCTTACACACCTTTAAGAGTGGCTCTGGTGCCTAGATTCGCTCGATCCTGATGGGAATCCAGATATACTGAATACAGTTACTGGAAGAGTTTCCCGATCAGAAGTAAAGGTTAAAAATGCTTTAGGAATTGGGGAAACAAACAGATAAACTATGAAAGCAGTTGGCCCCAAGTTTTTCTTGAGAAAATACACAAGAAAATTGTCACTATGACTCTTGTGAAATGTCACACGAAGATGGATGAAAGGAGAGTCCTTGGCCTCTTTGTAATTTACTCACGAATAATTGGAATTCAGGCAAGTTTCTGAGACTTAAAAATAAGTGACACGCTCAATCATGAGCTTGCACCCCTTCCAGCAACTATTTTTTCTTGCAAAAATGATACAGCAATATAATGTGTCAATCATCGATGGTGTAACTATTTTGTGGATTGTTTACTGGATAGATCATGGGACAGATATGGATCTAATCTTAATTCGCAAACATTATGTTAAATGCAGACTTGAGACAAGTGATATGTATCATATTTTTGACGGAGACAATGATTATAGTCCGAAATCTGTAACAAGAGAAGCTAGATCCTTTACAGTCGGTATAGCTCATCATTTTGAAGAAAAAACACCTCTTTCACCTCACAAATTTATGACAGTGATGTGAATTTAAAAAAACAGTTGATTACTCTTATTTGTACAGAACTAGAAAATGACAAGTCCTACCATATGCAACATGTTATTTTATACTACTATAAAGTCACATGTCTGACTCACTCACTGAAATTGTTTACCCACTTCCAGATGAGTTAGAAACTTGAAATTTGGCAAACTTATAGCTAATAGCCTGTAACCGACGGGAAAATTCCAAAAAGTTAAACACAATTTTTAACCCCCGAAAATTTTTCAAAATGGTGTAGCAACTTTAAAGTCGGTGCGAACCTTTCTATGGAGGTATCTTGTGGCTAAACGGTAAGATCTATCAAAAAACTGCTCTGGAATTACATTAGTTTACATCCATTTGGAAAGAAAACTCACCGGGGGTTTGAGGGCGGAGCCCCCCCAACGAGCAAAGCGAGTTGTTAATACGAAACGTGATATAACTGTACCGAACCCCACATTGGTGGAATATCTTCAGATGGTAAAATTAGATAGAAAAGACCTGAATACAACCAACGAAGAAGCAGATTATAAACATTGCTCATCAGATGCTAAGCAGATTATAAACATTGCTCATCAGATGCTAAGCAGATTATAAACATTGCTCATCAGATGCTAAGCAGATTATAAACATGGCTCATCAGATGCTAAGCAGATTATAAACATTGCTCATCAGATGCTAAGCAGATTATAAACATTGCTCATCAGATGCTAAGAAGATTATAAACATTGCTCATCAGATGCTAAGAAGATAATAAACATTGCTCATCAGATGCTAGTAGTTGCAAAAGAAGGGACTCGTGTGATCTAAGTTGTAGCTGATGACACAGACATGTTCATTATACTTTTACATTACCGCCAGAAGAATAATATCTCTTTGTATCGATGAAGTCTCCAGTCAGAGGAAGGTTCAAGTTAGAAATGTGGCAGACATTGAAGAGACATTCATATATTATTTCCGTACTTCTGCCAGCTCGTGCATTTTCTGGGTGTGATGCTGTATCATGTTATGGTATTTATAGGCAAAGGTACAATTTTGAAAATAGTACGGTCAGGACTCGCACTTAAATTTCTTGGAGAGGGGAATGCTTCACTGAATAAAGTCATGCAACAAGCAACAAAGTTTTATCCCTCCATGATATGTCCAACATACACCTAGTACAATGTCAGATGTTCGGATGAAAGTTTTGGGCAAACAAAGCTACAAAAAGCTTGCGCCCATTTCTCCAACTCTCTGCTCACCTCCACCAACAAATGACTCATTTAATAAAACGTTACCCACCTGTGACGTCATGACAGGTCAAGATAGTATTTCCACTTTTAATGAATTTACGTTTCATTCCGCAAGTTTTAAAGACATAACGTTGAAACAAAAAAACTGCAAATTCTTAAATAACTCTAAAAATAGTCCTACAGTGTCACAAAAAGATTATTTTTTTATCTTAAAGTAGTTTTTCTAAACGTACTTTTTATTAAATTCTTTACAACTCAGGCTATACAACTTGGTAACGAAACTAACCTCTAGGAGTCTTCCTGTCCGGATGTAGATTAAAACATTCTGGTAAAAAATTAATATCTAACAAGAAACAAGAAAAAGGGTGATATCTTAAAAAAAGCAAGTCAATGTTTTCAAGGCGCTAATAGTATAGTAAGTGTGTAAACTCGTCAGAAGAAGAGGTGAATTGTTATCAGTAGATAAACAAGAACCCTCGCTGGGGGGGAACTGCTTATTTTCTTCCCTCTCTTTCTATTTCGTACGTATGTGTCAAGTGTGACTGCTTATATTACTTAGGTGCGTCGAATTA
Organism: Timema podura; assembly: GCA_033556935.1. Classification (NCBI taxonomy): domain Eukaryota; kingdom Metazoa; phylum Arthropoda; class Insecta; order Phasmatodea; family Timematidae; genus Timema; species Timema podura. Next base: position 26,678,744 of record JAVRXN010000006.1, read on the forward strand.
AGATGCAACCCACTTTGAAATCTCAAAATAGGCTACGTATTTAAAAGCGTACATTACCAAGCTGGCCCCTGGCGGTCAGTCACAAGAGGAATTTTACCGCCTATAGTGTGTTTCTTTTTTCAGTTTGCAATGATGTGATTTGCAGCTGTCACTTTATATATATATATATATATTATATATATATATAATCATCAATACGTTTTATAAAATAACAATAATGCAATAACAGATTATATTTCTCTTCTCACACTATCGTATCGACTATAGCGCTTGGTGGGTGAATGTGTCACGAACGTATGGTCTACTTTGGAACAAATATGTTATTATTATTATTATTATTATTATTATTATTATTATTATTATTATTATTATTATTATTATAATGTGAGATTAAATGGAGGACCTACAGTTTAACGTGGATCCGAACCACGGTGGAGGCCTGGCATTCCTCACATTTACAAGTTGTAATTAATACGCGTCTTGTCAGAGGTGAAGGAAGGGTTTGGCAATCAGATAAATCTGTGCCGGGACCGAGGATTGAACCCCGGACCCTCAGCACAGAAGTCAGAATACTTCACTATTATAATCATAACCTCTACGAATACAGTCAAATTTTTGTAAGAAAAGCCTTTTACAAACAAAAAAATAGCTATAAATATTGATACTTAATACATTAAGTATTATTTTTATTTTATAGGTATTGATAATGTCTATCTAGAGTGATGGATGCATATCAAATGACTTGACGTATCAATACATGAAAATATATCAAGTGACTTTTCTAGCTGTCAGATAAGTCTCTTCCTGTGAAAATTGGACGTTTCCTTTCCTTGGATTCAATGATCCTTTTTTATATTTACTGACACCCGCCACGGTGGCGTAGTCGGCTAACGCGCCAGTCGTGTTGAGCCAGACCACCGAGGACGGGGAGATCGAGGTTCGAATCTCGGTCGGGTGAACTGGGGTTTTTTTTTTCCTAAACTGTTTTCCACTCTCTCCACGCAAATGCGGGTTCACTTCCTCTAAAATTCAACCTTCCCAATTCCTAATCCATTAGTGTAATTAGTACTTAAGTGTATAACCCGGACGGGTAGTAAGACGCGGTGCTAAATAATAATAATATATTTACTGACGTACACTTTGTTTTCAGATCTAGGAGCGGCGACTCTTCTTGTGTAGACGTGATTGAGTCCGTTTAGATATTCGCCTCCAACACCATGTGACGTAAGTGGATGACGAGTATGACGTCACTAGAACATAATATCACATGTACACGACTACAGTAGCCCCATGGCTTCTTTGGTGCTGACTGACAGTCACAGCTGACTTCTGACAGTCAAAATTTAGGTATATACCTAAATGTTTGACTGTCAGAAGTTACAGCTGTTAAACACATGTTTTTTTGTAGATCATATGGTTCAGCGTAGGAATACATAATTTGGTCTGGTAGCTTTTCAAAGCCGTCAGCTGTCAGTCAGCACCAAAGAAGTCATGGAGCTACTGTAGTTGTGTCATGTGTCGTGTACAAATGGGAGATGTGTATTGTGTTTATTTTTTTTCCTTTACGTTCTTAAATAACAAGCGATTACTGTACTCGACCTTTATTAAATTAGAATACGTTGAAACTATACAAGTGATAAGGTAAGAAGAACATTTTTTTTGACACTCATAAAAAGTGATTAAAACTTTATAGTCCTACTTTAATATATTCATACGTCGAGTCATTTGCTTAACAGCTGTCACGATCAACAATAAAATGTAATATTCATTATTAAAAATAACTAGATATTTATTCGTTCTCCGAACGGGGTGCGTTTTGTAATACGTATAGGGGTATCCGATTGCCAAACCTTCCTTCACCTCTACAAGATGTGTATTAATCACAACTTGTGAATGTGTGGAATGCCAGGCCTCCACCGTGGTTCGGATTCCACGTTAAACTGTAGGTCTTCATATAAGTGGTATAATCCAACGGTATAAGCGCGACGCTAGTACATAATAATATACAATAATAGATAATAATAATAATACGCATAGTACAATTTAAATAATTGTTAATTATGGGTTTTTTTTACAGAAAATAAACAACTGTTGTACAAACAATTGTTATAAGCAATTGTTAGATTAATATAAAAATGTAATATTAATTATCTTAAACATTACGATCCGGCTTTCCATTGTCAGACTTCCTATAGTTTAGGAGTTAAAACTCTAGATGGGCCAAAAGTAATGTTCTTTATTCAACATTTTAATTTAAGATGGCCTCATTTTTAATTTATATCTAGAAACCTTTCAAAATTGTCCAATGAAATCCGAATAGCAAAAGCTTAGATAAAGGCGTAAAGGTAGTTTTTTGAAACAAAATGAGGGACGTAAATTTTAAGTAGGCCTATATTATTGTCTTAGTTATGCATGTATATGCAGAATCCCAGCACAAACGGGCAGTGGTTTTTACATAAAAAAGTAACATATACCAATTCATTTTTGTATATTAGTAAGATTAATTGTTTAACAAATAAAAATTGCAAATTTAAAATACACTAAAATAGTGATAATATAATTATGACCCGCTTCGGTGGCCGCGTGGTCTAACGCGCTATTCTCTTACTAAACTAGACTGCCGAAAGTTAGATTCTGATCATGTGCACCGAGGGTGGTTTTCCCTAAATGGTTTTGTATTCTCCCTCCACGCAAATTCGGGTGCACTTCCTCTAAATTAAACCTTCCTTATCACTAACACAGTAGTGTTATTGGTACATAGGCGTATAAACCGAACGGGTAGTAAGACGTGGTGCTAATAATAATAATATTTTATCTTTTGAGTTCAATTTTTCTTAGATACTCGTATAATTACATAAAATCCCACAAAAATTTACTTTTAACTCGCATTTCCTTTCATCTCACCTTAAATAGTGACCAAAAATCATTACGAACTTAATTACTAATCTCTCGATTTCTTTTTTTTCTTTAGTCGCACTTCTTCTCCACCCGTTAGGGTTATATGTATCAATTACAATATTAGGTATGAGTAAGATTGAATTAAGAGAAAGTATACCCACATTTTCATGGAGGGAGAGTGGAAAGACCAATTTAGGGGGGAAAAAACACCCTCATTATACCCAACAAGGACTCGAATACCAATCTTACCGTCAACGGCAGTCTAGTCTATGGGGAGACTGACACCTTATACCGCTCTCCCACCGAAGTGGTTCTCGCCGATTCGAACACCCTCCCCTTCCTGAGACATTAGGTTAAGTAACGACTCTAAATATTTCCTCATCAAGGTCAAATTATCCTTTAATAATACATGTTACATAACTTGACTTCACAAGAGTACAATTTTATTACATAGAAATCTCATTCTTCTCTACTTCTCTCTAGAATGTCTGAAAAACCTTGAAAACAAAGGTCTTTTTTTTTTTTAGTAAGAACATAGTGGCAACCCTGAGACCGGCAACATTATCAACCCATATGCAAATTATAGTAGGATTCTCACATGACGTAACTCCTAGAAAATACAAACATATATTTTTGCGATCAACATTGATAACATTTTACTATTATATTAGTGAACTAGCAGACCCGACAGACGTTGTCCTGCCCGAACGTTGGCTTTTCGTTTGGGTGGCATAATTGATTTCGATAATAAAACAAATAATATGTGATCATCACAATTACAAATTCACAATGAACTCCAATTAGTGAGTAACACAAATATTACAAATTCATTGTTTGTCAAGACAACATACAAAATAAAACATCTTTTCATTTTTGACATTTCGCCCACAACTCCACAAATATCAGCTGTATTGAAAAACAAACATAACTATGAATTATTCTCAGAAGTTCAATTATTCATGAACTTTTCAGAAGGTTTTAACGGTCAATTATTGATGAACTTATGATTTTTTTAACGGTCAATTATTAATATTATATTCATTATTATAAATATCGGGGGTGGTGGGGGGGGGGGGGGTGTGTGAAATTTTGAGGTTACATGTTCTGATATGCAAAAAATATAAAAAAAATCCCTTCCAAAAAAATTCCCTAAAAAATCAAAAAATTCCTATAACCCGATTGCAGCGCCACCTACCGGGTCCAATTGTGAATCTATGAATCTAAACCATCCACGGAACCACTCAAACACACACACAAAATTTCATCAAAATCGGTCCAGCCGTTTAGGAGGAGTTCAGTGACATACACACGTACAGAAGAATTATATATATTAAGATATATAAACACACAAGGTGAATCGATGTAATTACAGAAATATCTGTATGGATTCATACGTCAAGTCATTTGATCTGCAGCAGTCAAATAAAACTGGTAATATAGTCTGTCTTTATTTTAACAATCAAAATTTTAGAAAAATCGTCCAGCCCTCTTGGATTTTGAAGAGTTTACAAACATTCGACCTATCAAACACAATATTTTCGCTAAATTCTTGTTTTCTTTTGTTTACTTTGCATGTGTTCGGTAGACAATAAACAAATAAGAAAACACAAACGTAAAAAACATTCTTTCTCACATAATCTTTTATAGTTTGATGCAAAAATTTCAAAAATCAATTTACTACGCCTTTGATAATATCTCGTTAGAAAAACAAACATTATTTTTGGGCCTGTGAGGGAATGACATTTTGACTTTGGCAACTTTTCGGGCGAGAACGGAACGGTAAATGGTAAATTAAAAGAGAGAATTTAAAAAATTAAAAATTGTCCACTTTATAGTATATATATATTTATTTTTTATATTTATAATTTTAGTATAAACCTAGCCTTTCAAATCATTACATTAAATAAAAACAAATTCATGATAAAATTAGAAGCTTAGGGCAATTTGATCCCGACTAGGGTCGACGAAAGAGACAATTGCAACCTAGGGGTTTGAACAATACATTTAATTTCATCGTGTAGAGTTTTTAAAAGGAAATAAAATATACAAAAAGTCTTATGTTAATTTATTTTTAAATTATAAGTTTTCCAAATAAAACCTAAATAATATTTCGTTCAACAAGTCTTGGGTAAGGTTTTTGATTTAAAATTAAATAAAAAACATAGGTCTAATGCAATTATTATAATAAAATTGTATACTTTTAATCAATCATTTTTCGTATGAATATAAATAAATTCTAAATATAGATTTTAAGATTGACTAAAAAAGTTCTTAGATAAAAAAACTAATGGAGTGAATTTTAATAACCACTTACACAATACAACATCAAGATATTCAATATAATCTGAACAAATAAAAGTGATTTCATAAGAATACAAAAAACATTCATCAACTGAGCCAGTGTGTCTGGTTATCTCTTACGTTTTAGTTACTAAAGCTTTCACAAGAAGCGTTGTTGTACTTGAAAAATACTGGTTCACCCAACTATTATTATCTAAGATACAAAAACAAATAGATGCCATTCCAAATAATAACATTAACGTAATATATGTGTATTGTCACACATGCAGCAGAAACATAGTCATTGAGTGTGAGAGAGACTAGGAAAGTGGAGGCCATGGGAATGAAGTTTGTGAGGAGCATGTCGCGAGGAGAAACAAGGTTAGGAATGTAATTATCCTGGAAAGCGTGTGGGTTACAGGGAGTACATGAGATAGTAGAGGAAGCAAGATTGAGATGGTATGGACATGTAATGAGAATGGAAAAATAGAGGATGCCAAAGAAAATATTGACAATGAAGTATGTAGGAAAGAGATAGCAAGGGAGGCCAAGAAAGAGATGGAAGGAGCAGATAACAGAAAGTGTTCAAGTGAGAGGAGAAGAATGATGGAAGGGCAGAGGAAAATGGAGGCATTATATTAAACTGACACGACCACAGGCTGTAAACAGTTGATGATGATGATGATTTATGCAAAATAAGTGGTGAAGATGTATCTCGTGCATTATTTTATGTTTAAAAGCCACTTTAATAATTATTTTTCGCCAAATATATGTGTTATTTCCCTTAAATTTCTTCAGGAATAAATATTACTATCAAGTAGCCTAATATGATTGTTGTTTGTGTTTATTGGATTGGTAGCTATTGAATAAAAGCGGCTGAGATGTCGGGTATCCGTCTAATAAGGTTTATTTAGGTGTATTAAATTAATACTACCGTATTGTTAATGAGCATTAATAACAAACGTCACATTGATAGGCCGTCCTTAATTGTAAGATTTTAATATTATTAAACTTTCCTGAAAAATCCAGGGAATTAATTTTTCCCGGCCGAGTTTTGAAAACATCCAATTTCCCGAATTTTCCCCCGAATTTTGAGATCCCGAACAGGCCTGATTATTTTGATAATAAAAAAAAATACTCCTTTTCATATTTAAATTTTTAACAAAATTGCTACACCTGATTTAAGAAAATACAATTTTCCAAAATCAGATCATAATTAAACTACCGTACCTTTAATTTGACGACAAGAGTCAAAATCAAATTAACATCTCGGGGTATGGCCATTCAAAATATGATTATCAAGTTTGAACAAAATCCATCAAACCGTTTTGGCACTATCCACAGGGACGGGCAGACATGGCTACAGACAGAATAATTGTAAGACTAACTTTTTTTATTTAAGTGCACATAAAACGTTGAGATATAGGCAGAAAATTGTTCACGAATACAATACTCTTTCTTTAAGAGAAAGTAAAAAAATAGTCAGTTGCCCTCAAAGTGATAAAATTATTACTCTTTTTACTCACTGGTTTGGTGAGCTCTACCGGAATACGTTAGTGTGTAAGTCGTGTGATGTTATAACCTTATGTTTAGAGGGTCCACGTAAATACCCTAGATTTCTTTCCTTTGCAACGAAGAAGGGGAATGAAGTTTGTTCAAAAGTCATTTCGGTCGACACTTTACCTCCCCCTTGCACTCTTTAAACACACCCTCTCCCCAAGGTCCTATTCGCCTTCATCGACACCATTTGGTCGTCCCGGTTCCTAGCAATTAGGAGGGTAGTATGAACGGCGTTGACCTTAATTCGTGCTGACATTTATACGTTGACCTTTAAATTAAAAGCCTTGACCCAGGTTGGAGGCTATAAGGACGAGGGAAGGTTTGTTAGAACCAACAGAACATTTGTTCTATATATTTGGTGGGTTGGAGGCTATAAGGACGAGGGAAGGTTTGTTAGAACCAACAGAACATTTGTTCTATATATTTGGTGGGTTGGAGGCTATAAGGACGAGGGAAGGTTTGTTAGAACCAACAGAACATTTGTTCTATATATTTGGTGGGTTGGAGGCTATAAGGATGAGGGAAGGTTTGTTAGAACCAACAGAACATTTGTTTTATATATTTGGTGGGTTGGAGGCTATAAGGACGAGGGAAGGTTTGTTAGAACCAACAGAACATTTGTTCTATATATTTGGTGGGTTGGAGGCTATAAGGATGAGGGAAGGTTTGTTAGAACCAACAGAACATTTGTTCTATATATTTGGTGGGTTGGAGGCTATAAGGACGAGGGAAGGTTTGTTAGAACCAACAGAACATTTGTTCTATATATTTGGTGGGTTGGAGGCTATAAGGACGAGAGAAGGTTTGTTAGAACAAACCAGAACATTTGTTCTACATATTTGGTGGGTTGGAGGCTATAAGGAAGAGGGAAGATTTGTTAGAACCAACAGAACATTTGTTCTATATATATTTGGTGGGTTGAAGGCTATAAGGACGAGAGAAGGTTTGTTAGAACCAACCAGAACATTTGTTCTATATATTTGGCGGGTTGGAGGCTATAAGGACGAGAGAAGGTTTGTTAGAACCAACAAAACATTTGTTCTATATATTTGGTGGGTTGGAGGCTATAAGGACGAGAGAAGGTTTGTTAGAACCAACAGAACATTTGTTCTATATATTTGGTGGGTTGGAGGCTATAAGGACGAGGGAAGGTTTGTTAGAACCAACAGAACATTTGTTCTATATATTTGGTGGGTTGGAGGCTATAAGGACGAGGGAAGGTTTGTTAGAACCAACAGAACATTTGTTCTATATATTTGGTGGGTTGGAGGCTATAAGGACGAGGGAAGGTTTGTTAGAACCAACAGAACATTTGTTTTATATATTTGGTGGGTTGAAGGCTATAAGGATGAGAGAAGGTTTGTTAGAACCAACCAGAACATTTGTTCTATATATTTGGCGGGTTGGAGGCTAGAAGGACGAGAGAAGGTTTGTTAGAACCAACCAGAACATTTGTTCTATATATTTGGCGGGTTGGAGGCTAGAAGGACGAGAGAAGGTTTGTTAGAACCAACCAGAACATTTGTTCTATATATTTGGTGGGTTGGAGGCTATAAGGACGAGGGAAGGTTTGTTAGAACCAACAGAACATTTGTTCTATATATTTGGTGGGTTGGAGGCTATAAGGACGAGGGAAGGTTTGTTAGAACCAACAGAACATTTGTTCTATATATTTGGTGGGTTGGAGGCTATAAGGACGAGGGAAGGTTTGTTAGAACCAACAGAACATTTGTTCTATATATTTGGTGGGTTGGAGGCTATAAGGATGAGGGAAGGTTTGTTAGAACCAACAGAACATTTGTTCTATATATTTGGTGGGTTGGAGGCTATAAGGACGAGGGAAGGTTTGTTAGAACCAACAGAACATTTGTTCTATATATTTGGTGGGTTGTAGGCTATAAGGATGAGGGAAGGTTTGTTAGAACCAACAGAACATTTGTTCTATATATTTGGTGGGTTGGAGGCTATAAGGACGAGGGAAGGTTTGCTAGAACCAACAGAACATTTGTTCTATATATTTGGTGGGTTGCTATAAGGACGAGAGAAGGTTTGTTAGAACAAACCAGAACATTTGTTCTACATATTTGGTGGGTTGGAGGCTATAAGGAAGAGGGAAGGTTTGTTAGAACCAACAGAACATTTGTTCTATATATTTGGTGGGTTGAAGGCTATAAGGACGAGAGAAGGTTTGTTAGAACCAACCAGAACATTTGTTCTATATATTTGGCGGGTTGGAGGCTATAAGGACGAGAGAAGGTTTGTTAGAACCAACAGAACATTTGTTCTATATATTTGGTGGGTTGGAGGCTAGAAGGACGAGAGAAGGTTTGTTAGAACCAACCAGAACATTTGTTCTATATATTTGGTGGGTTGGAGGCTATAAGGATGAGGGAAGGTTTGTTAGAACCAACAGAACATTTGTTCTATATATTTGGTGGGTTGGAGGCTATAAGGACGAGAGAAGGTTTGTTAGAACAAACCAGAACATTTGTTCTATATATTTGGTGGGTTGGAGGCTATAAGGATGAGGGAAGGTTTGTTAGAACCAACAGAACATTTGTTCTATATATTTGGTGGGTTGGAGGCTATAAGGACGAGGGAAGGTTTGTTAGAACCAACAGAACATTTGTTTTATATATTTGGTGGGTTGAAGGCTATAAGGATGAGAGAAGGTTTGTTAGAACCAACAGAACATATTTTCTATATATTTGGTGGGTTGGAGGCTATAAGGACGAGGGAAGGTTTGTTAGAACCAACCAGAACATTTGATAACTTGTTTAACAATTTACAAGCTTTTTTTATCATTACAGTAGAAAGTAGACGCTGATGTTTTCAAGGCGGGAGTGTAAGTAACGATAGGAAAAAGCAGTGTCTTTATAGTTTTTGTAGCAACACTCGTTTTGGTCAAAATAAATCAAATAATACTCTTTTACAAACATATAGTTTGATCTTCTTCACATGGTGATATCGACACGTGTTGAATATCTGCCACGTGTGTCCTATAATTTAATTACAACTTTTTATCTTTATTTAAAAGGTTTCTCATCTAATGCCGATATGCTTATGACAGATATTCAACAACAACTGTTGATATCGGCCTAGGAAGAAAATTATACTCTTTGTACTGAAGCAATATTTTATTTATTTTGGCCGAAAAAGTTTTGATGTAAAGACACTCCCATTTCTCGCGTCTTAAACACTCCCATCATAAGAGCGCGCATCACATGTCAATCAACTCTTTGATTCAGTCGATTAGAAATCGTTAATTTACACCAATGCTATTGCACGTGGATAATTCCTGATTAAACAATAATGAAGGTAAAGATTTAAGAGAAGTTCCTAATACTGAACATTTTTGAAATATTGAATTAAATTTGGATAAAAACTGCATTGAAAAGACAGTTTTTGACCATTTTAGAATGGCTTCACAGATAAGCACTGTGCACAAATCTTCATTCTGTCATAATATAGACATACTGTAGTTATTAACAAGAAACTTTGTTGCTTTGGCCCCGATCGTCACCGCGGAAAATGTCGAGTAATCATTCAAACACGAATGCACTGCACACCTTTCTGGAATATCTTAGGTATTTTCTTTTACCTTTTACTCGCATACTTCGCGTGACCTGGGAGTTGAGGCGGAAATTGCTCCAGTTCAAACATAGAATTTAATTTTCTTCACATGGTGAGCTCAAAATTTCTTGAATATCTGTCAAGGATGTCTTGGAATTTAATAACAACTTTTTATTTTTCATCTAGATAGATAGTTAGTTAATGCCACCATGCTCATAACAGATATTCAACAACTGTTGATATCAACATGTGAAGAAAATTAGACTTTTTTTTTGTACTGAAGCAATATTTTATTTATTTTGGCCAAAACATTTTTTTGCTATAAAAATTGCCAAAAGACTGGCCTTTACTTTTGTCCCATACATCTCTCCACCTAAACGAAGTAACCGGGGGAATCCTCTCGGTGAATTGAGTTATTTCCCGGTTGAGGTCCATCATATTCCCTATAGTGGATGTCTGGATGGATTGTGTGGGAACGGGGTATAAACAAGTCGCCGCGCCGGTGCGTTCTGGCTAACACTGATTCCTCGGAGGGAACGAGTCGCAGACAATATCCGACGTTATTTAGTGAAAAGGGGGGTAGCACTTGAGAAAATGAACACGGTGGATTGTTTCTACCCCACGATTTAGTTTTTTTTTAAAAGAGATGGGCCACTCGAATCTTCGAATCCACCGAATCCTGAGAAGTATTCGAGATTCGAGGATTCGGTGTTTTACTGGATTCGATTGGCGAATCTTTCACCTCATAAACAAAGCATAATATTTTGAATTAAAAAATTACTTGGTTAGGCCTACTTGAAAAGCACAACTCGTAATCCGTAATCTCTATTTTGTCGGACAAAAGATATTTGTATGAATAAAATCATTATTTAAAAAAAATAAAAATAATTGTTAGGTGTGGAAAATCTTACGTGTCTACCTACTACCCTACAATCCCACCTCTATGGGAAACTTGGACTCGACCGTTTTGGCACATGCTCACTTCTAAGACTTTCACCTCACAAACAATCTTGTAAATATTTTAATGAACACGTTAAAACTCTTCAAAAACTGAAAATCAAAACTAAAATTACAAATAAACTCAAAATAAATCAAACAAATTATGGCTTTTTTTAAACAGAAATAAGAACTTATTACACATGATACAAAGTCAGCCGCCATTACACACGACACGATACAAAGTTGACCGTCATGACGTATTTTATTACTCGCGAGAGTGATGATTAAAATAAAGATACTGTTAATTATTCTTACTACCCAACTGGTTTTAATTATCTACAACTATGCAAAGAACCCCAATTTATTGCATACAATCCTTAAGCTAGATATTTTGTTGGGTTTCATGAAAAATAAATATTGTCAACTGTCATGACACCGATAAAACTGTTTATTTATGCCTTTTCCTACCGGCTTACGTATTGTATATCGATTGTTTGTTTAAAATCGATTCAGGTAAACTGATCACTTAGTAAGCGCTTTCGAGTTTTAAGAATCAAATAACGACTTGATAATTAATTATTTGTTTTGAAATTGAGTTTAACTAAGAGTTTATTACATTTTAAAATATGTCATTGTAGTAATGTAATTGTAGTAATTGTAAAAATATTCAAACGTAGTCCTGCCTTATAAAATGAGAATGAACATATTGGAGTCGAAAATATGTTCGTGTTTTAAATAGAATGTATTCTCAGAAATCGATATATCGCAAGAGTCGAATATAGTTCTTGTTTTCTACGCGAAGATAATGGATATAATAATAAAATAATAATAATAAAACAGATTTAGGCATTATTGAGTTCACTATTTCCAATGTATGTTTAATTGTTAAGCATGTTGTTTTAGTCTTTATTAAAAATATCCGTTTGTATTTGTATTTTTGCTTTATTACTAAAATAAATTATAATCCTTCAATGATAATTAAAGTTGATCGAATGATAATTAGGCCTAATCTGTTTATTCACTTGTTTTTTTAGAAACTAAACTCATTCTAACAACACTTTAAAAATAACTAAAAGACACTCAAATTTTGATTGATTTGATTTTCAAACATTAATATGAGTCTAGATTGTTTAATTTGGCTGAATTTTAACCTGTATTTTGCGAGGGGTGGTTGGGGTTGATTAAAATTGAAATCATGATTGAAATAAATCTTAATTTACAGTTCAGGCCTATATTGTGTAATGTAGGTCTATTTGTAAATCATTAAAATTTCTAATAATTTGCTAGGATTCGGATTCGAGATTCGAAAATAAAATGTAGATTCGGATTCGAGATTCGGATTCGAGAAATAGTGGATTCGACCCATCTCTAGTTTTTTTCTTTTCTTTTTTTTCTGGTTTGGTCCCGGCACAGATTTATCTGATTGCCAAACCCTTCCTTCACCTCTGACAAGACGTGTATTAATCACAACTTGTGAATGTGAGGAATGCCAGGCCTCCACCGTGGTTCGGATCCCACGTTAAACTGTAGGTCCTCCATTTCATCTCACAATCACCCTACCATTACACATTAGCGTAAGTGCGTACAAACCGAACGGGTAGTAAGACGCGGTGCTAATAATAATAGTAATATTTGTCTGGTTTGATACATTCTAATTTTCGTAAAAAAAGGCTGTTTAGAAATTAAAAAAAACTTATTTTCCTCCCAAAATAGAAAACATTTAACTATTCTTTGATCCGCTACGGTGGCGGCATGGTCTAAGGCGTCACTCTCGCAGTTTACTGGACCGCCGATGACGGGATATCTGAGCTCGAATCTAGTTCTGATGTAACCAAGGTAAAATATAGTTCCTCTCACTCGCTATTTCCACGCAAACGCGGCTACATTCTCTCTAAAATTTACATTCCTCATCTTTATTCTTTGTTTATAAATGTGGATACCCTCGACAGCTAGACACAAAGTTTGATGCATTAGGCCATAAACATGTAGAATATACACAGTTTGTATACACAGTGATTCTTAACCGAGGGCCGCGAAAGGTTTTTGAGGGGCCTCTAAAAAAAATTAAAATGTTAATTGCTTGTTACTGAAGTCAAGTATCTTAAATTTTACGTTTTGGAAGGAAGAATTCAATTATTGTAAGCATGTAACACGGTATACTCTCGATTTTCCGGGGTAATGGAGGGGAGGAGAAGCACGGATAATAGAAATCACGGATAGTACAAATAATCCCCATCTGTTTACCATCACCATTCAAAATTTGCAGCCCTTTATTTCTATTTATTTATGTGAAAAGGGATTTTCCACAATTGTAAATATTTAAACGAAGCAGTGAAATATACTCTGAATCGACTCCTTCACGAGACTAGCATTCAGAAATACAATTGAAACAACAATAGACAAATTAGTGGAAAGTGTTCAACAGCAGAGGTACCATCAGATACATTTAGGTAAGTTAATTTAGGTTTTTCCAATATTTTTTTTTTGCTATAATCGGTGAATAAAGCCACTATTTTAGAATTAATCTTAATGATTATTATGGTAGCAAAAACTAGAGGGCCACGAAAATATTTTAGGATTATCAGGGGTCCGCGATTAATAAAAGGTTAAGAACCACTTGCCTTATATATACATATATATACATATACTCAATTTGTGTGGCCTTATATTATATATACATATATAACATAAAATATAAAGGAACACACCCCACTTTGACAAAAAAAAATCCTTTAGAAAAGCAAAAATAAAGTATTTCAAAACAAGATTAAGTTAAAGAAAGATGGGCATGAAGTGCAATTTAAAAAATAATATTTAACAACCTAAAACAACCCTTATGAGCCTAATAGATATTGATTTCACTTCTGGTTCTTATGCGATTTATTTTTAGTCCTGTTCCGGTCTGGTTCTTAAAACGTTATTTTGTTATCGATTTGGTTCGGTCACTCTGTAGCGTGCATATATATCTCTAGTGACTTCGAGTAAATGTTTTTGTATCAGATAATACTTAGACTTAGAGTCCCAGCTGGTCTTGACAGGTATATCTGTTGGTGTTGGGGTGGAGTCGATTGCTTACTTCGCCCATCAACTTATTTGAAATAAGGGGTCTAAAGTCTGTTCACCGTAGGAATTGTTTTCTGAAAGGCCTTTTTCCTTACCAGAAATCTATTATATAGTAGGATAATGGTAGGAAAAAAGACCTTTAAGAGAGTAATTCCTACGGTGAATGGAGTATACATTCTTGTTAGAGGCTTATGAACTTAACTTGTCTCTTTTTACTTTCTTTTACTCAAAAGTAACTCTCTGGTTTAGGGACCTGCTAGAGGCCACCAAGAGTGAAGTTACGCTTCTCAACAGTGTTAACAAAACCTTTACTTCTTCGTCCACCCCCGCCCGCCATTCCTCGCGAAACTTTGAAAATATCTGGCAGCGAAGGTCAGTTAACTTGTACCAAACTTGGACGCACAGGAGTTGGACCGATATCGGATGGGTTCTTGTCAACCAACCCCAGAGGAAATAAAATTGAGTTTCTGGACTTGGGCTGATCAACTAGATAGGGAGGGTAAAAAGGGCTTATCTCTGGGTCCTTCATGTTAAATCTTACTGTGGATTCTTCACATGTTCGCTGAACAACAAGCGTAGAACAGAAACGGGGTCACGTGACCATCTCGAAGCCAATCACAAGATTTCCGCTTCTTCGACGCTAGTTTTTATGCTAAAGTTCAACTTATCTCTACTTCGTCCGCTCTGCCTGAGATATTCGGTACGGGAGAGCCAATCAAATATCAAACCCAACCATCTCAAATCATTGCGCATGTGTATTTGACAACGCATGCGCTGTACAATCAGGAGCAAGCAGACATCTTCATTGGCCGTTGTGAGAAGTTTTGAAATAACCCGTTGATATAAAGCGTGTGTATCGATGTATTGGATTGTGCCACGACACAGCGTTATAATTTGAAAACATCCAACAGGAGAATGATCTAAAATATATGTTTCTCTACTAGGAAATAAAATATGTTGATAATCAGCTGTTTTAAGTTTGTGTTGCACTGCATCATGGGTCAACATACAGCGTGTTCTACAACTTTACAGTGATAAGTTAGTTTGTATCCCAAATAATTGCGGAGAAATAATCAAAATTAAAAAAATACCTCCCCTATAAAGTACCCTAAACGTCATTTTCATAAGAAAATGAGAATTACTATCTTGTTTATAATGATAACAGTGTTTAAATATAAAATTTTGAGGAAATCGATTTTTTTCTCTCTTTGCCCGTCAGTAAACTACCCCTAATTCTAGGGTTAGGTGTCTAATTCCAAAAACTCTCTGAGGGACTTTATGAAAACCCCAGGTACCGATTTTGAGCCAATTGGTAAAATAGTGTCGCTTTAGCCCGAGGTACGGACGGACAGATAGACGGCATTGCGAAAAAAACTTTTTTTTTTGTTCCAGGAGGTCATGAAACGTTAACATTTATCAAAATCTCGAGTTCAATTTTTGTGGAGCACAATACTTTCTCTCCGAGTTGTCGAGAGAAAGTAAAAAGTGTGGAAATATGAGAGTAAGCCCATTTAAACGACTTTCTAAACATATTTGAATAGCTGTTAAAAGCTTGATGATAAAGGGCCCTATATTCAGCCTTTCTCTAGCATATACAGTAATATTTTGATAATCTCACAACAGAAAATAGTAAAATATTTGAGAATTTAACAGCAATTTTTTCTCATTACTTTGAGATGAGAAGTTTCGCAGGTTTCCCCTATTTCTTATTGGTATGGCAAAGATTGATTGTAGGTTAAGGCAAAGGGAGAATAAGCTTAGACAATATAAAAGTAGTTCCAGAAAACGACAAAGAACGTTGTATTTTAAGCCGTGTGGCCTGACAGTGATTGATACTTTTTCGCGACTGGGGCGGCCGCCTTAACATTTAACTTAATTGGTAATGTGTTCTAAAGCTTAATTCACGTGTTCGCCGAAAATTTAGAGCAGAACCTGCTTGAATAGCGCAGAAATTCACACGCTAGCTAAAATGTATGTTTAACCCATAATGCTTTGCAACAAAAAACTTAAACCTAGCTCACTAGGCCTATCAATATATTTATTTTTCCAGCACGTTAAATTGTCGCGATTGATTCTAAACTCTGATTTTTTATATGAAGTCCACTTTCGACCGCCAAATGGTTTGAAAAGTCGCTATAAAATTGGACATTCTAGAAATATGTAATATATGATTTATTAGTAATAAAAATTATCTATAAAGTTATCAAAAGCTTCCAATGTTACTTCCTTATGAACAAATGTAAAATGTATCTCTACATTGTTAATTAAACAAGCTAAAGTTTCGAATACAATCGTAACATTCTTTTTCCGCCATTGTGGCAACATAAGTAGTTATTTCGTATGTGTACAACCCGAATGTATATTGAGATGTGGTGACACAAACAACAACTGATAAGTGGTAAAAGGCCACGTACTGAAAGTGCACAGGCTTAATTTGTTTACCTGCTTTGGAGAATATTAAAAGCGCACAAGGGACATCAAAAGCGCAACATTGTTTGCAGTAATTGAACCCCATATTGCAACACCGCTAGTAGTGTTTTTTTTTCAGAAATTACACGTATCGTGAGTTTTGTGAATTATCTATCAACCTAACCTAACCTAACCTAAACCACTATTGTAAATATAAAGGGTTGCTAATTGTTTACAATACCTGTGCGCCATATTTCCAAGCTATGCAGTTGTTTCCCTGTGTGCTTTTGATCCAAATCTCCGTCCGTCTCTGTTATGAGATTTCTCCCTCTTGTGTGCTTTGGATATTCTCCGTTGGTGAAAGCATCGGCCACTCATAGCTATCCACTACCACAGTCCACGGCGACTCATTACTGACATGCTGTCAGGCAATTAATAGTTTTTTAATTCATCTGTATCTCAAACTGACATGTGAGGACTGTCCACATAAAGGGTAATCCATCATAAGTCACGTAACACTGTTGACAAGGGGGGAGCTCTTACGTCTACATGCTGTTACATGTGAGGGGGGTATGATGGGATTAGGGTTAAAAAAGGGTAAGAAAAAAATGCGTTAGTTAATTTATGAATAACCCCTAATCAGTCCGTTGCTGGTTGAATACTGTGACTGACCGAACTTAGCAAAGGTTATGTTTTAATTTGACTGTTTGGAATTTGCGTCTGTCCTTCCGAATGTTTGCTGCGTGACAGTTGTAAAATACATTGGCTAATTTGAACGAAATTTAGTAGGGAAATTCCTTGAGTCTAGACCAAACGATGTACAGTGGAACCTGACTAATTCGAACTTTCGTAATTTCAAATCGAATTAATTTGAATTTTTTTGCCCGGTCCCGTGAATTTTATAATAAAACAATGTTAAAAAAATCGTGATAGTTCTAATTTGGTTTTGGTTGATTCGAACTTTTCGTAAGTTGTAATGTACTAGGCAGTATTGTTTTCCTACTTATAGTTGTGGTGCCGTGTTGTTCTATTTTAGGAAACAGGGGGGGTGACGTAGGAATGCGGTCAGTACCCTTCTTCACTTCCCTCCCCCTGCCCCGTTCACCCATACGTCTTTGTTTACACGTACAGTTCTGTACTCCGTTAGTCAAGGTCGAACCACTCGAGCGGTTACGTGCGCTGTTCTTAGTGATTAGGTCGTAGCGATATTCTTGTGACGCGCGAGTTTTATTTTGTTTTGTTTATTACATACTGTACAGTAGTGTTTGCATGTGTGTATCGTGATGTCACTGTCCAAGCCACTGTCCTATACGTTACTAACTTTGGCCGAAAAAGTAACGGTGATAAAGGAAGTGGAAAAGGGAATTCCTTTTAAGAAACTTAATTAATTCGAATTTTTGGATAGTTCGAATTTTTTCCTGGTTCCTTCAAGTTCGAATTAGCCAGGTTAACTGTATATACCCTTCGTCCATCCTTTAAGATGGGAGGCTTTCCTTTAATTATTCCAATAGGTTATAGTGTAATCCGTAAATATAAGATTGCTACCGTTCAGTGTGAACGGGTTGTAAATGGTTTTTTGATCTGGTTATACGTTTCAATATGGTAGTTGCTGAAATAATATCTCATCTCAAATGATTTGAATTTAAAATTCTAAACAATCAATCAAGTAGGTAGGGCATTTTTTTAAATGTTGACTTGTATTGCCGGATAACGTCTTAAACCGCGTGAACAATGTTTTTTTGTTGTTGTACTGATGAATATACAGACGAACCTGGCTAATTCTAAACTAAAGATACCACTAAAAAAAATCTTACTGCCCAAAAATTTGAATTAGGCTAAGATTTTATTTGGTCTATAAAAATAACTTCAAACATAAATTCAATTAAGTAAATTACAGTTGTGTATATTTATCATTTTATTCTTAGCTTTCCCATAGCAATATGTACAGTACAAAATATTGTATTTACAGTTTAAAAAATCTAGAAAAGTTTTATTGTTTTTCTGGAGTTAATACTCTTTGATTTGTAGTAAACTCTTCTAGTTTATTCACCACATGGAGAGTAAAGAGGCTTACATTATGTTCTCTCTCAACAAACCGTCTCAACTCTTCGATGTGGTCCATGACCTGCGTAGATGTTGAGATCGGCTTCTCTGGAAGCTCCCCCTCTCTTCACCTGAAGTCTCACTTTCATTTTTATTGTTCATAATATCTGATAAATCTGTCAGTTTACCGCAAATTTTCCTCGTCCAAGTTCACGGAAATCCTCGTAAGAAACACCTGCTTCATGTCCCAACATCTTCCCAGCTGTCCACGATCTCCACAACAGCTTCATTTTGCTCTTAGCCATCGTTTTGGCAGAAACCTCCTTTCCTAAAGCAGTTGGCGATAGTGTGTTTTGTGTAACTTGGTTCCACGCTCTGTCACACCTTCTGCCGGCTTGGAGAATGTAACTTTTAACCTTGCCTGTCACTCCTTCTGCCAGCTTGGAGAATGTCACTTTTAACCTTGACTGTCACACCTTCTGCCAGCTTAGAGAATGTCACTTTTAACCTTGCCTGTCACTCCTGCCAGCTTGGAGAATGTAACTTTTAACCTTGCCTGTCACACCTTCTGCCAGATTGGAGAGTGTCACTTTTAACCTTGACTGTCACCTTCTGCCGGCTTGGAGAATGTCACTTTTAACCTTGACTGTCACACCTTCTGCCAGCTTGGAGAGTGTCACTTTTAACCTTGACTGTCACACCTTCTGTCAGCTTGCAGAGTGTCACTTTTAACCTTGACTGTCACACCTTCTGCCGGCTTGGAGAATGTCACTTTTAACCTTGACTGTCACACCTTCTGCCAGCTTGGAGAGTATCACTTTTAACCTTGACTGTCACACCTTCTGCCAGATTGGAGAGTGTCACTTTTAACCTTGCCTGTCACACCTTCTGCCAGCTTAGAGAGTGTCACTTTTAATCTTGCCTGTCCACACCTTCTGTCAGCTTGGAGAGTGTCACTTTTAACCTTGCCTGTCACACCTTCTGCCAGCTTGGAGAATGTCACTTTTAACCTCGCCTGTCACACCTTCTGCCAGCTTGAAGACTGTCACTTTTAACCTTGTCTGTCACACCTTCTGCCAGCTTGGAGAATGTCACTTTTAACCTTGCCTGTCACACCTTCTGCCAGCTTGGAGAATGTCACTTTTAACCTCGCCTGTCACAACCTTCTGCCAGCTTGGAGAGTGTTACTTTTAACCTTGCCATTTTTACCAATGTTAGCGCCCGAGAGAATGTTCTGGACCACAAGGCGGCGTCGGGAAAGTTTAACTTATTCCTTTATCATCCATAGCTTGGACTGCTGACGTCATATTGTGGAGGGGAGGGGGGCACCTTCACATTTTCCTTTAGTATAATAGTGTCGTGTGTGGTGCAGTTGTCAACAAACAATACGATCGTTCGGTTTTGTTTTCAAATTTTAGTGCCCATGCGCACAAAGATCCTTCCACCCTCGCAGAAACAGTCTAATAGTAAACGTGTTGCCTACGCTAGAATTCAGGCTTTTTTTTTCCCCCGTCATCTTGAGGTAATTTTAATTCGAACTAAACAAAATAAGTTCGAATTACATGTGATTTCTTAACATTGTTTTAATATAAGGTTCAAGGGACCGAGGGAAAGTTCGAATTAAAAACTAATTCGAATTATACCCGTTATTCAGACTGGGAGTCTATAAAGTAGATCTTTGTTATTTACAGTATATAAAAGAAACAACAGTAACTCATTCTTAAAAAAGTGTGTTTAAATATTAATTCTTTATTGGTTTAAATTGTGATACATAACACGAAAGTACTCTGATTAATACCCAGTCTCAAAATAGAGGTTTAATCCGAACATGTTTTATAAAAGCTGACATTTCTTTTGAAGATTAATTATAACTTTATACACACAATACTTTGATGAACTCTTGCCTGTAGGTTTTGATATTCTACACACAATACTTTGAACTCTTGCCTGTAGGTTTTGATATTCTACACACAATACTTTGAACTCTTGCCTGTAGGTTTTGATATTCTACACACAGTACTTTGAACTCTTGCCTGTAGGTTTTGATAAAATGAAATAAGATTATCACAGTATGAATAAAAATTAGTTGTTAAAAGGCTGTAATTAAATTCATTGAAAGTATTCGAGCCTTTTTTTTTTACCGCTTTACTCTTTTGATCCAGTTTACCCCTTTTCTCCCTTGTTACTATTTTTGCACTTTTTACACATTTTTAATCTTTTTACCCAACTGTAGAATAATATTCTTTTTCCCCTCTTTAACCTTTTTACACTTTATTTTGCGGCTTTTGGTCTTTTTACCTTTTTTTATTTCTTATACCCCTTTTAATCTTTGTACCCCATTCTCTTTTTATGATTTACTTTTGGTCATTTTTACCCTTTTGCTCTTTTTTTTACCATTTTTTGCTCAACTTTGAAATTTTTTGATATTCTGGTCATTTTTGAACATTTTGCTATTTTTGCTCTTTTGATCTTATAACCCTTTTTGAATAGATTTACTTTAAATCATATATTTTTTTTCCCTTTTTACATTAATTACCCGGCTTAACACCGGACAAATATTTTAGGGTAAAAAGGATAACACGGCTTACAGTTATAAAAGTAGACTATTAATATGTAGAAGTTATTAATCATAAATACATCACAACATATAACAAATATTAATATATAATGATGACACTAGAAGAAGAGTTTGTTGTAGATACCCAACTCTTGTTTACTCTCCATGGCTAACCAACTTCCATGGCCAACAAACTTCCATGGCACCAAACTTCCATGGCCAACAAACTTCCATGCCAACAAACTTCCATGGCACCAAACTTCCATGGCCAACAAACTTCCATGGCACCAAACTTCCATGGCCAACAAACCTCCATGGCAACAAACTTCCATGGCACCAAACTTCCATGGCCAACAAACTTCCGTGGCCAACAAACTTCCGTGGCCAACAAACTTCCATGGCAAACAAACTTCCATGGCAAACAAACTTCCATGGCAAACAAACTTCCATGGCAAACAAACTTCCATGGCAAACAAACTTCCATGGCAAACAAACTTCCATGGCAACAAACTTCCATGCCACCAAACTTCCGTGGCCAACAAACTTCCGTGGTCAACAAACTTCCGTGGCCAACAAACTTCCGTGGCAAACAAACTTCCGTGGCAAACAAACTTCTATGGCAAACAAACTTCCATGGCAAACAAACTTCCATGGCAAACAAACTTCCATGGCAAACAAACTTCCATGGCAAACAAACTTCCATGGCAAACAAACTTCCATGGCAAACAAACTTCCATGGCAAACAAACTTCCATGGCAAACAAACTTCCGTGGCAACAAACTTCCGTGGCCAACAAACTTCCGTGGTCAACAAACTTCCGTGGCAAACAAACTTCCGTGGCAAACAAACTTCCGTGGCAAACAAACTTCCGTGGCAAACAAACTTCCGTGGCAAACAAACTTCCATGGCACCAAACTCCTGTGGCTAACAAACTTCCATGGCCACCAAACTTCCATACCACCAAACTTCCATACCACCAAACTTCCATACCACCAAACTTCCATGGCCAACAAACTCATTACAAATTATATAGAATGTAGTAGTAAAGCTTTCTCACGACGTTTATATTTCTACTTATGTAATTGATTAGAAAAATACAATCAACATTTAAAAAGTTCAGCTTTGAGCTGCACATGTTCGTGCAAGGGGGGTTATACTAATTTTAAAATGTCAACACTGTGTTTGCGGTAGGTATCGTGCAACGCTCATGACCGACAAACTTCATTTTATGTATATAGATAGATTAGTTTTCTGTCTTACTTGATTACCGAGGGTAAAGATGAACTTCAAATCCAAGGAGCAATTATAGGAGATATTTCAACTTGAAATCTAAATAGCGATACAAGTCTTTAGTAAACGATAGTAACATGGATGTAGTGAGTTCAACTGTTCATCCATTACTAGTTATTTAATGGTTGGATGCCCCACGCGATTACATGAAACTTTCACCGGCGTCCACGCGGACAAAGGCGTCAGTCTCGTGTTGGTTAGCTGGTGTTGAGGTCTTGTGACCTCAGGGTCGCATTTGCCTCGTGTGTGTCCGCGCTGTGACGTGTCCTTGCTAATTGCCTAGTGTGATTGATTGCTTCGCCTCTAATGAGATTAACTGCTTCCAGGCTCAGATTCGATTAGAGGGGAAAGGGGAGAGGGGGGGAATTCATCTTGGTCGAATGCAAAACGGGGTGAGGGGATGGGTGAGTGATCACTGGGACCTAATGGCAGGGCCCCAACCCTCGTGGTCGAGTGGTTAGTGCGATCGTCCATGAATCATACGAATTAACATAATTTTGTCTCCTTCAATCATTGATCTCAATAATATAACTGGATGGACATCCGACGCAAGAATTTTAGAACTGTCTTCTACACACCACTGTGTAAGAGAGATAGAAACCTTGGGGTATCGCTCTCTCTCTTACACAAATTCAAGGCAATTTGGCATTTCGATATCTATCGTTTTCTAATTTATATAAATACATCAATGTGTGTGATAGTTAAACGAAATAAATGCGTTAGTAAGAGGTTTGAACAACATAACTAATTTCAAAGCTCAGGACTTGTTTCTTTAAATAGGTTGATTGTGAAAGGAAGGCCGTTTCGGAAGGGCTTTTTGTTTTGTACAAGAATTCTGACAGAGGTAGGCCTAGTTTGGTAGAGACTTCCTTACTACTGTCCTAGAAGGCCATTTATCTTACCAAAATACTACTATACAGTAGGATTCTAATACGAAATAAAGCCTTCCAAAAAGGGCTTTATGCCAAAATCAGGGTATATTAATACTTCCTACAATCTGACCTAACCTAAATGATAGTTTGAACCTAAGACTACTACACAAAGTTTGACTTTCATTACAATATGGTTTATTTATCTAATTCTTAAATCAAAAATTATACTTTAAAATATTGTAGCTTTAGCAGGATGTGAACAACATGGGGTACAGCTAATATATTTAAATATATCAAAGATTTTACTCGTATACTTACATTATTACCTGTAAAACTGAATTGTATCACCTTTAATGTAAATGTTTATTCACCCAAGTGTGATATCATACGTCACTATTTTCAAACAATAACAGAGACACGTTTTTGCACAAGAACATTGAAAGAAACCGTTAAATCTGTCCCCTCACAATCAAGCGGACGACAAACTTAAAACTTCACACTTTGGTCCTTTGTAAGGGTGGTGTATATATGTCCAACAAGTGTAGTGTAGAGCAGGCCTTCTTAAACTGTCGCGTAACTGAATGTGAGGATCACGAAAAACAGTAAAAGGTTTCTGAACGCGCAACGACCACAAATTGATTCAAAATCAAACTCGTAATGAATCCTAGGTGTTTCTGACAGCGCTCGCCCGTGTCGCATCACGTGACTTCGCTGCAGACTTGGTTCTGAACACACAACAAATTGTAACATATATATGTTAAGAGATTAAATTTAAGGTTTACTATAAAAGTAAACATATGGTAGAATAGAGTGGAAATGGTTCTTTAGAAATGTTCACAGCTACAAATGATTTTATAAATGAAAATAACCTTCCCAAATATTTAATTGTAAGAGTTATACTCGGGTGACCCGGCGGTCTAGGGGTAAGGTGTCAGACTTCTGTGCTGGGGATCCGGGGTTCAATTCTCGGTCCCGGCACAGATTTATCTGATTGCCAAACCCTTCCTTCACCTCTGACAAGATCTGTATTAATCACAACTTGTGAATGTGTGGAATGCCAGTCCTCCACCGTGGTTTGGATCCCACGTTAAACTGTAGGTCCTCCATTTCATCTCACAATCACCCTACCATTTCACATTAGCGTAAGTGCGTATAATCCGAACGGGTAGTAAGACGCGGTGCTAATGATTATGATGATGATAATAATAATAATAATAATAATAATAGTTATACTAATCATCTGAAGTGCTTGGAGACACAGTTTCAGAAATACTTCCCTTCAAATTTTGATTCTAAAAAACTAAGCTGGGTTCACAAATTATACTCAATTGAAATAAAAAAAATGTCGATCATCCTACCAGTAAGAGTTCAAGAAGAATTTGACGGGTTTTCAAACTACAAAGGTTTAAAACTTGAGTTTATTAAAAATTGTTAAATGGATTTTGGCTTGGGATTAGGACAAAGTTTCCAACAATTTCTGAAATGACCTTAAACTTTTGACGATGATAAAATCAAAATGTCGATCAACTCTGAAAAACTTTGAAGATGCTCTACGTCCTGCAGTATCAAATATTCAGATAAGATTCGATTCTCTATGTAAAAATAAACAAGCACATTCATTTCATTAGTATGCAAATTTGCTTTCGTCTTTAATAAATGATAAAATAATATGTATACCAAAGAATTGTTTAAAAAAAATTTAATGGATCTATTTTTCGTAAAGTTTTGATTTGTATACCTATTTAATATACGCAAATACCTGGGTTCGCGTAAAAATTTCTCAGGTGAAAAGAAGGTAGCGTGAGGAAAATGTTTAGGAAGCCCTGGTAATGGCTTGAGCCATGATGATAACGGCGGTTAAGGGGTGAAGGGTGTAAGAGGAGGATTAACGCCCCCTTCCCCCACCCTAATGAAATATTATTTATATATTTTTGTATTCATCCTCAATGCCTAGGCTCTTTTTAGATGCTATGTTGTGGGGAAGCTTAGAAATATACAAAGTGAGGCCGAGGTTCAAGATAAAGTTTTTGCTGTCAATTTTAATTTTTAAATTATCTTTTAAGTGCATATAGGTTTAGAGAAAAACTACTGCATTATATTATTTTAAGAATCAAATAATTTATTTATGCTTTTTAGTGAAGATTACTCTATCTAGATATCATATTCTGAAAATTGAAAAATGACACCTGGACATGGAAATTGAACCCGGGACCTTTGGTTTAGTACGCCAATGCTCTAACTACTGAGCTATCCAGGTTTCGTCCCGTGCCCAGGGTCATTCTTCACTCATATATTAAGGCGGAGTCTATGATGGACGTGTGGAAATCGTCGGCTACAAATGTGTGATTTTATTAAGATCACGAGCTATCAGATAACGCGGCCATCTTCGACTCGGTAGTTGGATTATTGCTGCCACTTGTACAATTATTATAACTGTAAGGGATTGCATATTTAAGAATCAAATAGCCAAAGGTATTATTTATGCTTTTTAGTGAGGATTACATTTAGATATCATATTCTGAAAAATGAAACCTGGATAGCTCAGTGGTGAGAACATTGACGTACTAAACCAAAGGTACTGGGTTCGATTCCCGTGTACAGGTGTCATTTTTCAATTTTCAGAATATGATATTATTTTATGTTGACATGTCTGAAGTTATTTATATTATATCTACCATCTGTATCAAAAATGCACATGTAAATTTACCATAAATGGTTACGAGGAGATAGAATATCACTTAGTAATTGTTGGATACGTGTGTAATAAAATGAATGGAATTATAGAATATAGGATAGCCAAAAAACTTTGTTTTTTTGTTTATTTCTTTGCTTAATATCAGTTCTCGACGCACGCGGGGTATTATCATCGGATCTTGACAGGCTCAATACATATCTTGATCGTTCTCGAAACGTTTGTGTTGGCTAGGAATGATCGATTAATAGGTCTTGAAACTATTTTCTGAATCGATCTAGATCAATAGGTATTGCATATATCCAGGTAAAAAATCAAGTGCATTGAATCATTCTTAGGAAGATCGATTCTACGGTTTATATAGGCTAAATAGAAAAATAGAAAAGCGCCTGTAAACTATACTGTACCAGGTCGAGCGCGCGCGCTTGAAAAATAGAACCAGTTCTATCTTTCACTATTGCAATACGTTCTTGTTGACGAGAAAGTAAAAAACGCCAGCTCTCTGGTTCGTGTCTAGTTACTTTAAGTTCCGGCATCTCTTCGGGTGTTAATAAACACATAAAGTAAAGAGGAAGAAGATAGAGCAATAGAGTAAAAGAAGAAACGGTGCAATATATTTACCTCGGCGTCGCGTCATTTTCAATTTACCGTGTTCCCCAGAGCTGGGGGCATGGGGTGGGTGGCAGGGTGAGTAGTAGTTTATAGGGTGGAGCGTTCTTACCTTTCCAGGCTAATAAAAAAAAATAACGCCCCCCCTCCCCACCCCTCCTTCTTTAACTCCTTATCCCGCTTTAGTTCTACATCGGCAAGCTTAAGATCCTCTCTTCAGTTTTCGATTTGTAATTTGTTTGACTTTGAAGAGAAGCCCCCAAGAACTGAATTAATAATTAAGAAGGAAGTTGTCCGCGTGGGTTTGTCTTTAGAGAATATTTTCTTTATTTTTTTTAAAATGTAATTTAAATAAAGATAAATTGATTTTGTACATACATACATACATACATGTATACATACATACCTAATCACGCCATTCCCATACGAGGTAGGCAAGAAACTGTAAATACAGCTCAAAAAACAACTCCGTATTTCATCCATCCTCACTAACTTTCTCCACACTTCCCTATCCTTGCATACTTACTTTCGTTACAACAACATCCATACACCGAGTCATACGTGCTATTTTATTATTAAAACTATTAATGTTTCTCTTTTTCACATATTCGTAGACTACATTTAGCCACATCTTACATTACCTACCCCTTCCTTGTGATCAACACACTCTACCTTCATATATTTGCTTCGTCCCTCGATCCACACTCATCCTCTCAACATACCCAAACCAACGTAACACGCTTCTTTCACGTTGACCTATTGGATTCCCTTTGAAACCGAACTCCTTCAGCACTCATTTGTTACTTACTGTACGGATTGTGGACGTTTATTTAATAATACATATGAATCTGACGTTGGTGCTCGAGAAGAACTAATGAGGCGAGACATTTTACGTTTCAGGAGCTAATGCCACAACTTATATTTTATAGGCAGTTATGTCCTAATCGTCTTTTTTAATCACCGCGTCTTGCTACCCGTTCGGGTTATACGCTTATACACTAATGATTTTAGGGATTGTGTAGGTTGTATTTATAGGAAGTGTACCTACATTTGCCGGGAGGGAGATTGGAAAACCATTTAGGGGAAAACCACTCTCAGTACACCCGACCGAGATTCGAACCTTGATCTCTCCGCTATCGGCAGTCTAGTATATTGCGAGAGTAGCGCCTTAGACCACGCGGCCACCGAAGCGGGTTTCATTTAATTTTCCCACCCATTATATGTACGGATAGAAAACATTTATTTTCTCCTTTTCACTGTACGTTAATTGAAATATATGGTACATTTTTGTAAAAAGTTGTTTTTAATATATACATATTTGTTGTGAAAATCGGACAACCTGAGTGTGTTCTATGCAGGTCACAGCTCCGCCGCACGGGGATCATTGGGTGAAATTCGTACCGGCGCCGTATTGTAGCCTACGTAAAGCGGGAGAGTATATTAAAATTTCACCCCGAATGAAAGTAGTGGGATTCCTGCCTTTACCGCCAACCTCGCGTTCCTCGTCTATTCGATCCTAAAGATTCTATTATCCCGTACACATAGGCCATGTTTCCGTACTTGACTCGCTACTGAATTCACTACAAGTCAAAACGGTACGAGGCGTCACTCTCGCAACGCAATAGACTGCCTTGACTGCCGATGACGGTGAGATCGAAGTTCGAATCTCGGTCGGGTTTACTAAGGGTGATTTTTTTTCAAAATAGTTCTTCACTTTCCCTCCACGCAAATGTGGGTACACCTCCTTTAAATATAACATTCCTAATCCCTAAAACCACTATTGTGATGAGTACATAAGCATATAACCCAAATGGTGCTAAAAAAATAGACTAGAAGATAAAGCGAACTTAAGAAATAATAATCTTGACTCGACCACATATGTCTCCACCTCTTTTAACTTTCTCCCGACCCCTATGAGTTTTTTTTTTGGTGTGATCCACCGATACCGACTGAAAACTATAATTTCCAGCCGGCCCTGTGGTGCACCTGGCTACGAACCTAGGGGTCCAGGGTTCTATTCTCGTCTGGTACCGAAGGTATTTTTTTAGTCAAAAAATGGAGTCATCCCAAATGTCACCAGGGTGTCGTTAATTAGGCTTAGGTTATGTTTAGGATCGCTTGTGGCCCCACACCTTCATATTCACTATTATTATCACGTCATCTCATTGCGGGTACGACTAGAGATGTGGTATCGAAAGAAAAATATCGATATTGTACTCATTAAAAGTATCGAAAGAAAAATATCGATACCGTACATGTTTCTTTCGATACTGATCCGATACCGGATTGTGAGTACTAACATCAGTAAAAGTATCGAGTAAAAAAATACTAGTATCGAAAGGAAAAAATATCGATATTAGTAAAGTATCGATACTTTTTTCACATCCCTAGGTACGAAGTTTAGACAACCTTCATTGGAATACCTTGCAGGGCTATTATGACCATTCGACGCAAAGTTAGTTATACTCCATTCACGGTAGGAATTACTCTCTGAAAGGTCTCTTTTCCCACCAATATCTGGTAGAGAAAAAGGCCTTTCAGAAAACAATTCTTACGGTGAACAGACTTTAGCTTCACTCTCAAGGAAAAGATAGCGTTTGGGTTATTATGACCATCACACTTTGTATCGTCCGCTAGTTATAGTTTCGACTTTTCTTCTAGCGTCAACGCACAGAATAAAAAACAGTTTGCGTCAACAGATGGCAACACTTTTCTAATGAATACTATCTTCAAACAAGTGAGAGGCGAGAAATTTGGTACATTTATCTCAAGAATAATGGTATTCATGACAGAACGTTATTAATTTATTTTAATTTTCCCAACAGCTGATTAAAAGTCACATTATTTGCAAGAATGATGTAACCTAGTTTTGATAAATAAATCTCTTACCTCATTTTGTTTGCGTCCGGTTTGAAATGGAAAAATACTAAGCCTATATTATACAATACACATAACATAATTATTTTAGTCAAAAAATTATAATGAAAAATATGCATTCAATTCAAATAATAATCTCCACATGGGAAATTAATTAGTATTAAAAACAATGTTGTTGTAATATGTATTCTCCACGACCCAATGCTTTATTATTTATATATTTGTGTTGATACTGGAACAATTGTATCATATCCTATTAACTAAAAATAACTTAAACAGTTTCTAATGTAGACCTATTCTTATATTTATTTTTATTCTAAAACCACTTTATCTTGTAATAAAAAAAAAATATATGCCTTTAAAACTTTGTCTCAAAGACAACACTTTTCTAACAGTAGACTAATATTTTGTATTTTTCCTTTCTTAATAATACTACATTACGAATTTTAATCTATAAAAGTGGTATGATCTTAAAGTTACTCCAACTCGATTGGACGCAAATAAATATCGTACATTTGCTCTGCGCTGCTTTTTCTTTTTAAGTGAATACGGATTCAGGTGCATCTATTTGAATCCTTTTAAGTATGTGCTACTGTGAATTTGGTGAATATGATGAGTTTTACAGTCGCCGGTGATTCTATAAAGCCACTGGTTCACTTGGGGAATGTAAAAAATGTATTTATTATTTCACATGCTCGCAAAACATTTGACAAAATCACCGGTGGACTCACAAAAAAATTACCATCAACCACTGGCGAATGTTAATAAGTCACTTCAAGGTTAGGTTTGGTTAGGTTAGTTTAGGCAAGTTTAAACTAGTTTATTCTGGCTTAGGTTAGTTTTGATTTATGTTCTATATTTTTATCCACATACACTGGATATTTATAAAATCACCGGTAAATGTAGATAATACAGTTCGTGTTTCAACCTTTTACCAAACTGTATTGGGAAAGTTATAAAATCACTGGTAAATTAGATAAATCCTATTATTTATTAAAT
This sequence comes from Timema podura, assembly GCA_033556935.1. Taxonomy (NCBI): domain Eukaryota; kingdom Metazoa; phylum Arthropoda; class Insecta; order Phasmatodea; family Timematidae; genus Timema; species Timema podura. Next base: position 26,709,405 of record JAVRXN010000006.1, read on the forward strand.
AAACAATTGCTTTCACTAATTCTATACATTCACCGGTTATTTTACAAAATAACGAATTTACCACACTCACATTTACTATGCAGACCTGTCATACTCGTGTAGTTCATGAGGGCCTAAATTAAAAATTGTAAATACTCCAGAGGGAAGCATTATAAACAAAATTCATGATGTCACCATCTAAGTTTAAAAAAAAGACAACTAAGATGAGATTTTAAGTCAATTTTTCACCAAAATATGATTTTAAAATATTTTTTTTTGCAGAAATGGTATTAAATATTAGGATTTAAACTTTGTGGTGATTTCATTATCAAAATTGATGGCAAATGCGTGTCCGTAAACTGGGATATCTCGAGTGTTTGTTCCTTTGGATAAAAATAAAACACAGCTTTTCACACCATCTTGTGCGGACAAACATTACACAGCTTTAGTGCACAAATTTAGCTCCTTTTTTTTTTAATCGCTATCTTGTAAGGGGTAATCCATAAACCAAGTAGCGCTTTTTTCTGATATTTTTTCACCTTCCCTTCCCCCATGTAACACCATGTAGACATTTAGTTTAACCTTTAACCCCCCCTTCCCCTCCAACCTGTGTTACGTCACTTTTCACGTTAAAGAGTGAATGTTATTATTTCATAATGAGGTATTACTGACACTAAAAGAGGGACTCAGATTTAAGACCACTTAGAATTTTTGGGTTAAAATAAATAAAATATTGCTCCAGTACAAACATAGAATAACAAAGAAAATTTAATTTTAACATTTATTACTCCTTACCAAATAAATATGAACATTATTAAAAACAAACATAAAGGTTTAATTTTCTTGGCTGACCTGGCGGTCTAGGGGTAAGTTGTCAGACTTTTTGGTCTGGGGGTCCGGGGTTCAATCCTAGGTCCTGGCACAGATTTATCTGATTGCCAAACCCTTCCTTCACCTCTGACAAGACGTGTATTTATCACAACTAGTGAATGTATGGAATGCTAGGCCTCCACCGTGGTTCGGATTCCACGTTAAACTGTAGGTCCTCCATTTCATCTCACAATCACCCTACCATTACACATTAGCGTAAGTGCGTATAACCCGAACGGGTAGTAAGACGTGGTGATAATAATAATAAAATAATAATAGTAATAATAATAATAATAATAATAATATTTAATTTTCTTCACATAACTATATCAACAATTGTTGAATATCTGTCAAGAGCATGGTGGCATTAGACGAGGAACATTTTAAATAGGAGAAAAATTTGTCGTTAAATTCTAGGGCACCTTTATAGTTATTCAACAACTGTTGATGTTAATTAAATTCTATGTTTTTACTGGAACAATATTTTATTAATTTTAGCCAACACAATGTTTTGCTATAAAAGCTGCAAAAAAGACTGGCTTTTTTTTCTCACATCCACTTCCCTCTCACCTTAATTATAAGATGTGTGTTATGTAACACTGTGATGTAGACATCAGAGCTCCTCCTTCTTAGCAACGTCATGTGGTTTATGGATGACCTTTAAGTAAAGACTTGCTAGATTTCACATAAAAGCTTTAGTTTCCAAATTCTATAATCCGCGATGTTGTTTCTGCAATATTTATAAACATTAGAACCGGGCTGCATTTCATAGCGGTTCCTTGTTAAGATCGGCGGCCTGCACGGATTCATGAATCGGGCTGCATCGTATGCTGGGACGTTCGTGGGGCGCACAATGTGGCCCGCGGGCCGCAAGTTTGTCACGCCCGCCAGAGCGAATCCCGACCAACCTCCGGATGCTCGGCTTGAGACGAGCTCGGTGACCGCGATATAGATGGAGTCCATCCGTCTGTGGAGGGCAGGCATGACACGACGAGTCTTCTTCTCGGAGGAGTTAGGAGGGGGGTGGAAAGGACTCGATGGTGCGTGTGGTGGTTTCCACCCTCTGTATAGGGGTGAACCTGGAAGGGGGGGGGGGGTGGCTCCGGCCGCAGCGCAAGAACGGAAAAAGTAGTATGGTTGTGGAAGGAACGCTTGACGTACAAGGGGAGGGCAATTTTCCATCACGTCAAATGGGGGAATGAGCCCGCATCACTCACTCCGGTGTTACGTGTTGTTTTGTGCGGGACTCGCAACAAATGGGTTTCCGACCCTCCTTTTTCTCTTTCCCCCGGTGTGTTACAGACTGTAACACGCTGTGAAACACCGGCCAAGAGATATAAATAGTCGAAACAAGACGGATCAGGTCCCGCCTTAAAAAAAACCCAAAAAAACCCACAAAAAACACTAGTTTAAGGTGGTATGGGACGGCTCACAAGTTAAGGTCAGTATTTTTGCTGTTTTTGAGACAAAAATACCCTCTTTTTTTTGGCCAAGATAAATAAAAAAGATTGCTACAATAGATACAATTATTTACAACTAGAGAAGGGTCAAACCCAATATTTCTTGAATCCAAATCGTAAATTTTCTTTCTAATCTCGATCCTCTGATCTTTTAAACTGTAAAATATTTAAAATATAACTAAAAAAATAAGCTGTGGCACTGACAAATGATAAATTGTTTGTCATGTCTATTACGTCATAAACAAGAAAGAGAACACCTCTTTAGTAAGTTTTATTATTATTATTATTATTATTATTATTATTATTATTATTATTATTATTATTATCCACCTCGTCTTACTACCCGTTCGAGTTATACGCGCTTTAGTAAGTTAATTGTATGAATACAGTCTTTTTTACTTTTTTTTGTTGTTGTGATTTTGCTACTCTCCCAACTACACGCGTCTGTATAATTTCTTAAAATTGTTATTCGAAGTCATAGTTTTCATTGTTGTATTCAAAATACTGTTTTGAGATTTTTACGAATCTCGAATCTCTCTAATACCATCGAATTTTAGGAATCAAAGATTCGAGCATCCCGTATCATTTATTTTTTGTACACATAGTAATATCAACAATAATGCTTTGTCATGGCCATAATGCAATTTAATGAGAATTTTAAAAAAAACTTCATCATGGCGTCATTCCGCTATCGAGATATACCGAACGAGTGGTTGCCTTTTGTTGGTGAAGATATTGCCAATAGGACAGTGGAGTTCCGGTCGAGGTATGAAACGGACGCTAGCAAAAGAAAGACAAACGAAAGAAAGACCGGACTTGAGAGTGTGTCAAAGGGGGATCCGGGTGTACCAGAACTTAAGAAGTTAAGAATAAAACATGAGTGAAAACTTGATATAGTTGTTGGTATTATTGTTTCTTTGCGGAATGAAATACTCCCGTGTGAAAGAATACCAAGAGTGGGCAGTTCGTGCCAACGACACATCGGTGCTAGGGGTGTCGGGGAAATGTACCCAGAGATAGTAAAAAGGGTACATTGGTTAGTCTTGTTATTGCACCATTCCCTAAGGTCTTAAGTGCCTCAGATGGTATTCGGTAACATCCTATCGCTTTTCTTTTCCTGAGATCTTGGATATCTTTTTCAACTTTCCATCTTTCTCTACTCGGTCCACGGTCCTCCTCATCACACTCCAGCTCTTCTTCCAACACCAGTCCTCTCTGATCTACCTGAGAATCATATAGCTCAACTATACATCCCATCCAAACCTCCTTGCTTGCTTATTTTTCTTGGTATCCTCGTCGAACTCTTTGCTGCTCTATACATTTCTTCAATTTTTTCCTTGCTTTATCAGTTCTTCCACCTCTTCAAAATAGTCTCATAGCTCCACATATATTCTTAAAAAATCGTTGATAATGATCTAATTTAACATTTTTATATATTTTTTTATATTAATAAAACTAAAATTAAAGATTTTGTTTTTTAAAAAAAGGACAGGTTGGAATTTTACAACATTATTTTGGCGTGAGCCATATTCTGAAAAAAATACATTGTAGAATTAATCATATTAATCAAATTCAGTAGAATAACGATCCAGCCCCCTCAGGATAAATAAATCCCCAAAGGTACACATAAACACAATTATGTTATATTTCCCTTCACTATCCTATGATAATACCATAGGAATTACATAGGACCTTTTTAATACAATTATTAAGCAGATTATGTTGCTAAACTGCTTAAGAACATACTTTTCTTTATCATTAAAATTATGATGAAACACACATGAGATTGACATATTATCAAAATCAAAGTAATACAAAGTAGCCTACTATTATTACAATAACCTGGTCAATTTTTTCTAAGACATAGGGAATAGATCATACTTTTCTTTATCATATTCCATTGATTATATAAAATTTCAATCTCTAAGAAACAAGCATCCCTTTTATCCTGGAAATGTCAAATACATTCATTGTCAAAACAGTATTGAATATTTAAAACATATTCAGAATTCGCTCAAAGCATTAGCCGTTTAGTCAGAAGATGGTAGATTTGTATAGAATGAATGGTATTCAGCTGAAATAAATTTGCACATGTCCAGAAGATCTTTCTTTTCCTCCATTTTTACCGGAAGTGGTTCATTATAAGGAGAAGGAAGTGACAAGATGGAAATTTGGATTGGGTTTTCATATCTGTCTTTCACTTCTTTGCTTTTCTTTTTTATGATAACAGAAACTCATGATGAAGTGTGTTATAACTCTGTCGGTAACGTAATGAGCCCATATCATCTGATGAGAACTGATTCCGCTGGGCTGAGGTGGTTTTAAATTCAAGATCCTTTCTCAATGATTTTTCAATCACACTCAGATTAATGAAGTCCTCCTGGTTCATGTAACGCACTAGAAATGAGTTTGATGTTCGACCCTGAACTACAAATTCAATCCACTGCGGGGAAAGGTAAACTCACTTTCTTTCTTCTTCCTTTCGATTAGAGCAAAATCCCTATCACAGGGTAGAAAGCTGTGGCCAGAAACTAAGAATTTCTGCTCTATTACTGTGAAATATCTATTCACAGTCAGGTAGTGATTTAGAGAACACATCGCAGTTGTTATTTTGCCCGACCATCTGTCTGACCAATCACTAGATGCTCATTTTCCTGGTTTCAGTGACTCAAAATGAAGAATGATATATTTCAGAAGATGCTATGATACTTCCGCAGATCCGCTTGCAACTGATTCATGCCACATGAACATGTCACATGAACATGTCACATGAACATGTCACATGAACATGTCACATGAACATGTCACATGAATGTCACATGAACATGTAGACATTATCTGTTGCCATGTTGTGAACAGCTTGGTTATAAGTGTAGATCTGTCTCTGATAGAAGACGGAGGAGTGTCTTAAAGTTGGACAAAACAGCACTTGCTGCATATCATTGCACAATACAACATAATCTGTATTGTTTTTAGCACGCTGTGTGTCTTCTTGAAGGGCTTTATATGCAGCCTCTGCTTTCATGTGATGAAATGTGCTTTTATGTATAGTTTCATTTTGTTTCTCTTCAGTAGCTGCTGACACAAGCTGCGTGTTCATCTCACCACAATAAGTAGGCCTACATGTATCTGACCCAGGCACACCAATCCTCAGTTTAAAATCACCGCGGAAAATGTCTAAGATAACATTTTACTTCAGGATTGCTTTCAAGGAACAGATTGTACATTTTAGTCACATTAAGATCTGAACTAAGGCAAAGGTTTGGGTGTCTTGAATAGTGACTTTCCTGTTTGGGCATATAATTAATATGATTCCTTATGGTATCCTTAATGCTGTCTTTGATGGCTCTAGGTCTGTTTTGGTGTTTCCCCCTCTTGTCTGAAAGCTCTTTCCCATATTTAATATTTTCCTGTAGGGTTTGTACTCTTCTTGAGGAATACATTTTATATGTATCAAGCAAAGTATTTTTACACACACTTTACTCCTGGTTTTCAATACACAAAAAATACTTGAATGTGCACTGTCGCTGTGAGATACATTCTGGAACATCTTTCCTTTTGATACTTTCACTCTCGATACATTGTTGAGCAAATAATCTCGACTGGCTATCATACCAAAGCTTGTAAAATTCTTGAAATAACAAGAGTCTAGACTTTTTTTTGGGTCAAATTGTTGCAGTCGTACATGCACTTGTAAACTCAAAGCTGCACAGATACATTTTACAATATTTTAAGGAAGCTAAAACAATACAGAAAACGTGTTGAGAGTCCCTCATTTTAGCAAACCAAAGCTAATTTATTTATTTTTATTTTTAAAGTTCATAACTTCACACACTATAATGCTACAAAAGAGGTGTACTCCATCCGACAACAAAACATATCACTGGCTATATAAGCTCATAGATGAGTGATTTACTACATCTAAACAAAAATTATTTTTATAACTAATAGTAAAGTTATTAAATAAATACAATAAAAAGTTAATTAAATAATATACAATTTTTTTTTCTGGCGCGTTTATTAAACGAGGGTTATATCAGTATTCTATTCACTTCATTTGGCGGAAGTTTTCCAGTTTTGAAGACACCCTTTTTTATTTTATAAGGGTTTCCAGAATTCCTTGCTGCCTTTCTTAACTTGTCCTGTCACTCTGTTATCCTTATCTTTCAGTCTTCTTCCCTTGTTCAACTGTTTATTCACACCATCTGTTAACACAACACCACTATGGTCAGCCATCTTGATGTGGGATAGATGAATATTCTCAGTACTGCCAATTTTGCAAAGCCACCTAACAATATAGTCTCTTGTCTGGCCAAATTTTATAACATCTGGTGAGGGATAGATCACTATTCCAACAAAATCTCAACATTAGAAAAAATGTGGGTTAAATCATTATTCGGGGTAGGAATTCTTGTTTTCAAATGACCCAGTAAGCTCTCTCCCGTACATTTATATACTAGTGGTCTTGTAAACCCTTTAATTCCTCGTGGGGCCTCCGCCCTGCAATGATCATAGTGTGAAAGGGGGGGGGAGGGAGAGCGGGGTTTGGGGTCCTTATTACCTACGCTTTGTGGTGGCGGCGTTTTTGAAATCCGCGAGGTGTCCTCATATTTTGTAACCCTAAGCCATCCGCCCATTTCCCTCACCCTTCGCCGCCCTATTTTTTTTTTTTTTTTTTGCCACGGTGTTGTTCAGAACGGGTTTGTTCTTGTTTTTGAGAGGAGGGATTTGGATGAGCTACGTCAGACTCGTTAACTTGTGTGAATTTTTAATTAAATTTTATTTTATTTATTTATAGTGAACATACATAATATATATAACTGTATGTATTTGAACGTTCTAATACCCATCCACGATATTCGCAAATATACACTGATGGGCTAGAAATCAGAAAGATATAATTATTTAGAGCAGCGATGTTCGATCTTTCTCAACTCACGGCACACTGGACAAGGCACTAAAATTGTCAAGGCACACCATCATTTATTTTAAAGAGAGATTTTATCATTAAAATAACGAGTATTAAGATTTGGTTTAAAAGTTTGATAGCTTAAATTCTAATAATTGTGTTATTTAAAAAAAAAATTATGTTGATTATGGATTCTCCAACTCCCGCGGCGCTCTTGCTGACCTTTGGCGGCACTTTGGTTGAAAAAAACGTTGATTTAGAGCAAATGTACCTGAATTTGCGTGGTGGAGAGTGAGAAACCATTTAGGAATTAAAAACCTCAATGCACCGGCTGGGATTTAAACCCTCCCCCGTCACCGGTGAAAATGATTGGACAAGACCCGCATCGGTCGGGCGTAAGGTCAAGTTCATTTGTTTTTCTGGTAAAGGGGTCAGAATCCCGACCATTATATACTGAGGGTTATTTTCTTGAATTTCTTTCCATTCTCTCACCACGAAAATTCGGGCACATTTATTCTAGAACTATATATTACTCATCTCTACACAATTAGTGTGATTGACATATGTGTGTGACCCAAATGGGTACTAAGGCGTTGTAAACAATTTCTTGGACAAGACTGATATAGTCTGTTCATGATAGGTTTTTAACTGGATGACAGTTCAAAAATCTATGTTTATGTTTGGGTTGCTAACAATTTTTAAAGATCATTGTTTTGTATAAATGTTCAGTTTTATTATATATTATATTTTACATTAAAAAGTAAACTTAAGCTTTCTTACACTTCTCGTAACTTTAAATAATTTCTTTTTACCAATCGAAACAATATTTTAACGTAATTAAAAGTACTTATCTTTGTTTGAATGTTATAGATTATGGTAATATAGTGCATACATTAAATTTTTCACTACAGCATCGTACTTTAAATAGAAAATACTGTAATTTTTTATGAATAATAAATATATTTATGAATTATTTTATCGTATTTATAAATATTTAACTGATAAAATTTTGTATCCACTATGTGGCGCATCATGTGTAAAGAATTGTTTCCGTCACGTTAAATCACATGATTTAAATTCGTCTGTCGCCATTGAAGCTAGACCTTTTGTGAATAGGGATGAATATATATTTTGTTAAGTGGAATAAACGATAATAAGTTTTGTGCCGACTAAATAAATATTAATAATATCGGCTAATTGCTGTGGCTTACTATCAAATGTATAATTCCTACATTTCATTACATTATCAAGTAAAGTATCAGCTGTTGGCGTAGGGGTATATTAGGGACTATTTCTAGTAACTTTTGATTTATGTAAACTAAGTCGTGAATGTATTATACTGGATTGCGTGCCCGGCTTGTCGGGTGGTGTAAAATAAATACTTCATCTTCTATCTATTTCTCTAAAATTAAAATAAATACTTCATCTTCTGATCGTATCTATTTCTGTAAATGTATAAAATAAATACTATCATCTTTCTAGTGCTTACTTTCTATATGTTAAAATAATACTTCATCTTCATAATCTAATGTATTTGCTTTTATATGTTAAAATAAATAACTTGATTACATCGTTCTATTCTTATCTCTATTTCTATTGTTAAAAAAAATACTTCATCTTCTATCTATCTATTTCTTATATGTTAAAATAAATACTTTCACTACTTCTATCTAATCTATTTCTATTATATCTTATAGTTAAAATAAATACTTCATCTTCTCCCCCCTCACTCATCTATCTATTTCTGTATATGTTAAAATAAATTACTTCATCTTCTATCTATCTATTTCTCTCTATATGTTAACCCTTAACTGGTGAGGTGTGGTCTGACATACCTTGAGAAAAGTGTTTATGGCTGCTAAATGTTCCTACTCAACGCTCGCTTTGACGTATTTTCCAGTCGGTGATTACTGAGCCTGTGTATGTGTGGGTGTGTATAAATCTCTTGTTTTTACGTTTTATTAACTAGGCTTAATTAAAAGTTTAAGAATCAAACAAGCCATAGCTATTATATTTGTTTTAGTGCGGATTTAGCCGCATCTAGATATCATATTCTGAAAATTTGAAACTGACACCTGGACATGGGATTTGAACCAGGTACCTTTGGTTTATTACGCCAATGCGCTACCACTGAGCTATCAAGGAATCGTCCCGTGCCCAGGATCATTCTCCACTCATATTTTAAGGCAGAGTCTATGATGGAATTAGCGGAAATCGTCGCCAACAAATATGTGATTATATTTTTAAATTTTCAGAATATGATATCTAGATGGAGTAATTCCCACTATTAAGCATAAATAATAGCTCTGGCTATTAATTCTTTGCACTGTAATTGTTTTCATCTTCTTCTCGGGAATAGCTAAATCTACCAAAATAAAAAATAAATCCTTTTAGAAATTGGTTTATATGGATAAAGAGCGTGAATCACATGCCATTCAACTCTGTAAAACAGTCGGCTCGAAATCGTATATTTACACGAACACTATTGCACGGGGATCACTTCTGATTAAAAATTAATGGAGATAAAGAGTTAATAGAAGATCCTAATACTGAACATTGTTGAAATATTGAATTATATTTGGATGAAAACTTCATTGAAAAGTATGTTTTCAACCATTTTATAATGGCTTCAAAGATAAGCATTGTTCACAAATCTTCAATCTGTCATAATAGAGACATACTGTAGTTATTAACAAGAAACTTTGTCGCTTTGTCCCCCATCGTCACCGCGGAAAATGTCGAGTAATCATTCAAATACGAATGCACTGCACACATTTCTTGTATTTTCCTTTCCATTTAACTTCCCTACCTCTCGTGAGCCGGGAGCTGAGTTGGCCCTGCTACGATGAACTCTCTTAAAAAGATGTAATTTATATTTTCAAACAATCCTGCATATATTTTTAACTTTGACTATATGAAGGGGAAAAAGGTCGGTTACCTGATAACAAAAATTAGTATTTCTTTTCTATTCGTCTAACGATACGCAAATTTCTTTCTAACATTCAATTATGTTAACGTTAAAAAAATTTAAAATATAACTCATCGTAAATTAATGTAAAAGCTAGTTTTTTTGTTAAAATCAATGTAAATAAAAAAATTAGACTCTTTATAGACACTTAGTAAATACAGTAAAAATTCTTAAATACAATTCTTAGCTCTCAAAGCAGGGTTGCCACACGCCGGGTAGACAAAGGGAATTTTGACAAATTTAGTAAAAAAAAATTGTACTATTTGTTATTTTGGGACGTTTGAATGAATGCTTAACATAGTAATTCTTTTTTTAGACGTAATATTGAGCCTAAGAATAAAGCGCGCTCTTTCAAACATGTCGTATTACCACTTAAACAAGGGTTGTTTGTTAAGCTGTTTGTTAAGCGACAAGTGTATTTCCCCATCAATTTTAAATCATCCTATTTCAAACATAAGTTACATGACTTCACACTTAATCACTTTGATGCAAAATACAATTTTGTTACTCTTTTCTTTAATCGAAGCTGCCTGGAAAGATGAGAATCCTTTCTGGAAAACCTGGAAAATATAGGGAATTTGGTGCTAAAAATATAGTGGCAACCCTTTCAAAGGGAAGAATGGTTCTGTTTTACTGTTTTAAAATGTCACCAAAGTTTGGTCGCCATCAATCAATAATCAATAGGCTATAGAACTCGCTTCTACACTTGTGAGTTTTCTATCAATACATTTGATGATAACCCAAAACGCGTAAAAGGCCTACTTACACAAATATATTGTGCCAAAGGGAGTTAAATACTTTTTGTGCTCTTTCTGAAAGTTACACTTTCTTTAAAATCCCATTTTTAACCCTTTTTTTCCCCCATACCTTAATGTGTCATGGATCTCCTCAGATGCAGTCCAAGTGTCTTAAGATGAACCTTATCTGAAAGCTGGAAACGTTACTAAATCTACTTTCACGTGTTCATAAGTCAAGTCATGTGATCTGCAGCCGTCACTTTTGATTGATATTATCAATAGCTAAAAATTTTTTAATAATAATAATAATAAATATAGTAAAAGTTATCAAGGTTGACCGCAAAAAATTTTTGTATTTTCTAAAAGGGCATTCTTACTAATATCAAACTATACATTAGTGGGCCCCCACTGCTCTATATTGTATCTGCACAGACTGTATCTCGTCAGAGTATGAACTAATATCAAACTATATATTAGTGTGCCCCCACTGCTCTAGATTGTATCTGCACAGACTGTATCTCGTCATATTATGAACTAATGCCAATGACGTATCTCAAAGCCACGGAAGGATATGGAATGTCAGTTACCTTGGCAATGTCAGGACCCGGCTCAGCTCATCACAGACAGCCGCTGCGCCGGTACTTGCATATAACCAACTCCCTGCACAACACTTTGATACCAGCTGGTTATAGTAGGATCGACATATTTCCTCTCTTACTTACTAGTTATAGTAGGATCGACATGTTTCCTTTCTTACTTGCTGGTTATAGTAGGATCGGCATGTTTCCTTTCTTACTTGCTGGTTATAGTAGGATCGACATGTTTCCTCTCTTACCTGCTGGTTACAGTAGGATCGACATGTTTCCTCTCTTACTTGCTGGTTACAGTAGGATCGACACACGTTTCCTCTCTTACTTGCTGGTTACAGTAGGATCGACATGTTTCCTCTCTTACTTGCTGGTTACAGTAGGATCGACATGTTTCCTCTCTTACTTGCTGGTTACAGTAGGATCGACATGTTTCCTCTCTTACTTGCTGGTTACAGTAGGATCGGCATGTTTCCTCTTTTACCAGCTGGTTACAGTAGGATCGGCATGTTTCCTCTCTTACTTGCTGGTTATAGTAGGATCGACATGTTTCCTCTCTTACTTGCTGGTTACAGTAGGATCGACATGTTTCCTCTCTTACTTGCTGGTTACAGTAGGATCGACATGTTTCCTCTCTTAATTGCTGGTTACAGTAGGATCGACATGTTTCCTCTCTTACTTGCTGGTTACAGTAGGATCGACATGTTTCCTCTCTTACTTGCTGGTTACAGTAGGATCGGCATGTTTCCTCTTTTACCAGCTGGTTACAGTAGGATCGGCATGTTTCCTCTCTTACTTGCTGGTTACAGTAGGATCGACATGTTTCCTCTCTTACTTGCTGGTTATAGTAGGATCGACATGTTTCCTCTCTTACTTGCTGGTTATAGTAGGATCGACATGTTTCCTCTCTTACTCTCTGGTTACGGTAGGATCGACATGTTTTCTCTCTTACTTGCTGGTTACAGTAGGATCGACATGTTTCCTCTCTTACCAGCTGGTTACAGTAGGATCGACATGTTTCCTCTCCTGCTGGTTACAGTAGGATCAGCATGTTTCCTCTCTTACTTGCTGGTTACAGTAGGATCGACATGTTTCCTCTCTTACCAGCTGGTTACAGTAGGATCGACATGTTTCCTCTCTTGCTGGTTACAGTAGGATCAGCATGTTTCCTCTCTTACCTGCTGGTTACAGTAGGATCGACATGTTTCCTCTTTTACCAGCTGGTTACAGTAGGATCGACATGTTTCCTCTCTTACTTGCTGGTTACAGTAGGATCGACATGTTTCCTCTCTTACTTGCTGGTTACAGTAGGATCGACATGTTTCCTCTCTTACTTTCTGGTTACAGTAGGATCGACATGTTTCCTCTCTTACTTGCTGGTTACAGTAGGATCGACATGTTTCCTCTCTTACTTGCTGGTTACAGTAGGATCGGCATGTTTCCTCTCTTACTTGCTGGTTACAGTAGGATCGACATGTTTCCTCTCTTACTTGCTGGTTACAGTAGGATCGACATGTTTCCTCTCTTACTTGCTGGTTACAGTAGGATCGACATGTTTCCTCTCTTACTTGCTGGTTACAGTAGTATCGACATGTTTCCTCTCTTACTTGCTGGTTACAGTAGGATCGACATGTTTCCGTTGTGTCGTTTGGAAAAAGTTTCACTTCCTAATTTCAAGCCATGTACACATGGTGGTCGAATGGTAGTTCTACAAGGCAGGCTTGTCAAACTAGTTTGATCAAAAAGGACTATTTAAACATGAAGGGGGCTAAAATGGAGACATTTGCTAAACAAAACTCGTAAGATTTGTGAAACAAATGAATATACATTGTTGCGGAAACTTTCCACCAAAGAGCATCAATGAAATATTATACATTGTTACAGAAACAATGAGAAAAGAGGAACCCCTCCGTCAACCAAAGAGGATTACAATCAATTTCTTTTCTAAAACCTCTACGAAAAGCTATATTTAAATTAGCTTATGGCTGGGTTCATAAAAATATATATTTCTTATAAAAGATTTTTATTTTTAATAGTACTATAACTTTAAAGTAATAAATTATTTTTTATATTAAGTTTCCTCAAAATAATTTTCATGGGGAAATGAGAACTGCCATTTTGTTTGTAATGTTAAATAAACAGTGCCTAGATACACAATTTAATAAAAATATTTTGAAAGGATTCGTATTAAAAGGATTTTATCTATTTTTACCCTTAAATAAAAACTACCCTTAATTTTAGGGTTGGATATCTAATTCCAATAAATCCTCGGATAAAAAGTTATAGCTTAATCGGTAAAAAACAAAGAGGAAAGCTCGCTGCTAGTTCTCGATTATCAGAAAATGACTGTGGGTAGTATGCAAGAACGGTCCACCTTTGATGACGCAAGCAAACCCACGCTTAGGGTCCACTTAGCATTCACTTAGTGAAGTTCTTGTATACGGCCCTTAGACACTCGCGCAGTCAATCCAACTCAACTTTCATTATTAGTAGATGTATTCTTTTGTAACCACCACCAAAACCTGGAATAAATTAATCCATAGATTAAATTTGTGATCTTTTTAATTCTAACTATATTTAATTTAAAATCAAATCCGGTTTAATTATTGTTAGGGGAAATGAAACTACTTGGTGTCGAACACAATATATTAAATATTTATCTCTAGCGCCGTGATATAGCATACGCACGTGAATCCGGGAAATCCCGGTCGTGATCCGAACCAGGGACGCCGAACGGTTACGACCGCGTGCCGTTAAAAAAAAAGCCAAGCAAGACACTCAACGACCTCTACATCTTTCCTCTGGTCATATTTCCTTGACATACAGTTTTATCTCAGAGTATTATGTCAGAAGCTACGTCAAAGATTCCTACATGGTTCGTTCCGCCCCTTGAAATACCCCTTCCCTTCAAATCCCCCTAGCTTCTCCATTTTCATCTTGGCGGAACACACGACGCAGGGTGGTTGGCTGTGATATTGGAATTTTGAGTCTCCGCATCTCTTCGACTTGGGGCCCCAGCCGCCTCTATTCATGAGTCTTGCGGCTTAGTAGGATTAAGAATTCTGCAACTGGGAGCAATAACAATATATCAGCCTAAATCTTAAGGTGGGATTGAAGGGCACGTGAGAAAAGGCCTCGTTGACGTGAATACGTCTTTAAATTTGCTCCCATACGGGGCAATCCAAAAAACCTAATGATAACAAAATCGGGGGATACAGTTTGGTGTTGTAGTTTCGAATCTTTCCTCTATATCCAAAATTAAATTATACCGCGGATAGCTAAAGATCAAATAATTCATTACGATAAGCGAGAACAGTGACGCATCGCGCGCGGGGGAGAGGGAAGCGCCGCCATTTTGAAGTTATTTTGCTGCGTATCGAGATTTGCAATTGTATAACTTTTGACTTGGAGAAGCTACGATGTTCGTTTAAGTTTAAACGTATTCACGTACAACACACGGCCGTGTCCATGACACAGCCACACCAATTTTTTTATTTTTCAGTTTTTATAGCAAAACTTTTTTTTAAGGTGTGAATAAATAAACTATTGATCCACTAGAAACATATAATTTAATTTTCTTCAGATGGTGATATCAACAGTTGTTGAATATCTGTTAAGGGTGTCCTGGAATTTAATGACAACTTTTTTTCTTCATCTAAACAGTTTTCTATCTAATGCCGCTATGCTCATCATGACAGATATTCAAGAATTGTTGAGCTCATCGTGTGAATAAAATTAAACTCTACGTTTGTGCTGAAGCAATATTTGATTTATTTTGGCCAAAAAAAGGTTTTTTTAAATCACTAACTGAAAACACACGGGCTTTTTTTTTTCGCGTTCTTTTTCATCCCACCTTAACTTTGCACAAAAAATAAATCTTAAAATACACTAGAACCTCATTAATCCGGACTAATTGGGGTTTGTAGTTCTCCGGATTAATGAAAGCCCGGATTAAAACAATAACCTATAAAATAAAGCAAGGTACGATTGAAACAGCCTATTCGAAAAACAAACCACATTTATTTTATATCTAAAGTAATAAGTTACAGATGGGAAATAATAATCCGTAACCCGCCTCGCTGGCCGTGTGGTCTAACGCGCTACTCTCGGTAGTAGACTAGACTGCTCATGACGGGAGATTGAGGTTCGAATCTCGGTCGGGTGAACTGGGGGGGGGGGGGGTTCCTAAATAGTTTTCCACTCTCCCTCCACGCAAATGCGGGTTCACTTCCTCTAAATTCAACCCTCCAATTCCTAATCCATTACCGTAATTAGTACTTAAGCGTATAACCCGAATGGGTAGTAAGACGCGGTGCTAAATATTATTATTATTATTCTTAATTATTAGCTAACTTAAAACTTTATTTTTCGTAATTAATAGCTAACTTAATTTTATGAAAATAGGTGAAAACCTATGCAAGTAAAAATAAAAATACAAATTTATTTTGTAATAGAACTCAAGTCTATACAGAATATAAAAATTGTTAGAAAATGCGGTCCGGTGAGATGCGGGTCGGCTCCTTGTAGCCATACCTTTAATCACTTGTACCCCCTCATCTTAATAACCTCTCGCTGATAATTCTTTTGAACCGCATCGGTTATATCTCGCTGCTACACTGGATATCATCTCTGAGGTAACCGCATGGCCAAAGTTGTTGCATGGCTACTATTGGAAAACAACGTTGACATTCTCTTCTTCTGTTCGTGCGATCAAGCTTCTCAAACGAAGAGAAAAAAAATTACAACGCTGGTTCGTTGATGTTATAGTAGCGCATTATTCCCCCCCCCCCCCCCCCCCCTTTTGCGAGGAGATTTTGCAACATTTTTTCCTCCCTAGCGCTGCGTCTTATTACTTGTTCTGGTTGTACGCATATGTACTAATTACAAAAAAATGTGTTAGGTACTAGGAAGGTTGAATTTAGAGGAAGTGTAACCTTATTTGCGTGGAGACCAATTTGGAAGTATTTCGGGGGGAAAAAACCCCACCTAGAGTACACCTGACTGGAATTCGAACCCCGATCTTCCCGTCATCGGCAGTTCAATCTTTTGAGAGAATGTTGCTTAAGGTGGGGTGCTAGTGAGCGCGAGTTTAGCGTATTGATTTTGCAGTTTTTATAGCATAAACATTTTTTGTCCAAAATAAATCAAATATTTCTTCTATAGAAACATAGAGTTTAGCTTTCTGCACATGCTAATCTCAACAGTTCTTGAATATCTGTCATGAGCATAGCGGCATTTGGTGACAAACTTTTTAAATGATTTAATCATTAAATTCCAGGACACCTTTGACAGATATTCAAGAACTGTTGAGATCAGGATGTGTAGAAAACTAATCCCTATGTTTCTATAGAAGAAATATTTGATTTATTTTGGCCGAAAAATGTTTATGCTATCAAAACTTAAAAAATACTGCCCTAAACTCACGCTCACTAGCACCTTATCTTAAGACCCGGAGGTTCCCAAACTGTTTAGACCAAAGCAGCCCTTACATCAGAAAAAAAAACCCATGCTGGATCACTTGTATTTGTTTATGGTATACTAATATTATGAGCATTCAATAAAAAAAGTTACATTTTACAAGTACATGTAGGAAGAGTATAAAACAAAACGAGAAAAATCACATATTCTGGCTGCGCCTTTGTAAAGTGGTCTTTATTCATATAGGAACAGTTGGCAATCTTAATTAATGATTATATTTTTATATCGTGATAAACAAATAAATTATATTCTAGAACTTCCTCAATGAGCCTGAGATAATGGTGGAGCACAGTTTGATAAACGCTGCCTTAGACCATGCGACCACCGCGGTGGGGTGAGTCGAGATAGAGCTAAGATAAAGCCTTTTCTCCATAAGACCCGTACTTGCATCAAAGTTGATATTCAGTGAAGGCATCTGCTGTGTACACTTAGTGTAGCCTGTATAGTAACGTTTCGAGCTTAGTCGATGATCATAATGTGGTCCGTCAAGATTATTTCTCGATCTATATTTTCTTCTTTTTTCTCTTTTATTTTTTTTCTTTCCCTCTATTTGACTCTCATTTTATTTTACTCTCTTTTTTTTCATATCTCTATCCTTTTCTCTCTTCCTTCATTTGTCTCTTTTTCTCACTTCTCCCCTCTTTCTCTTTTATCTTTCGTTATCTTTTTTACTATTTAAATTTTCTTCGTTTTTTTCTCTCTATTTTTCTTTCTATATCTCTTTTCGTTTTCTCTCTTTTCTTTTTATATATTTGTCTGTATCTCTCCTATCTTTTTCTCTTAGCTTTTTTCTCCCTTCTTTATCTGTTGTCTACCTTCTTCTCATTATCTTTCTCTTTTATCCCTTTTCCTCATTCTCATTCTATTCCTTTCTTTTCATCATTCTCTTTTTATCTTCACTTTCTTTCTTTTTATTTGTCTTTATCTCTCCTATCGTTTTATTTTTATCTCCCTTTTCTAGTTGTTGTTTTCCTTTTTTTCATCCTATTTCTCTTTCTCTCTCTCACACACACAGATTTAATCTTTCAATATAATCATTTTCCTAGATAAATATCAATCTAATCAACTGATAATTTACACAAATGTGTAACATTTCCTATTGGACATATTCCAAGGTAAATTATTATCTTCCTAGAGTCCAGGAAAGCCCTAGGAACTTTTCCCAGCTCATCCTCGAATGAACACCTTCCGGGGTAAACCGAGTCCCTAAAAAATAGTGTGATATGTAGTTGTTGTACTCAACCTGTTGAATTGAAAAGGTGGTCTAGTAAACTGAAGATTTTATTCCTGGCTGCTGCATTGCCCAAAGAATCCACTCTCTCTCTCTCTCTAGGTGTTCTTTCATTCCTATTCACTGGATGTCTGGCCATACTAATGCGGCGTACATTTCAAAAGTTAAGCTTCTTTACTGGACGCCTAACCCCTGAACCTAAATGTGTTCACCGAGGAAGCTCTTTCTTTCATATTGTACTAAATGCTGCAACCCCCTCTCCCCATACCTCTCTCTGTCTTAAATTCTCACGAATACTTTTTTAAAGTTTTTTTCCCCACTCAATTGAATGGAAACCAGTATTTAAAAAAAATTGTTTAATGCGTATTTTAAAATGGTACCTTACCGAAGCGTTGTGAGACTCGCCGTAGACTTTCAGAAATCTTGCGTTATTTAAGAAAATAATTTTTTGTTTCAAAACGGGGAAATCGAATTGCGTCCAGAAAATTAGCTACGAATCTAGAGGTCCCGGGTTAGATTCCCACCTGGTGCCCTAAGTAATTTCTCGCCCCCCAGCTCCCCCGACCCTTTAGAGGAATTATCCCAAATCTCACCAGGGGTTGGTAAATTAGGCTCAAGTTATGTTTAATACTCCCACTGGCGCCAACACCTCCATATTTTATATCATCACATCACCTCATTACGGGTGTGACGTATATACAACCTCCTATGGTGTGCCCTGGACAACGTTCTGTGCCACCAGAGAGGCTAATTATAGTCTACACATAGGGCAGCCGAATTGGATGTCGTCTCCTGGGATGCCGTACACTTTTTAACAACTAGAGCCATAAAGTTGGTCACTTGCTTACAATAATAATACGACAAACATTCCATCTCGTTCTGAGTTCTTCCTGCTGTTTGCTCGCTATGCTAGGCTACAATAAGTAGCCCCATGGCTTCTTTGGTGCTGACTGACAGCTGACGGCTTTGAAAAGCTACCAGACCAAATTATGTATCCCTACGCCGTGTTACACCGTCTCCATTGCCTTCTACTTAACGACCACAATTAAATAAAAGGGAGAAGGTGAATCTACATAAGGGAAAACATAAGCAGTATTAAAAATATAACAATAAGATGGTTTATTCAGTATAAACGTAGATAAAGCAAAGTACAGTGGTCTCATTATATCATTCTGAATAATGCTGAAAATAATAACGTGAAGCGCAGAATGTAAACATTCCATGTTTACATTTATTACAGGTCGTCTTTAAGAGACACAAAATTACGTAGAATTTAACATCAACAGATAAGTTAAACTACCAAAAGTGAAGTGAAGTAAGATATCCACAAAATGAAACAAACATTAAATATTCTTGCCTGATGGGCTCCTAAAACAATTGCAAGTTACAATACGAAATTTACAAAACATAACGCGAGAGTTTGACTTCCAGACTCAAGTCAAAACCTCCCGGGACTAACTATTTGTTAGAAAAAACTAAAGATTGAAATTTAGAACAAAATTAAATTATATGAAAAAATAACAAGCATGATTTTATTTCTACAGTCGCGTGAAATAGCAAAATACAAAAGTCCACACATTTTAACATTTTACATTTAAATTCACTCAATACAAAATTACCAATGGTGGATTTCAAACCAAACTAATAAACTAACAAACTAACCAACCGCGCCTAAGTGGCGGAATACAAGTTACATTTAAGCGACTGAGATAATAAAGAGAAAAGTTAAATAATAAGCAAAACACAAAATAAAGATTTTAACACGAAAATATTATAAGTCGAAAATGAATAGAGTTCTTTATAAGTAACAGCCATAGTTACGTTCCAATTTATTATGTATGAATGTTTATCCGATCATTGTCCAGGTCGATGACAATGATCCGTCCTCGTTCGTAGATTTTAGATAGTCAAAGTTTTTAGACAATGTCAGCCTGTTTTATAGTGATTTTTCGTTGCACGGAAAGAGGGGAGGTAATTTCTAGCACGTAGTTGCTAGCTGTCATCGGTCACGTAGGCACTTTGTAGGGTTGTTCCATCGGAAAATTAGAACAAGTCGGCGATCATTGGATGTTTGTGTTGTTTGGGGAAGTTCATCTGACATCCGTCAGAGGGCGGGTGGATTGTTGTCTTCTAGCGTACTCCCTGTTGTCATTCCTTAGTTTCAATCTGACTAGACGGAGAATGACCACGCGTTGATTGTAGACTTTCGTTAGCTCGGCCCATTCTTCACATTAGCTGCACGATGTAGTTCAGCTTTGGTGGCGGCTAGTGATAGAAGATTTCAAAGGTAAGTTCCTGAACAAATATGAGTGTAATATTACAGAAGATTGTACAGCATGAAATATACTGTGTCGTATTATCTTTCCGTATTAGCCTACAGGGACTACAACAGAGAATAGTACCATTGTAGGGATTCTATTTGGGTCGGAATTATTGAGTGGGTGGTATGAATTCTTGATAGTTACGTATCAACATTATAACGGGATGGATCCAATTGTAACTAACTGTAAGTTAACGTTACAGCCGAACCATATGATCTGCAAAAAACATGTGTATAGCAGCTGTCACTTCTGACAGTAAAAATCTAGGTATATACCTAACTGTTGACTGTCAGAGGTCAGCTGTGAACTGTCAGTCAGCACCAAAGAAGCCATGAGGCTACTGTAGTTTAGGTTAGAGTTTATGTAACATTTGACTGTAGAATTGAATATCTCAGTTTTGAAATCAAAATAAATTGTTATGAACCTATACCCAAAATTTCCTTCTGAGTGGACACATCTGACAGTTCAAAAAAGTTACTAGATCCAATGTCACGTTTTCATGTGTTGAGCCATGTGATTTTCATTTGTCACTTTTGATATAGTTATATTATTACTAACGATTGAATAGAAAGTATAATTTAGTGAAATAATATCAATTTGGACCACAAACAATATGGTTGTATTTTCTAAAAGGTGCTGCAAATATCGTAATCAAACCATCTAACTTTCCTTGAACAAATAAATAGTCATTTATAACATGGTCAAAAAAGAACTTTCTGATATAATCGAGGATTGTTTTAGTGGTTTTAAAGCTTCAGCACACAGTGTGTTTGTGTGTTTCTCTTTATTGCCTTCTTTTTATTTTTCTTTCTCTCCGTTCTCTTTACCTCTCATTTTATCCCTTTGTTCCTCTCGCTCTTTCTTTAATTCTTTCTACCTATTTATCGATCTCTCTTTCTCTTCCTCGTTTTATTTCCCTCTATCTCTTACATACACAATTTTTTTATCTTTTAACATAATAAATTTCTGTGATAAATCAAACTAGTAATTTAATCTCGTATTAATATTACAACATAATTATCAGGATTATATTTTATCTAAGGTTCAGATTCTATTTTAATTTTTCTTTGAATTGTTCATTTATATTTATAACTATTAGTCTATATATACGTCCAATATTACTTTTTTTATACTTAAAATCAAACTGTCCATTATATATTTTATCACTATTTTAACAGATTGTCTTAGAACGTATCCAATAATTATCATCTCACTGCACAATTCAGAACTAAAAGATGTTGTAATGCATCAAGCTTGAATAACTATACAGGGTGGATCGGAAACAATTAGACGTCTATGCTGAGGAAAGTGATGGACAACTTGCTGAGTTTGACTGACGTCCAGTGGAACTCTCCTGAGTGACATTATCTTCAAAAAGGAGAAATTGTAGTTTGCTTCTATTTAGCTAGTGAATATTTACTTTTCAATTAAAGTGTTAATTCTCAAGTGACTAATAGTCTCATTGTTTCGGTCCCACTCTGTATAATTTCTTATCAAAAATATCTCAAGGTAAATTACCTCCCTGAGTTAGGTGTTTTCCGTGGGGTGTGAAGGGTTTTCTTTATCCAATAAAGTTAATTAAACTAAGTATTGGTTTTTCACCGTTGTTCACCACATATTTGTGTGTTTTTTTTTACCCCTCTTTGCACGCACATTCCTCCACCTTCTCTCTTAATCACCGAGGGGATACGGAAGTCCTGCTAAAGGAAGTGTGGTTCCCCTCCTACGTTGTCTCGCGGAAGAGAAAAGTGGCTGATGGGATGGGGTGTAATTAAGCCATCGAGTCTTGTGGTTTAGGGAAGTGCAGTGTAAAAGCTCAGGTGTGGGTGTGGTGGGCCTTAAAGGGTGTGGGGGGGGGAGAGGAGTTTCCCACCCAGTTGTAAGCTAAAAGCTCGTCTCAACAAAAAATCTTAGTTTTCTCCAGATCTTACGTGAACTAAGGACGTCATCTGTTTTGCCTGATTGTTTTGACGTGAATACGTCTTTAAATTTGCTACCATACGGGGGCAATCCAAAAAACCTAATGATAACAAAATCGGGGGATACAGTTTGGTGTTGTAGTTTCGAATCTTTCCTATACATCCAAAATTAAATTATACCACTGGATAGCTAAAGGATCAAAGAATTCATTACATAAGCGAGAACAGTGACGCATCGCGCGCGGTGGAGGGGGAAGCGCCGCCATTTTGAGGTTATTTTGCTGCGTATCGAGATTTGCAATTAGTATAACTTTTGACTCGGAGAAGCTACGATGTTCGTTTAAGTTTAAACGTATTCACGTACAACACACGGCCGTGTCCATGACACAGCCACACCCCATTTTTTTTGTTGCTTTCTTTGCTTAGGGCTATGAACCCAATACCCACTTCCAGCCCATGTCAGGTATTTTAGAAATAGGGTAGGGAAGCTTTACAGAAACACTTTTTCCATTCAGTTGGAATTTTAAGATATTTTGAATTAGGGGATTTTGATGTTGGTGCTAGGAGGGTTATATCGAACATTTATCTTCTACATGGCAGGACCGGATTTGAGGAAGGGTTACGGGGGCAACAGCCCCAGGACCTCCACCAATGCTCGATTTACAAAATATTTATATTTTGGCTTTATATATTGTAATCATTTAGGATCTTAAAACATCAATTGTAATTTATTTCTTAAAATATATAACTTACAGGCTGATTTTTGTTTAAATCAAATCTAATTTCATAGGCATGTCGTGGCAACCCCGCTAGTAAAAATAAAATAAAAAAAGCCAAAGTGCAATGACAAGAAAATACATGTTTTTTTATTTTTTATAGGAACTCCGTCGATAAGTATTGCAACGATAGTAGTTCAGGGGGATGTGTTTTTGCAGTGGCAAAACTTTTTTTTTTTTGCCAAAATAAAAATAAATAAAATACTGATATAGTACAAACATACACTCTAGCCTAATTTTCTTCGCATGTTGATATCAACAGTTCCTGAAGTTTTGAGGTCACCATTTGAAGAAAATTAAACTATATGTTTGTACTGGAGAAGTATTTATTTATTTCGGCAAAAAAAAAAAAAGTTTTGCCATAAAAACTACAAAAAATATTGGTTTTTCTCGCGTCCCCTTCCAACCCACCGTAAGTTCATCATAGCAGGCCGAACTTGGCTTCCGGCTCGCGCGAGGTATGGGAGTAAAATGTAAAAGAAAAGACCTACGATACCCAGAAAGGTGTGCAGGGCATTCGTATTTGAATGATTACTCGACATTTTCCGCGGTGACGATGGGGGACAAAGCGACAAAGTTTCTTGTTAATAAATACGGTATGTCCCTATTATGACAGAATTAAGATTTGTGCACAATTTCTTATCTGTGAAGCCATTCTAAAATGGTAAAAAAACGGCCTTTTCAATTCAGTTTGTTTTCCAAATAAATTTAATATTTCAACAATGTTCACTATCAGGAATTTCTATTAACTCTATATCTCCATTAATGTTTAGTTAGAAATGATCCACGTGCAATAGTGTTGGTGTAAATTAACGATTTCATAGCCGACTGCATCACAGAGTTGATTGGCGTGTGATGCACGCTCTTAATGCATGGTCGATCGAGATCCTATCTCTACGCCGGCCGACGTGGATGTGGCATTTGTAAATTTTATGTTATTGTATTTTAAAGAAAATAAATTCTTGTGACTGTCCTTCCCCCATCAACAAAACCCTGCTTACGCTTATGATTGTGATGACAATATACCATATTTTAATAATATATTTTAACACAAAATTTTTAAAGTAAATAAAAATTATAATGTTAAAACGCCGAAGAAAAAAAAAGTTGGGGTTCCACCGCCTTAAATCCGGCCCTGTACATAATGAGTTAGTTTTCAAGTCTGATATGATAATGCTTATAAATTAACAAATATCTTTCTTTAATGTATTTATAAATATTTAATTTTGTACACCTTTATGTCTTACCAGATTTCAACCACATACATTAATTATTTTACTACCCGCCCCGGGTCGGATAGCTTACGCGTAGTTTCGTGTTGAGCTAGACTACCGAGGACTGGGAGTTCGAGGTTCGAATCTCGGTTGGTGAACTGGGGGTGGTTTTTCCTAAATGGTTTTCACTTTCCTCCACGTATGTGCACTTCCTTTTAAATTCAACCTTCCCAATCCTGATCCATTATCGTAATTAGTACTTAATCGTATAACCCAAACAGGTAGTAAGACGCGGTGCTAAAAAAAAAAACTTTACCTTAACAATATTATATGAAAATCATAAACAAGCAAGTTTGACTTCTTACAAGTCGTGAAGTTTAATGATTTGAAATATTATAATCACTATTTTTAGATTATAGCTGTATTACATTTAATAAAATCGCGCGATACATTTTTTTTATTTTCGAATTCGACCTTAACTCTAATACAATAGTAAAATATTATCATTCTTGGCCACTATAACTGAAAGCTACTTAGAAAACAAAAGCTATATTTTGATTTAAACTGGGTGTACGAGGGGGAAGGGGGGGTTAATTGGTTAAGGATTTCGCCATCAGGATGCTCCAGGTGTAAAATATATGTGCCAGTCCTACGACGTGAGCTCGGAATCTGGCGTTAAAAAGTTTGTAAACCTTTGCCCCTCCTCCATAACTATAGCGCCCTCCCCTAACTCCCTCAAGAGACCCCACGTGGCTCTCAGGGCCCCAGGTGCTACAGACGGTGTACTATCGATCACATGTTCTCCCTCCCTCACAGTCGTCTTGGTTTGGAGGGTGGAAGATACCCGCTGCCACTTCTCAAAACTCTCCACCTGCTGATATCCGTCGAGGATCGGTTTTGTAATCCTGGAAGTTCTGGTTGAAGATACCTTCTCTCTCTTTCACCTCCATCCTTGCAATCAACATTTCCTGTGTCTTTACACTTCCCCTCCCTCCCATGGCTAGGTGTAACCTGGTGTGAAATATACCTCCCGTAACGCTTTCGTGAAATGAGACATTACATCTGTTATATCTTTCTTGTTTGGTTTTTTTCTTTTATCACCGCGTCTTATCACCGTTCGGTTTATACGCTTATGTACTAATACGCTAATGGTTTTAGGGATGAAGGGAGTTATATTTATAGTAAATGAACCTGCATCTGCGTGGAGGTAGAGAGAAAACCAGTTTGAAAAACCACCTTCGTAAACCCGACCGAGATTCGAACCTCGATTCCCGTCATGGTTTTATTTAGTTATTTATTTTTGGTCAAATCTGACTAATAAAAAAAATGTAATATGGATGTGATTGATCATGTTTAAATATTCAAATATGATTGTTATTAAAATTCCTTTTTACTTTCTCTCGGTATATAAAATTCCTTTTTACTTTCTCTCAGTATTAAAATTCCTTTTTACTTTCTCTCGTATTAAAATTCCTTTTTACTTTCTCTCGGTATTAAAATTCCTTTTTACTTTCTCTCGGTATTAAAATTCCTTTTTACTTTCTCTCGGTATTAAAATTCCTTTTTACTTTCTCTCGGTATTAAAATTCCTTTTTACTTTCTCTCGGTATTAAAATTCCTTTTTACTTTCTCTCGGTATTAAAATTCCTTTTTACTTTCTCTCGGTATTAAAATTCCTTTTTACTTTCTCTCGGTATTAAAATTCCTTTTTACTTTCTCTCGGTATTAAAATTCCTTTTTACTTTCTCTCGGTATTAAAATTCCTTTTTACTTTCTCTCAGTATTAAAATTCCTTTTTACTTTCTCTCGGTATTAAAATTCCTTTTTACTTTCTCTCGGTATTAAAATTCCTTTTTACTTTCTCTCGGTATTAAAATTCCTTTTTACTTTCTCTCGGTATTAAAATTCCTTTTTACTTTCTCTCGGTATTAAAATTCCTTTTTACTTTCTCTCGGTATTAAAATTCCTTTTTACTTTCTCTCGGTATTAAAATTCCTTTTTACTTTCTCTCGGTATTAAAATTCCTTTTTACTTTCTCTCGGTATTAAAATTCCTTTTTACTTTCTCTCGGTATTAAAATTCCTTTTTACTTTCTCTCGGTATTAAAATTCCTTTTTACTTTCTCTCGGCACCTCAGATAGAAATGTATTGTTTATCTTTAAAAAAAATTGAACTTAAAGATTTTGATAAATGTTTTATGACCCCTTGAAACAGAAAAAAGTGGTTTTTCGCGTTGTCGTGTGTTTGTATATTGGTCTAGAGCCGAAACCATTTTACCGATCAGGCAAAAACTTGGTATATAGGGCTTTCATAAGGTTCCCCTTAAGATTTTTTAAAAATTATTAGCTATCCGACCCTAAATATAATAGTATTCTACCGACCAAAATAGAAAGAAAGAAAAAATAAGTTTCTCAAAGTCTGCTTAACGATTTTGATTACAATTCATCTATAGGAACTGTTCAACATTACAAACAAAATGGAAATTCTCATTTTACAATGAAAATTATTTTGAAATTATATTATTATATAAGCAGAAATTTTTAATTTTGTTCATATTATATCCGTAACTATTTGAGATACAAAATAACTTATCACTGTAAAGTTGTAGTGCTATAAAAATAAAAATAAATTTACTTGACATATAATTTTATCAACCTAATAGTTTCCCGCCATAAGGAAATATATAATTCAATATTTTTTTATTGAGGTTTTTGAAAATTTTAATTGATTGCTATGATCCCTTGGATGTTTTTCTTTTCTCAATATTTCAATAATAGTGTGTATTTTTTTTCATTCATGCTCTTTTGTGTAATGTTTCTGCAACATTGTATATTATTTAGATGTTTCTATTTTAAGAAAAAAAAGATCGAAAATTTCTGTGCGGTGCATCCTACTATTTTCTTTTCTGTCTGGGTCGAAGAGCTTTTAGAAAATAACAATTTTTGGTTTTGGTCAACATTGTTTGGATCTTACTATATAATTAGTGTTATTTTATAGATATTGTTAATATCTATCTAAAGTGATGACTTTACATATGAATATGTGAATGTAGATAGATAGTTACTTCTCTAGTTGTCAGATATATACTTTACATATGAATATGTGAATGTAGATAGATAGTTACTTCTCTAGTTGTCAGATATATACTTTACATATGAATATGTGAATGTAGATAGATAGTTACTTCTCTTGTTGTCAGATATATACTTTACATATGAATATGTGAATGTAGATAGATAGTTACTTCTCTTGTTGTCAGATATATACTTTACATATGAATATGTGAATGTAGATAGATATTTAGTCCTCTAGTTGTCAGATATATACTTTACATATTAATATGTGAATGTAGATAGATAGTTACTTCTCTTGTTGTCAGATATATACTTTACATATGAATATGTGAATGTAGATAGATATTTAGTCCTCTAGTTGTCAGATATATACTTTACATATTAATATGTGAATGTAGATAAATAGTTACTTCTCTAGTTGTCAGATATGAAATTTGGGCTTCATGGGGCAGTTACATTTGTGCCACTCAAGTTCCATTTTCATAAAATAGAGTCTCAAAACCTGACAGCTATATAAAGTTACTAAATCTACTTTCATGTATTCATACATCAAGCCCTGTGATCTGCAGCTGTTACTATTGATAGATATTATAACAAGTCTACTTATTTAAAAAAAAAATGGTAACATGCTATCAATTATGACTGCGAAAACAAATATGTTTGTATTTGTTCAAAGGCCCTTACTATAAAAACTGATTATTGTTTAAAAGTGAAGTACCTGCCAAAATGCAAATTATAGATATAAAAAAAAGTTGTAATTTAATTCGTGACATTGTTGTTTACCAGGCGTGAACCAAACGTGTGACAGTTATGTGAAGGCCCCAGCGCCATGACCAGTCTCCTGCAGTTGGACAACTTGGACTGCAGTGGCGCCACTAGCGAACAAATCACCAAGCTCTTTCCCAAGTGCCGGCCCCGGGACGTGAACCTGAACCCCATTCTAGCCAGAGATGACAGCAATGACAACACGATCATCGTGATGGACACGGACAATGACAGGTGGGGAGAGAGACACATAGACATCCTTGCGACAGTAGTCACATGGCTCAAGGCGTCCCATTCCCTCGAAATTTGATCGCTGGTTATAGGGAGGTTGAGGTTCAAATCACTGGCTGTATTCGGATAGTCTCAAGGATCCTCAGAACGATCTCCGAGCTATAAACTTGATAAATTCACACTCCCCATGTTCTTCCTATAAAAGACTAGGCCTACATCAAATAATTTGAACAGCAATGATGCTTGCTACATCCGTGAAACCGGAGTGCTACTATCTACCGATACTTTTACCAACTAATGTCAAACGTCATTTATCTTACCTAATGAAAATAAATATACTACGTTGTTTAATATCGACCCTATCTTATTGTTTGCATCGACTGCTTTATGAAAATAAATTCATGCCAATAAACAATTTGCTACTTTTGTTGATAAAAAGTGGTGTGTTGATTACTCAACTTTTAGAAATAACCAACTTATTAATATTGTAAAATGAGTCTGCTTTAGCATCCCTATCATTTAAAATGGCGGGCCACATAAAGTTATCAGCTCTAGCATACGAAAAGTAAATAATAAAACTAGCCATACAAACACCACACCAAGGCTGTGTCGACGAGGTAAAGCTTCCATCTTTGGACTCATGGGCGTGTGAGAGGTACAGCCGCATCCGTGGTGTCGACTCGAACGTACAGTAGCCCCAAGGCTTCTTCTTTGGTGCTGACTGACAGCTCACAGCTGACTTCTGACAGTCAACATTTAGGTATATACCTAAATTTTGATTGTCAGAAGTGACAACTGCTAAACATATGTTTTTTGCAGATCATATGGCTCGGCGTAGGGATACATAATTTGGTCCGGTAGCTTTTCAAAGCAGTCAGCTGTCAGCTGTGAGCTGTCAGTCAGCACCAAAGAAGCCATGGGGCTACTGTAACTACACTTGGTCACTTGATAATCGATGCAACTGACAAGGATACATATCAAAAGGTGACAGCACATAAGTAGAGCATTTGGATACGGCCATTATAGATTTCCCATCTCCACTCCACTCCACTCCACTCTAATGTGGGTACATTTGTTCTGAACTACTTCCTTCATCTCTACCCTTGTGAGCCATCGATAACCATGGTGCCTAGGGCGTCAACCTCGTCTGGTCGCGTTTGCAGGTGACATGAAGGTCGAGGCTCAAAATTCAGGCAAGGGTGTTTTTTTTTGTCCCTCTCTTGTACCCACATTTGTATGGAGGGAGAGTAGAGAACATTTTAAATCAATTCCACCCTCCTCTTCCCAATCCCTTTAGTATAAATCTACAGATAACCCAGGCGGATAGCTAGATGCAGTGCGCAAACAATTAAGCTATAGTTAGAAAACAATAAAGAAAGGTTTGTTTCTTTCTTTTTCAAGCTGAGATTAGTGTTTTTTTTATATAAGATGCTAACAAAATTTAGGGCACCGAGCTATTTAGACTGATGTTACAATGAACTCTTTATCATTCATATCTCACCTGCTTTCACAACTTAATTACTCATTTATACAATAGTATTAGAAACTAGAAAGTTTCTTTTTGTACTTAAAAAAAGTACACCCCTATCCTTAGGTTGAGCTAGTTCTATCCAGTCCACCTCATTACATTTTATCCCTATCTTGAGCTGATTCTATCCAGTACACCTCATTACACCCTATCCCTATCTTGAGCTAATTATATCCAGTACACCTCATTACACCCTATTCTTGTCTTGAGCTAGTTCTATCCAGTCCACCTCATTAAACCTATCCCTCTCTTGAGATAGTTCTATCTAGTCCACATCATTACACCCTATCCATATCTTGAGCTAATTCTATCCAGTACACCTCATTACACCCTATCCTTATGTTGAGATAGTTCTATCCAGTCCACCTCATTACACCCTATCCTTATGTTGAGCTAGTTCTATCCAGTCCACCTCATTAAACCTATCCCTCTCTTGAGCTAGTTCTAACCAGTCCACATCATTACACCCTATCCATATCCTGAGCTAGTTCTATCCACTCCACCTCACTACACCGTATATCTTTCAGGTCCATTTTAATGTTATCCTCCCATCTGCATCTAGGTCTTCCCACTGGTCTCTTCCCATTGGATTTACCAGTTAGTACCCTGAACACAGTTCTAGAATGTCCTGCCCACTGTACTCTATGAGATTTGGTTATCCTAACAATGTCTTGGGATGAGTACAGGGTATGTAATCTCCTCGACTCCCCAATACTTTCATCCCTCTATGGACCAAATATATTCCTAAGTACCTTGTTTTCTAACATCCTAAACAATTTTCATCACGTAAGCTAAGAGACCATGTTTCACATCCATAGAGAACAACCGGTAAAATTATTGTTTTGTAACAATTCTGAGTGTTACATTCCTGGATAGGAGGCGAAATGTCAATAAGTTGGTGACCTGCATTTCCTGACTGTTATTTTCTTATTTTACAATTTAATATAATTATTGCTAGTTAAAATTGTTCCTAACTCATTAACCTTATCAAATGAAATATTGCTTGAAATAATATTTAAATTATTGTCTCTAATTCGTGATTATATACTTAATATTTTTAGCGTTCACTTCTAAACCTATTTCCCTGCTAGACTATAATAAAGTTTCTCATTTTATTGCAACAACTTCCTTACTATTTTCCAACTAAGCTAAATCATCTGGGTATCATATGTCTTATCTTATTTATTATCTATAAAGTTCATCTCAAAAAGTTATCAAAAACTTCCAATAATACTTCTTTAGGGATTTCTCTATAATGTCTCTTACACTAATAACTAATCTTACTAATAATATAAAAATAATATAACTGAAATTATTATTTTTTCTGTCAGTTTGGCAACAAGAGTTTCCAGGTTTCAAATAATGGGCTTACTTAAAAAAAAAACTCAGACTGCACATATAATGTGATATAGAATTGTTAAATTTCAAATTTTGAGTTCATATATGATAAAAAAAAAAGTGTGCCTTTATTTGTTGATATTTCGTTAGATTTTATTTAGGACTTAAGTTAATTCAAATTAATTTTATTTTGCCTATTCACTACTTTGTTGTTAATTAATCAATTAAATAGCATGGGATTAAGTAGATTTTTAAATTACAAATGTACTTTTATTGCGAGAATATATAATTATTTCAAAATTACTAGCACAGGCTAGTTTATCAAACCTGCTTGTGGCTGCTAGTTTAAAACAAATCTCCATAACACACCAACTTAATGTAAAGAAACCAAACACCAAACATAACACATTTTCAACTATACAGCAAGGCCGTAATCAGGGGGGGGGGGTCGGGGTTCAATCCCCCCCCCCGAAATTTTATGAACAAAATATATATGGCTTTAATTATGGTTCAAACAACATCAAAATGAATGTACAAGTACAAATTAGGGGGTTTATGTTACCATAAAACCCTTTAGAGAGCTTCTAGAGCCCTTTAATAATTAGAATTTGTCCTAGCCTCCGTCAATTGGGGGATGGGCCCACCAAACCCCCCCCCCCCCCCTGAAATTATTGGCTGACTATACGGCCTTGCTATACAGGTTGTTGCATTTAATTTGACAACCAAAAATATTTCAATTGCTTTTGGTGATAGATTAAAGAGGTTTTAAGGAAGATTGATTGTTTCAAAGAAGGCTATTTTGACTATCAAAACTTTTTTAAGGTTCACATTTTTTACCAAGCTCTTCAATTATTTTACTTTTTTTATTTTTTAATGTGATTACATAATTTTCGAATTAGCTTGAATACATACATAATGAGTAACTTAATTATTCAATCAAAATGGTAGTATTTAGTAAGAATTATTTCTCTCGGCGGCTTACAGGTGGCATACACAAACATAGCTTCTTCCTGTTTCTCATAAATAAATATCATCTCCGCCTATTTAGCTTGAATTTACACTTAATTTCTAGGGGAATCTGAAAAAATTGTTTTTGTGCTTGTTCATACCACCTGTTAGCAGAAAGTTAGCCCTTAATAGAAATAATCCTTACCTTTCAAAAGTTACGAAATAAACTGATCATTGTGAATGGACTAGTCAACTTTTTTTTTCAGCAACTTGTTACTCAAAATCATCTGAAGGTCATATATTCACATATTGTTAAAAAAAAAATCTTGATGTTACTACAACTCTTCCCCAATAAAAATATGTAGTCAAGTTAAAAACAAATAACACTGATGAGCTTAAAATATTGAAAAATGTTTCTTTGAAATGCCCACCTTTTGAAAAAATCAATTTTTAAGTATTTTTCATATAGGCCTAATAGAAATCAAGAGACATTTTGGGAGGTCAAGTTAAATGGAACATTCTGTATAATAAGTGTATAAACTATGGTTACTGTGTTGCTTATTATGATAGTTGAGATTGTGGTATCTCTGTGTAAAAGCTTAAGTTTTAGCTAAGTCACTTTTCGTTTTCAATTCTAAACTTTACTTTTTCTGTATTCACAAAACATTACTTACATTAAACTCGTTAATTTATTGACTGCTTTTAGTGCTAGCAAAAAACAAATTACTTGAACCCACTGGGATTTATTAGGTGGCTGAACAGTCGGATGAACAAATCCTACCACAACAAAGTCCTGTAACCATTAATTAATTAATTAACTCACATTGTAATCCAATCAAAGCTAGGCCTACTGTTGGCTATTGAATATCGAGCTATATTTTGAGAATAGGAATATAGTACGAGTATTTGGCCAAATTGTTGATTAAAACAATCAGTTAATTAATAATAAACGAATCAAATATAATAAGGGTTGGTTAGATAATTAAGTGTGCTTCCTAAACACCGTGTTATTATTGAAAATATCCCTAAGTCAGGGTGGAGTCAAAACTTCAACAGTTTTTACAACAAAAATCTTTTTTGGGGATTAGATAAATAAATATTGCTTCAATAGATATATTTTAGTTTAATTTTCGACACATAGTGGCATTTGAACAGAAACTTTTAAAATAAAGATAAAGAGTCATGGTAAAATTTTGTGATGCCCATACAGAGTAACTGAAAACCAGAAAAAACACAAGGAATTTTTTGTGTCTCTAAAAAAATCAGGAACTTCACAAAAAACTATAAAAAAAATCTACTTATATATTTGTGAATTTGTGACATTAAACTGCAAGTTTTAAATATTAGATCTATGAATAAAAGAAAGTTTACTGAAAAAGTATGTGTGCTGGTTCAAATACATGTTTACCCCCCACCCCCACCCCACCCCCATACTTTTAAACCTTAAAACATGTTGCTTATAACAACTGTCCATAGATTTCCCAATCAAACTCAAATCATCTTGTTCTAAACACCCAATATTATCCCTTTATG
The DNA here is from genome assembly GCA_033556935.1 of Timema podura. Lineage (NCBI taxonomy): Eukaryota > Metazoa > Arthropoda > Insecta > Phasmatodea > Timematidae > Timema > Timema podura. The sequence goes on from JAVRXN010000006.1 coordinate 26,743,271, forward strand.
CTGCTCTTAAAAGTTTCTAAAAGGATGGTAACTTTTTTAAAAAAAAACTAGAAAATACAGGGAGTTTTTTTTATTAATAAAATAGTGGCAACACTGACACGACAATTATCCAACAACTGTTGAGATCACTATATTTAGAAAATTAGGGCCAGTTTCATAGTCAGATTTAGTACGCCTCAAGTGCGAGTCGATACTAAATACAGGACGACACCTATCTAGACCAAAATGGAATGGGCCAGTTTCGCATATGAAACTGGCCCATTCCATTCAATTTCAGGTAGGTGACGTCTTGTATTTAGTATAGCACCGCACTTGAGGCGAACTAAGTCTGACTATGAAACTGGCCCATAATCTAAGCAACTGAGGAATTATTTTATTTATTTTGGTCAAAAAAAATTTTTTTTAGCTAAAATGTGTACATGTTGACCTTTGCTCTTATTCCCATCCACTGCATCTAATTAAATTAAGCTAACTTTTTTCTAATCACCCGTATTATAATATTACGTGTTCAATTTATAGGAATTAAGAAGTAAGCATTTTAGAACTAGTCTACCCGCATTTGTATAAAAGGAGAGTGGGAAACCATTTAGTAAAAACCAGCCTCAGTAGACCCGACCGGTATTCAAACCTCAATCTCCCCATCTTCAACAGGCCAGTCTAACGCAAAGATTGATGCTTCAGATTGGTCGGCCACTGAAGCAGTTTCAGCTAACTTATTATTACAAATCATCCGTTTTTGTGGCCAAATGGTTTAAGGTGTCAACTTTCATGTCAGACTGACCTACTGATGATGGGGAGATTAAGGTTCAAAAGGTTCAAATGTGGGTTAGGCTTACTGATTGGGGGGGGGGGGGGTGGAATTTTCTAAATAGTTTTCCACTCTCCTTTCACGCAAATGCGAGTAGATTGCCTTTAAAATTCTTCCTTCCTCATCTCTACCCCATTAGCACAATTATCATTAATGTGTATAACCTGAACAGGTAGCAAGCCGCGGTGATAAAAATTTATATATTATTACACATGATGATGAAAGACTTTAGGTTAAAGATAAAGCTGTCCCTAACACATTTCAATTTGTTGAAAAATAACACTTGGATGCAGCAGCATAAAGCAGACTACTGAGTTGCCAGCAAGGCCGTAGCCAGGGAGGGGTTTTGGGGGTTCAAACCCCCCGCAAAATTGTATAAACAGAATATATATGGCTTTATTTATGGTTCAAACAATATTAAAATTAAGATACAAATTCAAATTAGGGGGCTGTGTTACCATAAAAAGCACTTCAGAGAGCTTCTAGAGGTGTTAAAAATTTAGAAATTTTCCTAGCCTTCGGCATTTTGGGGGTTATTTTAACATAAAAAAAACTTCACAGAGCTTCAAAAAGTGTTTAATATTTAGAAATTTTCCAAGCCTTCGGCAGTTAGTGAGTTATTTTGCCGTGAAAAAACCCACTTCAGAGAGCTTCTAGAACTGTTTATCATTTAGAATTTTTTTTTTAGCTTTCAGCAATTGGGAGATCTGCCCACCAAACCCCCCCTGAAATTATTGGCTGGCTACGGCCTTGGTTGCCGTTGGTTGTGGTTTTAATGATAGCTCATAATAGCAGATGATTTCCACACATAAATCATAAGAGGCTCCCTGAAACTATGAGTGAAGAATGACCCTGAATATAAGACTAATCCTGGATAGATTAATGTTAGAGCATTGGTGTGCCAAGCCAAATATACTGAGTTTGAGGCGTCACTTTTCATCTAATATAAATTATTTAATTTTTTCACATCAAGGACAATTGTAATCAATCTCAAAACATAAGAAGAAAAACTAGTATAATATCAAGTATTGTGGTTCTAATTCATAGTATAAATTTAAGAGTATGAATGAGTAATATTTTTTTTAAATACACCACTATACACATAAAATTTCCCCTAAAACATAAAAAATAGCTCATAGAGTCCAATTTTTATAGGAACAAACCTTAACAAATGATAAACACATTTTCTGCTGTCAACTCTGACAACATTTTACTAAATTAATAGTGTTATTTTATAAGTATTAATTATCTCTATCAATCATGAAAGCTGTATATCACTTGACTTGACGTATGAATACGTGAAAGCAGATTTATTAACTTTTTTTTCTCTCGCTTTCATACAGTCCTTTATACAAAAATTGGATGGTACATTATATTCCCTCTCCTTGCACCATGTATATCTAATGGCGATGTTTTCACTATCTAACATTATTCTTTCTTCTAGAATCAATTATGTTGGGTTTTGTTTTTTTACAACTTATTAATGTAAGATGTAATTTGGTTTGTTAACGAGTCAATCAAATGTATATTAGAGAGATAGACACATCATCTCCAAACACCTGGAATCTTAGACCGGCGCAGCACGGCCCATCAGGTACAACCTTCTTGGTTAAAATCGGTTTCTTTCTGTTTCTACCAATTCCCCCCCCTCAAACCCCCCCCCCCCGACTATATTTCTTTTGATTTAATCATGGCCCTCACCCGCTTTGATGGTTCACGTGTTTGCCGAAAACTAGTGAGCAAAATGTTTCTTAGAAGCGCAGCAATTCACACGCTAGCGGAAGAGTGTATCTGACCCATGATCCCTTTGCAAAAATTATTATTATATATCCGCGTCTTACTACCGTTCGGGTATTTACCACTTACGCTAATGATGCAATGGTTTGGGTGATTGTGAGATGAATGGAGGATCTACAGTTTAACGTGGATATCCGAACCACGGTGGAGGCTTGGCATTCCTCACATTCACAAGTTGTGATTAAACACGTCTTGTCAGAGTGAAGAAGGGTTTTGGCGATATGATAAATCTGTGCCGGGACCGAGGATTGAACCCGGACCCTCAGACAGAAGTTTTGACACGCTTACCAATAGACCACCAGGTACACCCTTTGCAAACAAACAGCTTGTTGTTAATATATTTAATTTTCTAGTTGAAAACAGATATTTTGGAATATTGTCTCGATGGATGGTATTTAAATATGGTTATTGTGTCTAATACAAAAAGGAGAACAATAACCACATTTTTTTATTTAAGAAGTTATTTCAAATGGGTTTACATTAGTAGACACAGTTGTATGCTTATATCTCATTTGGTAAACAATTACTTGCACTGATTCGCATGCACATTTATTGATTCGGTTGGTTAGAAATTTTATTTGTTCTTCCAATCAGATTTTATGGAGAAGTGCGGACAAAGCCGATTGTGTCTACTAAAACAAAGGGGCCAACGCAATTACACTGATATCTTATAATTTGCTTTATATTACCCAGGTGACAACATTTATGTTCTGCTTTGTTTTTTTTTGGTGAACATGTGAATCCACACAAAAAAATAAAATAAAAAATTATCGCCCATCATAAGTCCAATTTTTTTTTTGTGGCTTTCAGAAGAAAAAAAACCCTCTATCAGACCTTTAGACATGAACACATTTATAATAAAACAAACTCTCCATCTTTCTATATCTTTGTGGTTTGCTTGGTAACGGCGTTTTAATTCTATTTCTCTTAAATTTGTTTTTGCTCTGTGTGTGCCCCTGCAGGACGGCGGCAAAGCACCGCGTGCATGAGCTAGGAGCACTCGCATGCCACATGTACGTGTCAGCGGTGTGTGTGAGTGTGTGTTGTGGTGTGTTGGTGTGTTGAAGGTGCACGAGGCGGACGAGGGGGACGAGGGGAACTGCTGTGACGACAATGACGATGATGACTCCTCCGAAGGAGAAGACACGCACGAAGAGGAGGACCTCATCATTGACCACACGCAACACGGCTTGGTCAGTATCGTGAGGACTCTTGGTGGTTCATGCGGCCTAAACCTGGATTACTAGCAGTTGGGGGGGGTTAAGATCCAAATCTTGGTCAGGTGCACTAAAAGTGGCTTTCCAATTGTAATTTAACATGGTGGTTCTCACACACTACTTAAACACTAATGCAGCTACATTTCCTTAAACAAACCTGCTCATCACCTTCTACACCTTATTCTTGCTAAAACGGCTACACTTTCTCTAAAGTCTAAATAATTCTACTAATCATCTCTACCATATTATAGTAGCACATAATCATTATTAAAACAATAGTATCTTGGGTGAATCCACACCTTAGCCAAATCTGTAGCGTGTCTGCCTACTGAGCTAAAGGTCCTGGGTTCAATTCTTGGCATGGCCGAAAAATGTATTATTGGTGAAATGTATGGGTTTACCCTTCCACAATGTTGAATTAACGGGTGGGGACTGGATGTCGTTGTCTGTCCTAGTCTTAAGTTAGATTACAAGGCTATATGAAGCTATTGACAGGCCATAGCATCAGCCGGTAGTTGTAAAATTATATTGGCTTGAATAAAAACTGAACCTGCCCCTACTGGCTGGAAACAGTATGGATGTAAGTGGATTATCAATGTGTGAATATCTGACACCTTTGCTCAGTTGATTTGTACTTTTGTATAATGGCTAGGAGTTTCAGGTTAAATCTCTGGCATGGGCAATATATGCTAGGAGATTCCTTAAGGAAAAAATTCTATATTTTCTTATGTGTGTTACAGTTCAATTCAATTTGTAGATTATCTTAATTCACTGTACCCTCACCCTGATAGGTATTAAGTAGGAAGGTCAATTCTATTGCTCGATAACTCCATTTCTTATTTGTTTCAAAAGAATCAGAATCTATTTAACAATTTTTTTTTATATCTTGAAACGAAAAAAACAAAATTCAAAATGGGATATATTTCTCTGTGACCACAAATAGTTATTTTGTGGTTTCACTTTTATACTGGAAAATTAATATACTGATTTTGCATACTATCAAACATGGCTATTTCATCCAAGTATTTTTTCTACTACATACACTTTTGTAAAAGATTTTTAACACCATTATTGTACGTTATATAAATAAATAACATTTTAATGTGAGGTTTGATACAAGGAACAGTACTTCATTTATAAATGTTAAGGAATCAGAATTAGAATCGAAAAAAACATGAGTCGGGATTGTGCTATTACATACAGTCCAATTTTTGCAAGAAGGCACTTATTCGAAAGCTAGAAAAACTACTACATCTACTTTCATGTATTCATACATCAAGTCCTGTGATTTCCAGTAGTCTCTTTTGACAGATATTATCAATGCTGGCCATAAAAAAACATGTTAGGTTTCACTATGATGTAGTAGGTTAGGCTGCTTCAACATTTTTCTACCCAAAGGCCAAATTTGACTATCACTTTGCTTTGCAGGCCGAAGATATATTTACTAGTCACATCAATCTAATACAAGCCTAATAATAACACATAATAAACAATTACTTTCACTATTTTTATACAAATTGTAATTATGGTTTGTAGAATTTTTCAAATTTAAGTGGCCGGAAATGTTTATTACTCTCTGAAAATAGTATTTTGACAGATGCACGCATACTCACTTTCATAAAATAACTTAGCATTGTGTGTGTATGTATATATATATATATATATATATATACATACACACACAATGCTAAGTTATTTTATATATATATACACACACATATATATATTATATATATATATACATACACACACAATGCTAAGTTATTTTATGAAAGTGGGTATGCGTGCATCTGTCAATATATATATATATATATATATATATATATATATATATATATATATACATACAAATAAAAATCTTTATTTAAAAAAGTCATGATTGCATTTTAGAATGTATTTATTTAATTAATACAAAAACAAGTAAAAAAATGTAATATATATGTAATGTATATGTAATATATATAAATGTAATATATATATATATTAAAAAACTTTTTTTACTTGTTTTTGTATTAATTAAATAAATACATTCTAAAATGCAATCATGACTTTTTTAAATAAAGATTTTTATTTGAATCATTAATTCTTTCACATCTACTACCAAAGGTTTCCCTTTAATTTCTCAACAGGATACTGTGAGAGCCACATTTGGCCCGCGGGCTGCCGGTTGGACCACATTGATGTAGGTTATTAAAGGCAAGACTGCAGAGCCTTTCATGGAAAATGAAGTGTACCTGTTTAACCTCAGGTCAGACTTGCAACCATTTGTGCGCCATAGAACAGACGTTGTGTTTGTTGTGTTCAGACGGAGGGGGACGCAGACGTGATAGTTCTGACCGGCACCAAGGGGGGCACCTACAAGCTCCGAGACTCTCGCATCATTGAGATAGCCGGCGGTCGCGAGGTGTTCTCTCAGAGCCGCAGCAAAGCCGTCAGGAAGTCTCGGTTCGTCGACGAGATGGAACATGGGAAGAGGAACAAGACTCAGGGGGTGTGGGAACTTAGGGCTAGGTAAGTTTGTTGGAGGGGGGGGAGGGGGGGGGGATCTTGACTATTTACACCACTTACAATTTCACAGATACCAGAGTTCTCCATCTGATATGGACTACAAAAAGGAGTAATGGGACGTTGATTTCAGCTCAACTTTTTCATTAAATTAACTTAACTTAACTTTCAATTTATATGTATTGTAATCAAAACTTTTGACTGGAGATGTTAACCTATTTTAACTTGTTGTTTTAAATAATTTTAATATCTTTCATTCTTGTATTAAACTAAGTTTGTATTGTAATTTTAATATGTTATGAATGATAGTTTTACCATTTGATTATTTTAAATGCTCTAATTATTGAGTCAATGAAATATTTTAGTATTATAAAAACTCTGAAGTAATATAAAACTATGTTGTGATAATAGCTTGAGTCATCTTAGAATGAAATATCACAAACAATTGAAGAACTAAACAAATACTGAGGGATTTAATTGCATTGACTTATATAAATAAGCACAATATAATATTATTTGAGGCATAAATTGTGGATATAGCTTAATAAAAAACTTCCTACTCACTTTATTCTCACTAACTTTCTCCACACTTCCCTATCCATGCATACTCCCTTAGCTTCAAAAACATCCATACACCGAGCCATACACACTCTTTTATTATTAAAGGTGACCTGGTGGTCTAGGGGTAAGGTGTCAGACTTCTGTGCTGAGGGTCCGGTGTTCAATCCTCAGTCCCGGCACAGATTTATCTGATTGCCAAACCCTTCCTTCACCTTTGACAAGACGTGTGTTAATCACAACTTGTGAATGTGTGGAATACCAGTCCTCCACCGTGGTTCAGATTCCACGTTAAACTGTAGGTCCTCCATTTCATCTCACAATCACCCTACCATTACACATTAGCGTAAGTGCGTACAACCCGAAAAAGTAGTAAGACGCGGTGCTAATAATAATAATAATAATAATAATAATAATAATAAATTTATTATTGAAACCCTTAATGTTTCTCTTTTTCACACATTCATCTACAACATATAACCACGTCTTACATAGCCTTCCACTTCTTATAATCCATACACTCTACCTTCATATATTTGCTTCGTTACTCGACCCTCACTCATCCTCTCAACATGCCCAAACCAACGTAAGCCGCTTCGTTTACATTGACCTATTGGATTCCCTCACTCCTTCAACACCCATTCACTACTGACTCTGTCCATACGAGTTTTTCCACATGCATTTCCTAGATATATAGATGAACATACAATAGTCATACTTTGATTTACCTTTGAAAATATGTCAGAATTTCGATTAGAGCTCACTTTGAATTGAATAAGTAGACTTTGTGCCCCATAAATAAAACCAAACCTTATGTATCGGGTTATGTGTACTATGGGTGGTTTTACCATGCTTTGGTGTGTCATGGTTGCCATACGTCTGTAAAACCGGGAACACACCAAGAATTTTATGGAAAGAAACTAAAAAAAATACTGGAATGTTTGTGAATATGTCACATTAATCTGCAAGCTTTAGATAGTAGGCCTTTGCATAAAAGAAAAAGTGAATTGAAGAACTGAGAACGCTGATTCTAATACTGCTCTAATACACCTCCTCTATTTTGTTTTGTTGTGTAGCGACTGCGTACATTTCCTCTTAAAGCTCGAATCATCCATCCTGTTCTATTCACCGGCATGACTTAACAATAGTTCATTTTATAAAAAAAAATATATCCCTCTAAAGTGTTTGGAAAAGTGTAAATCTCTTCTGTAAAAGCTAGAAAATATAAGATATAGTGGCAACACTGCCAGGCAGTGTAAACTAATAGTGTTTTTTTTTTCCATTTAATGTGATTTTGCAAAGAAAAGTGACGTATTTGTCCTTAAATAATTCTTCCCTCAAGAATTTAACATAAAACAGTGAAAATAACAATATGTTTTATTCATTGCTAAACATATAAAATACTGAGAAAACTGCTTGATTTTATTATCTGGAAAATCTGGTAAAGACATGAAACTTAAAAAATATATCAACCCTGTTGACGCACTTACTCTAAACAATTTTCCTCATCCCCAAACCTTAGTGCGTGATTACACAAGTTTACTGTAGTGGCTGACGCACTCCACAGTCACTGTAGTCACTGTAGTGGCTTAAGTTGGCCACTGCAAGATTTTCAGGCCAATCGAAGCTATGGTGGTGACGTGCGAGAATAATGGACTGTTGTTGCGTCTCCTGTCTAGAAAGAAGAAGCACAGGTGAAACTGTCTAGGTTTCATGTGAATAAAATAAAACACTTTGATTTTATGGGAGCAATATTTGATTAATTTTTAACAACAACAAAAGTTTTGCTATAAAAATTGTAAAAATACTTACTTTTTCTTGCTTTTCCTGTATCCCCACCTTAATGTTGGTGGGACTGGGTATTGTGTATGGTTGAATGCTGATATAATCAGTTGATTCAGAAAGTAATCACTAAATTGCCCAAATTAAAAACAAACTATAATCACTAGGATTTACCTGTTTAGTTGCTTGAGTAAATTGTCATTGTCGTCATCATCAACAACAACAGCAACTGTTTCCAGCCTGTGGCAGGGTCAGTTTAATAAAATGGCTCCAACTTCCCCTATATTTCCACCATTCTTTCTCCTTTAATTGTTTTCATTCTTCACTCACTTGCACACTTTCTTTTATCTGCTCCTTCCATCTCTTTCTTGGAATCCTCTCCTTTTCCATACCCTATAACCCCACTCTTTCCTGGATAACTTCACCCCTAATCAGTTTCTACTCATGCCATCTAACATGGTCCTCCCAAACTTCAATCCTAATCTGTTTATACTCATGCCATCTAACATGGTCCTCACAAACTTCATTCCTAATCTGTTTCTACTCATGACATCTAACATGGTCCTCACAAACTTCATTCCTAATCTGTTTCTACTCATGCCATCTAACATGCTCCTCACAAACTTCATTCCTAATCTGTTTCTACTCATGACATCTAACATGCTCCTCCCAAACTTCATTCCTAATCTGTTTCTACTCATGCCATCTAACATGCTCCTCCCAAACTTCATTCCTAATCTGTTTCTACTCATGACATCTAACATGGTCCTCACAAACTTGATTCCTAATCTGTTTCTACTCATGCCATCTAACATGCTCCTCCCAAACTTCATTCCTAATCTGTTTCTACTCATGACATCTAACATGGTCCTCACAAACTTCATTCCTAGTCTGTTTCTACTCATGCCATCTAACATGCTCTTCACAAACTTCATTCCTAATCTGTTTCTACTCATGACATCTAACATGGTCCTCACAAACTTCATTCCTAATCTGTTTCTACTCATGCCATCTAACATGCTCTTCACAAACTTCATTCCTAATCTGTTTCTACTCATGACATCTAACATGCTCCTCACAAACTTCATTCCCACGGTAGGAAAGTGCTTAAGTAAATAATAAATATAAAACTTGTGGTATCACTTTTAGCATGCTTTTCTTCTGTATTGCAGGTGTGCGGACTCAAAGAAGCAGCGCAACGCCCGGGAGGTGACAGAGACGATGTTCTCGACCGAGGTGCGGTCGGTACGCCACCAGAGGCAGCAACCCCCCGAGAACAACATGGCGGCGGCTGTGGTTGGCGGCCGAGAGGTGGTGGTGTTTGACGACATAGGGGAGGAAGACTGGAGGGGGCTGCGTCTGGACCTGCAAGGGGTCACGGCCTTGGAACAGAACGGTGGGGACCGGGAATCCTCGGGTAGCTCCTCGCCGATCGCACACACCTACCATCGCAACGCTACAGACTTTTTCAAGGTCACTCACTACCTTTCTTTTTGCTGTGGTTGGCTTGTAGTTTCTTAGATTATTGAAGCTATCATCAAATTTCAATATCGGAGATATCTCTTGATAGTGATAATTTTACAAATATTTAAATATAGTGGACTTATCACACCAACACACTGCCACTGTGGTGCCTACGATTTGTCCTTTGCGTAAGGTCATTTATCACTCAATAGTTTTAAGGTAAGGTCTGTGATGAATGTGTGGGATCATCAGCTAATTAGAGCTATTAGAAAAAACATCCACCAGTGACTCTTGAGACAGGAGTTTATGCTGCTGCTAAGACAAAGGCCGCAGATTTGATTGCCGTGTCTTTGAGTCATTTTTCACCTATATACAAATGGTTTTATCTAGAGTTGGTTGGAATCCAAATCACTAACTTATCCTCATATCCAGAGTCTCGACTCTGAATTTAAATTTTGGAATAATTATGAACATAATTGAAAATATAAATATAATAGAAAACTAAATGTTAACATTCATTCATATAATCTATTTATTATAACATTCTTACATTTGGTTAAGTGTTAAATTACTGGTCTAGGGCCTGGTTGTTAAGTTCATCCAATAATTATAATATATTTTGAACCACCTATAAGCACTGCTCAAAAACAAATTTCATTTAAAAAATTGAAAAAACATAATTTTTTTAAGCATTTAAGTCTCGAATCTGAAATTTTGTCGAATCTCAAAATATCCCTAAGAATTTGAGGGGTTCAAAAGATTCTAAGGCTCATCCTTAATAATAACAGTTGTTTAGTCTTACTACGACTACTACTACTACTACTACTACTATTACTATTACTATGTTTTGAACAGGATACAATGAAAGCATCAAAATATTGAATTGTGTAAATATATTGTGTTGATTCCCTTTTATATGTGTCTATACTGTGACACCCTTGCAAAAGGAAGTGCATTCAGGGCAAGAAAAACCAGAGGTCACAAGAGAAAACAGTGTTTTATTTATTCATAATCTTACAATGCACTAATAGAAGAAAAAGGCAGTATGGAATTCAAAACAAGTGAATTTGAGGTTCAATTAGCCTTATGTAAATACAGATACGTCCCACAGGGGTAGAGAACCCATTGAACTAATTCCTAGTCAAACATTTTCATACGCACGGCAGAAGGCCGCGCTACCAATATAACAATACTCTAGTAGAGCTATCAAAAGTGAGACAGTGCAACTTAAACGCTAAACTCCACCAGACTTTGTCTTTTCTAGGATAACCTAAGTCCAATATAGCTCTAACCATGTAAAAAATTACACTCGCACAACAATTACTAAAGTACCCTGTAATTTATAGACATTAATGGGCCAAGACGGCTATGTCCGTCGTATAACAATATTGAAACTGAACGTTTAGACACGCTGTAGTGGGATATCCCCATAGCTAAAGTCTATTAAGGTTCACAATAATATTTAAAGTTAACATACGCTAACATAAATTTACTCTAAGCAAAATACATCCTTGAAGTATATCTAAGCCTATCATACAAATTTACCCTAAACAAAATAACGTCTTTGATGAATATCTAAGTCTAACATATAACTATAAGAGTACATCGTGCCCATTGAAGTACTATCTAAAATTTAAGTTATAATTTACAATTATTATTTAGTTTTACAATCTAGTCGATGTACCCAAAGTTTTACTAGTAATAGTAAACAGAGAAACTAGCGCAAAATACATAAGTGACAGTAAGAGCGCACTGATTAAATCAAAAGGTCTCTATCGCGACACCTAATTTTAAGCAAAGACGTGGATTAGCCACAAAAAAAACCATAAACCATAATGTAAGTTAGACCCATTGAAGTTAAACCCAAACAGTAATTTAGAACAACAATTCCCCCCATAATATTGCCAAAAGGAATTTAGAATAATAATAACAATCTCAGAAGAGACTAAAATCGGCGCCCTCACCTTCTCAATGCCAGTGGTATAGTTAGTGATGAACTAAAACTTGCAGGCTATTTTATAGCAATTCTAAACTTCAACCTCTTCCTCAGAGAGGGGGAATTCAGGGGGAAAAGAGAACAAAGAAAGGAGGCGAGCAGCGCTCAAGGTGGGAAAAAGGGGTAACTCTGGGAACTTATAGATCGCGCTGATAGAATTCAATTTGGAGAACCGGAAACAACTTGAATCAAGTTACAGTTTATATTCCTTGTGGGCGGGGCAATAATCACAGGTGGACTGCGGACTCTAGCCCCACTTTAGTCCGTAGCGAGATTTTCTTGGTAGTGTTATCATGATGAGAGCAGTCGAGCGGGCCGTGTTCAACAGGCTGATGGTGAGTAAGGCCCATATAACTCAGCGTTGAACTGTTTGTGTTCGTTCATGTTTGTGACATCGTTACAATACATCTTTCTTGCACCTTCTTCCAACTATAGATAAATATGTGTTAGTATTTCTACTTTTATTTGTTCTTTATTTCTCTACATTTTCATCATAGTTTTTAATTAAATATTATATTTGGTTTAATACACTACATCGCTATGAATGAAAGAAGGTACAAGAAAGAAGGTTTTGGTACAAATAAAATGGAACAAACATAATAATGGCTTTTACGATGAAAAGATGAACACAGTTCACACTTAGCACTGCTGCCACTGGACAAAATCATAAAGGGTCACATAATTAGATTGTGTTCATTAAGGTCATAGAATTAGTTTTCAGTTCATGAATTTTTTTTACCCAAACTCATTGTACAGGCTGGAATAGTACTCTTCTCATAGCGTGCTAAAAACTGGGTTAAATTTACTACCCAGTGATGACATAGTTCACGAATGAATATAAAAAAAGACAGAAAATAAATTGAGTTAGAAAAAATGCAAAGTGTTATCAAGGATGTGGGTGGGCATTCTTCCTTACTCTTTTTTTTGTGAGAATGTTTATATATATATCATTATCATAATCAACTGTTTCCAACCTGTAGCCGGTTCATTTTTAATAAAATGCCTTCATTTTTCTCTTTACTTCAACCATTTTTTCAACTTTAATCACATTCTTCTCCTATCGCTTGCACACTTTCTGTTATCTGCACCTCCTTTCTCTTCCTTGATCTCCTTTGAAGTCTTTTACCTACCTACTTCATCTCCATCATTCTCTTTGGCATTCTCTCCTTTTCCATCCTCAATACATGCCCATACTATCTCAGTCTTGCTTCCTCCTCTACTATCTATTGTACCCCCACTCTTTCCCGGATAACTTCATCCCTAATCTTGTTTCTCCTCATGACCGCTAACATACTCCTCACAAACTTCATTCCCATGTCCTCCACTTTCCTAGTCTCTCTTATATTCACTGTTCATGTTTCTGCTGTCCGTGTGACAATAGTTACAAAGTACGTCCTGAACAACACTTCCTTACACTTCAAGGGCGCTTCTCTTCTCCATAGCAGGTATCTTACACACCTATAGAACAACTCTCCATAGCAGGTCTCTTACACACCTATAGAACAACTCTCCATAGCAGGTCTCTTACACACCTATAGAACAACTTTCCATAGCAGGTCTCTTACGCACCTAAAGAACAACTCTCCTCGCTGTCCTCTTCTCATTAGATCCTCTCTATTTCCACTCTTCACCTCAATATTTATGCGTATCTTATGAAATATGGCTTACGTAATTCGGTGGACTGTAAGAGCTAAGTGAAGGTTATTAAACTTGTGTTCAGGCGGTGACGTCGGCCTCTGACCTAGACGGGGATTCCCTCTCTCCGGAGCACAGCAATAACAAGGTGGCTCGCATCATCGGGAACTTGCCCATTGCGGAATATGAGGGCTCTCCCCGGCGCTACGGCCCCAGGCAGCTGGACGTGTCTCAGTCCCACCCTGTACTCCCCAGTGCGCAGAGCTTGCTGGCCTCACCCTCGGTGTACCCTCCTCGGCCAGGATTCCCTCAGGTGTGTACCATTTATCTATCCGTATCCCTTCTCCAGGAACAAGTATGATTAATACATGAGGACTTTGTTTCCCGTCTCCTTTCCAGGTGAATGCCTATTGTTTCCTTAAAATGTACCCTCTTATTACTATTTTCATAGATTTGGTGGTTTTAAGTTGAAGTTCCTGAATTATGGAAGAATAATTTAAATTTTAAAAAAATATATTAATTAATTAAATTAAGAAATTTAAAAAATGTATTTTTTATAAATTTTAAATAGGATTTTTATGTTGCTTAGGCATTAATCCCACCATAATAAAATAAAAATTTGGAGTTGAAGCAGCCATCATCACCATCACCATCATCAAAAACAACAACAACAACTGTTTCCAACCTGTGGCCGAGTCAGTTTAGTAAAATGCCTCCATCTTCCTTTATCCTTCCATCACTTTTCCTCTTTTAATTGCTTTCGTTCTTCTCCTCTCACTACACACTTTCTGTTATCTGCTCCTCCCATCTCTTTCTTAGCCCCCGTTGCGAAATTTTTCATACTTACTTCATTTCCACCGTTCTCTTTGTCATACTTCCCCTCTCCATCCTAATTACATGCCTATACCATCTCAGTCTTGCTTCCTCTACTATCTCATGTACTCCCTGTACTCGCACTTTGTCCCATCCCTAAAAATAATACACGGAGTTCAAAATATATACTTAGCTCTCACTAGTTATAAAGACAAATAATCTTCAAGTGACTTCGCTATTTATATAATCTAATCTAAGTGGTAGGGGAGGAAGCTAACCTTAAAGGATGTTTAGTTTAGGCCATGATAAAAAACAAGTAAACTTATCTCTTCACACTTTAATCTTCTATTTGATTACACAGCTTCACATTGAATTTAAAATTTCATAAATATTTCTTTTTCATATTAACCCTTTTAGTGCCACATCAATATAATGGATCTCTTACCCGCCTCAGTCGCGTAGTTAGCTAATGTGCAAGTTTTATGTTGAGCCAGCCTGTCGAGGACGGGAAGATTGAGGTTCGAATCTCGCTCTGGTGAACTGGGGGCGGTTTTTCCTAAATGGTTTTCCATGCTCCCTCCATGCAAATGCGGGTCCATTTCCTCTAAATCCAACCCTACCAATTCCTAACCCATTAGCGTAATTAGTACTTAAGCGTATAACCCGGACGGGTAGTAAGACCCGATACTAAGTATTATTATAATAGATCTGTTTGCGAAGAATGCCACGGCTATTTCACAATCCTTGCACGTTTGTAAAGTAAATCTTGCCAAATGGTTATTTATGGTATTATTTCTCAAATTATTATATAAGTTTTACCCACGTATACTCTTCTACAATAGAGAGAAATGTTCTTGTTCCAGTTAAATAATACAGCTCATCCTTATCTATCAGTTAACAACAGAGCTAATGGAAATCATGGAAGCTGATTGGATCAGCATTTGGCACTCAAAGGGTTAATAAGATAGACATAAGAACTACATTAAATTAGCTGCTACATATTTTAAAAAGTAACTAAAACTTACAATTTGTTGTTTCTGCTCTTTTGTCTTTTTATGTATTTATTAATATGAAAAAGTAATATTTTCAAAAATTAAAAATAATGTGTAGTTGCAGAAGTGATCAGAAGATGAAAGTGCAAATGAAATGAAGAGATTAGTTTATTCAAGGTCTTACCTAACTCTCTTTTCAGGTTGGCTTCCTTCCCTATCAGGTACATTAGATTACGGGTGTGTGATGTCCACTTTTTTTAATTTAAAACAAAACAAAACCAAATCAAATAATATGAAACATTCACGAAGTAAAACAAAAAATATAATGTAGGGAAAAAAATATTACCTGTTGCATAGCTTTCTAATTATAGGTATTAAGTGTATTTTACAAAATGCTTTATTCTAATTATGATCAACATTTTTGTAATAATATAAATTATGTTATTATTACAAAATATAATTTAACTGCGAATATTTTTATTGGCGAAACTTCCTAATTGTCTAAACCAGAATCATACTTTTTAATCAAAGTCAAAGATGACAAATATTTGAAGTGAGGTCAACGTTTTCGAATTTTGGCACACCCCTACATTTTATAATTTTACAGTAATTCTATTGCAATACAAAGCAATAAACCATTGTTATTTAAATTCCATCCTTTTATACGCAACTTAAACTAGTTTAGCTCATGAATTATGCACTCTCTTTTATAGAAATCATCATTTGATATGCGCAAGGAAGTGATTGTGAGAATATATTAAATTAAAATACAAACGTCATTATTGTTTTAGTTACAAAGTACTTTGTATACTAATATGTATTTGGTATACCAGACCTGCATATAGATAAATATATAGGTCATTTAAAGTTTACTTAAAATGTGTATATGTGGCCATGTGTGTATTGTTTTATAGAAATTTTGGAATATTTACTAGCTAATCAAGAAAATATCATTTTTGCTTATTTTCAAACACTCAACCCATTGAGTAAGTTGATAATTTTCTCGAAATATTTTATAAGTTTTCTTGCTTGTAGCTATATTTACTATGAAATAAGCATTTTTTTTATATTACTTGTCAGCAATTTACTATTTTAATAAGTTCATTAAGAAAATATTGATAACATTCATAACTCATAAGCTATTTTTTTTAGTTGATTTTAATTCAAACTTTGTAAGAACATAAATGTTTGAATAGAAGTTAGTGAAGTGTTTAAATAAAAAATTAGAATTAAAAAATTATAATATTTTTATTTACATGTGAACACCTACGCTTTAAATCAGGTATGGGCAAATTACAACCCGGTATTCAATCTGGCCCGCGGGATAAATAAGTTAAATGTGTTGCGTTGTGAAGCAGGTTTTTTAAAACGCAACAAAACTGGGTTTTTAAAAAACTATGCTAAAATTAACATTCCAAAACTTGGTAAACCATGATGAAAAATATTTAACATTATTATTATTAGCACCGCGTATTACTACGCGTTCGGTTTGTACGCACTTACGCTAATGTGTAATGGTAGGGTGATTGTGAGATGAAATGGAGGACATACAGTTTCACTCATCTCACACCTCATCATATAAATATTCTGAACTAACTTTAAAACATACCAAGGCATTGAGGTATTTATCATTTTTATACATTCTTAATATAATTAAACTTATTCATGTCACTCTATTAGGTGTGTTTGTTATATATATATATTATATATTATATATATTATTATATATTTAAGAATTTTGAAGAAAAATTATTGAATTAGTTTTTGGCCAGCCAATTTTTTTTTTTTTAAATTTGGTACTACTCTAAGTAAGTGTGGACAACCCTTCTCAAGATGTTAAATGTTAAACAAATCAATTCAACACCTTCGCTCAGTCGGAAGTGTGTCTCTGCCTTCTGAGCAAAGGGTCCCGGGTTAGAGTCCAGACCTGCCTGAAAAATGTATCACTTAGTGCAATTGGGGTTTCCTCTTTGTTAGTGATGAATATACAAAGGGGGGGGGGGGGGGGGGGGGTTGCTGGTGTTGTTTGCTGTATTTGTTCTAGATTTAAGTTTGTTTATATGTCTTATAGTCTTATATGACCAGTGGGCATTAATTTCTATGCCATATTTACACACAGCTACATATTATTATTATTATTATTATTATTATTATTATTATTATTATTATTATTATTATTATTATTATTATTATTATTATTATTATTATTATTATATCTATTATTCATCATATCATTATTATCATCATCATTATTATCATCATCATTATTATTATTATTATCATTATTATTATCATTATTATTACTATCATTATCATTATATTTATTATTAATTATTATTATTTATTATTTTATTATTATTTATTATTATTTATTATTATTAATTAGCAGTGTAGGTGTTGTTAGGTATTCTAACGACAGGTCTATTTAATTTTTTTGTCACTGAACTTAAGCTGCCAATAAGCCGTGCCCTGTCTTCTGCCTCCTCCTTTAGTTCCCAGAGATTTCTTCTTTCCTTTAACGTATGACAATACAGTGTAGAAACACTGCACAGTAATGTAAAACAAGGGATAGTGGAGGAATCAACCTAGGAAAGGTAGATTAGGCTTAGATAGAACAAACGCACGGCTTTCTTTGTTTCTACTCACACATTTACACATCATACTTCTTCAAACGTCCACATCTACACATTGTTCTAAATTTTCAAAAGTATTCCTCTTTTTTTTATATATATATATAAAAAGACACATACAAAACACACTATACAAGCAAAAAATAATAAATAGAACTACACGTTTCTTGAAGAATTTGAACAATAGCTGAAAACTTGCACTTTTGCCAAATTAACGCAAAAGAATGGAAGCTTAGATAGCTTGGTGATAAATTAGTAATTTAAAATATCTATAAAACTAACAAAGACCATACTTGAAATAATAATAATAAGTTGGTTTTTTTTAATCTTAGATTTAAACCAGGGGGTAGTCTGGATTTGGTTAGCCATTGATGTGCAAGTTCCCATTGTCTGAGTTGAGAGTTGTGGCTGTCGGGAATGCTCAGAGTACTCTGGTGATGTAGCAGGAGTCAAAGTCCTTACTGTTGATGTTAGCATGGGAAGGAACGGGTTTATCTAGGTTTTTTGTGGTTGGTATCGAAATGATGCTCGTCCATGCGTGTGCTCTAAGGTCTTGTTGTGAGTCTAACATATTCAGGCTCTCAGCAATTACAGTGAAGTTGGTAGATTAAGTTGGATGTGTTGCAGTCATAATGGCCGTGGTGTTCTTACTATTGAAGGTCTTGCTGTGTGGGTGGATCTTGCAGGTGTTGCAGCGTTGTTTCAAACACCTTTTGCTGTGTTGATTGAGGTGAAAGTTTTGTTGGAGTCGGGCAATTTTGGGTGTTACTATAAAGTTGTGAAGTTTAGGTGGCCGTTTAAAAGAGATTCTTGGGGGAGAGCTGAAAATGTTTTGTAACTGAATGGAAGACATTAGAAAGTTGTAGCCATTCTTAAGGATAATGTTGATTCTTTGCAGTCCCGGATGGGATTCGTATGTGAAAGGGATTTCATCAGAAATTTGTCTGTGATTTGTCAAGTGATTTTAAAGAGCTCTGGAGATTTGAGTATCATTGAGAGTCGAAAGGTACACCTCCTTGTCCCTTCCATTCTGTACTCCAACACCTATCATAGCAAGCAGTGTAAATTCCACCATTCACTTAATAAACCACTCTGTTAAAACCCCAACGTATGTGTCGTATTGTGACTGATTCTCGCCCTACCATATCGAATCCAACCCGCTCACACATTCAATAGAATAATAGGAAATACAAATAGTAACCAAATGTTAGCATTCTCTCTTATAATCCATTCATTATAACATTCCTATATTCGGTTACGTGCTAAATTACTGGTCTGGAGCCTGGTTGATAAGCTCAGCCTATAGTTATAACTGATCCTAAACCACCAGTAAGTAGTATTAAAGCTCTCTTGCAAATTTCAACTGAAAACTTGAAGAAAAAAAATATTTAAGGAATCAGGTCTCGAATATACTAGGATTCGAGGGTCCATTCTTATTTATAGATACTAAGGGTGTTCAAAGCTTCAAAAAGTTGATTTGGATTTGAAAAGCATATCACCTTCAACTTAACTTGGAAATAAAAAAGAATCAGTTTTGTCAATTTTATTGCAAAGCTTCACCAACAAAAATGTTGACTCATAAAATACTCAAATTCATGTTCACTTACTGCCATTTAGAGTTATTATATTACATTATAAATTAATTTTCAGATGAAAATATATGAAGTAATTGAATTGAATGATGCAACAACATGATTAATCAAATTAGAATTATATATTACAAACACCTGTGCAATAAAATACTCTTTAATTTACTTTGAGTGCATAAAGTTAAATAAATCATCACAAAAAAAATTTCTTAAGCATAAAACAATTAACAAAAGTATTAGAATACTTAATTAATTTTATTAAAGTTCGCTTCTGCTTTAAATTTAAAAGTAAATTTAAAATATTTTCATTCTTTAATATTTTTCTTCTTACTCAGGATATATTTAGTATCCTCCATTTATTGTGTCTAACTTTTGTGTTTTTTTGGCAGCGTGTTGTGACCACCCCATCAGACCAAGACGTGCAGCCCCCTTCTACAACCCCGTCTCCTAGTGGCGCGTTCGATTACCTGTACGAGTTCTCCGAGACGCGTAAGGTCCTGGAAGAATTCTTCAAGTGTCCGAGCTCGGGGGACAACGGAAAGTCCCACTCGGACTTTCAAGAGCTAGAATATGAGCTGAGGAGACAGGCGGGGGGCGGGAGCGCATACGTTGGCCAGAGGCTGGCCAAGGGCACCTTGCAGGACGGAATGGAGGTCGAGGAATCTCCCAGGAAGCTAGGCAACAACTTACCCGACCTGGAGGTACTTTCTTTGTCTTAGGTTATGTGCACTATAGTCTAAGAAACAGCGATATTTTACATGAAATTAAGACAGAATGAAAAGGCCTGTACTCACATCAGTAAGCACTAGCGATTTGCAAGTTCTAAAAATTTTGGGCACCTGGTTTTTAGGTCAACAATTCTTTTCAGTCCCAGCAAACTTAAATTTATTGTCTTAGACTATTTCTGTGCTGTATTGTGTCTGGTGATGGGTTACTCATTGCTAGGGACATGCAAAATTCGCATTTGCGATAAAACAGATTTTTAAACGAATTCTACTATTTTCACACAAGTAACAAGAATTTAATTTTTTTTTTTTTCTAAATAAACACAATTTCTTTGTAATTTGGCAAATACTGCATCATGAAATATAATTTTCAACACGGTAACACCGGTGATAACACTATACCAGATCTGCTGTTTGTTCGAATAGTATCCGTTTTTACTTATTTTATAGGTATAAAATGGATCACAAGAAAAATGAGTGTTTTCAGGATATTCAAGCTTTTTTTCAACTGAGGTTAATATGTATGAAAAAAGTGCATTGAGCAAAAACATTTAGTAATAAATAAAATGATAGAATATTAGGAAAATGGTAGAGCACAAATAAAAGTAAAAACACTGACACATATTTACACACACTTACTAATTAGACTGAACAGGATGTTGTCTTCAGTGATGCCAACTTGATTGGTAAGGATGAAAACTTCTCTGGTGGAGTTGAAATTCCCTGAATGTTTCTCTATTACTCTATGGATGGTAGGTGGTGCTGGTGTAGTCTCTGGGTTGAAATTAGCGAATATTTAGTGTTAGATACTCACTGATACTTATAGCGTGAGGTTGGCGAGACTGGTGACTACAGGACAGTCAGTGCGTGAGATGGCGGTGGGTAGACGTGAATAAGGCGTGTGCGAGTTAAGGTCGTGAAAAGGGGTTGTGTTCATACATGTGTGTAGCATAAGTTATGTTGGATCACCAGGTGTAAAATAACTAGACCATTTGTGGGTATAACAAATCAGAAGTGGGATGAACACCAAAAAAAAAATATCAATTGCTTCGTTAAACGCGTAACCGGTATCCCTTGTGCTTAATGGCGTAAAACACCTGACGCATTATCTAAGTTTGTGATAAACAATCGTAAATTTCATTAAAGTATATGTCTTGAATTTAAATAGTAATATTAACGGGTTGCAATTGCAGAAAAATATATAATAATAATAATAATAATAAACAAATTGTCATGGATGATGAGCGATAAAATAAGACTTGAAAACGTGGGTACGCCGTGGTCGCCATCTTGCTAGCGTGGAAAACATTTAAATAATTTATATATATGTATCTTGAGTTACGAGTGTTTGAAAATGAACAAATTGTGATTTAATTTCCAATAGCCCTTCAAAAATCAAATAAAAAAATGCAACAGCAAGACCAAAACGATTTGGAGGAAGGAGCTATAAGCCATGAGGAGGTAGTGGCAGAACATCAGACGGACTTGGTTATGTCTATGCAGGATGTTCTGAACCTAATTTTGGAAAGTAACCGCCAGCGTGATCAAACTCTTTTTGAAATGATGAGATCGCAACAACAGCAAATACCAGAACCAACTTATAATATAATGCCTGACTTAGCGAAAACCATCCCCTATTTTGATGGCGAGTCATCAGGAATGAACGCGTCTGAGTGGCTACAAATAATCAACACCACGGCAGAACTCCATAAATGGCAGAATCCATTCAAGTTAGAATCTGCTAGGACTCACCTCATAGGTGCAGCTCAACATTGGTATCGATCCCGTCTATCAGAAATAGTCAGTTGGGACCAATTCGAACGTCAATTTCGACGGACCTTTGTGGGAACTTTAAGCCTCCCAGAAAAATTTGATCAAATGAAGAACCGTGTGCAAGACAAAAATGAAAACACGCATTTTTATTTTCATGATAAAGTGCGGATATATAAGACCCTGGGATTAGAGTTCACAGACACTAAGAAACAACTTGCAATTGGCCTGTGGTCACGTGAATTAAGTACTCTCGTCATGAGCAAACACCATGAGGACCTGGATGACCTCCTTCATGACATAAGGGATTTCGAAGAAGTGAATGCACAGCGATCAAAACGTGTTACAGATCGTCCTGGGAAACAGGTTTCGTGGAGATCAAATGAGCAACCTAGGCTTGGCCTACAAACCGGAAGTGACATGACCAGCTCACAAGAGATTAGTCAAGCAAGAGGCCGACCATCTAGAAGTGAAATAAAGCATGAGTGGCCAGATTCAGTGTATTATCAAAATGAAAAACGGGAGCCACGTTGTTTTAATTGTCAAAAATATGGACATATTTCTCGAGACTGCTCGGAGACAAGAAGACCTGTAAAATGTTTAGCTTGTGGCCAAGAGGGCCATACCAGGCGTTTCTGTACTAATCGAAACAGGCAAGTGGAAGAACATATTCAAATCACTAGCACCGAGAAGAACATAACTGCAGATTTGGAGAAATACCTTAAAGAAGTTAAGATAGGACCTGTATCATTTATGTCGTTGATAGACACAGGCAGTTCATGTTGCACAATACAAGCCACAGCAGCCATAAAGTCTGGATTGCCAATTCAACCTTGTAAAAAGAGTTTACATGGGTTTGGGAACACAGAAAATGTGATCACTTCATTGGGTAGAATAGTTTCGGATATATCTATGGATAGTGCAGTAGGGGGTGATGTGGAGATGCTGGTTGTCCCAGACAATGCACAAAGTATTGAGGTCATCATCGGAAGGACTTGGACAGAACTGCCAAGTGTGGCATTTGTTAAGTTAGGAGAATATTTAGTTGTCGGAAATGCCGACGAAGATCCCTTCAAGAAATTAAATCTACCAATATTGACAAAGGATAAACCAATTAAACTGCGGACACTATCAGCCAACAAATTGCAAGGAAATAGCATTAATTTTGTTCAAGTTGTGTCAAATGTACCTCGAGACGGCCAGCTAATGTTTGGTGGCGCTGTTTATAAGCCAGATGAGAACGGGGAGTTCTCCATACAAATCATAAATACAAGTACTGAAGAGAGGTACATGAAGAAAAATGTCAGTGTGGGTCGTGGTGAATTAGTGAACATAGTGGATGTTGACCTATATAGGCCTACACAACATATCAATGACAATGGCTCAACACGTAAGATTATCGGGAGAGAAGACCTCCTTATTGATGATTGTGCTAACGAACAAGACATAATTTCATTAGTGAATTTGGTGAATGAGTTTAGTGATTGTTTTGCTTCCAACCTGTCAGAGTTAGGATGTACTGACTTGACCAAAATGAACATAGTTGAGGCCCCTGGCAGCAAACCGGTTGCATGCAAACCGTATCGAACGAACATACAAGAAAAGGAAGCTATCAGAGAAATAGTCAAGGAATGGAAGGATCACGGCATTGTGACGGAAACTAAGTCGCCATATGCGAGTCCGGTGCTACTGGTAAGAAAGAAAACCGGAGAAAATAGACTGGTTGTTGATTATCGACGGCTAAACCAACAAACCATAAGGGATAGATATCCATTACCCCACATTGACGACCAATTTGAACAACTTTCTGGTAGCAAGGTGTTCACAGTACTTGACTTAGCCCACGGATATTTACAAATTCCTTTGACTGAGGAGGCGAAGGAGAAGACTGCATTCGTTACACCAGAGGAAACAGGTCAATTTGAAAGAATGGTATTTGGTTTGACTAACGGACCAGCCGAGTTCCAGCGTGTGATGAACCGTGCATTAGGTGGATTACAAAATACAATAGCGATGTGCTACTTGGACGACATCCTAATCCCCGCAAAACATTGGCCAGAAATGCTAGATAGATTAAGACTGGTCTTCGAAGCCTTGAGATGGGCTCACCTTACATGCAAGCTAAGCAAATGCGAGTTTGGGAAGAAGACCATTGAGTACTTGGGGTTTGTGATTAGAGAAGGCACCATACAACCCGGGGCACGTAAGTTATTGGCGATCAGCGAGTTTCCCAAGCCCAATTCTGTCCATGAGGTAAGAAGGTTTCTAGGGCTCACTGGATTCTTCAGACGGTTCACACCTCGCTATGCCAAAAGAGCTGAACCACTCAGTCGCTTATTAAGAAAAGATTGTCAGTATATGTGGGACGAAGAGCAGAATAAGGCATTTGAAGACCTCAGGACTACTCTCATCCAGGAGCCTGTGCTTAAGCTTTACGATCCTAATGCAGTCACTGAACTACACACAGATGCAAGTGCTCAGGGGTTGGCTGGAATGCTCCTACAGGAAGGTGTAGATGCTCGTATGCACTTAACATACTGTGTGAGCAAGAAAACTACAGATGCGGAAGCTAATTACCACTCAAGCAAACTTGAATTAATGGCTATAGTGTGGTCCATGGACCGCTTGAGACAATTCTTGCTAGGCATTAAATTTACAGTGGTGACTGATTGTCAAACATTAGTTTACATGAATGGAAAGCGAACGACCAACCCACAGATTGCTAGGTGGTACAATTTGATACAGGAATATGACTTTGAGGTAAAACATAGACCAGCTGAGAAGATGGCCCACGTGGATGCCATGAGCCGTGCACCAGTGAGCTGTGAACAAGATACTATGGCAGAAGTGATTAGTGATAGGTGTGAGGTGTTTTTAACCCCATCTGTTGAGGATCAAGTACTAGCAATGCAATATAGTGATCCAGAATTAAGGGATATTATGCGCATGCTTAAATTGCCCCAACAACACAGAAATAAAGCTGAGCATAACAAGGTAGTTGATTTGGAACTTGTAAATGGGAAAGTGTGCAAAATTGAGAAACATAATCAGCAGACATCCAAACTTTTTGTTATCCCTAAAGTGATGAGAAAAAGTCTTACTGTTAAATTTCATGACTTGTCTGGACACTTCGCAGTTGACCGTACTGTTGCTAAGATAAAAGAAAACTATTGGTTTCCTGGCATGAAACGATATGTTAAGCATCATATAGCTCACTGCTTTGAGTGCCTCTTGAGTAAGGTCCCAGGAGGACGAAAAGCTGGGCTGCTTAACCCAATACCTCCAGGCACTCGTCCTTTTCAAATAGTGCACATCGATCATTTAGGAGCTTTTCCATGAAGCTCAAAGGGTAATTGTGAACTACTTGTAATCGTGGATAACCTGACAAAATCTGTGCATCTCTATGCAGTGCGTGATACATCCACCAAAAGTGTATTGAAGTGCCTTGATCTATTTTTTGATGAGCGTGGTCTACCTGAGAAAATAATCAGTGACCGAGGAACGTGTTTCACTTCACATATATTTGAAGAATTTTGTGTTTCACGTGGAATATATCATGTACTAAACTCTGCCAGGCACCCCCAAGCCAATGGGCAGGTAGAACGAGTGAACCGAACCTTGACACCAATGATATCTGTGTCGTCCCAGCGAGCAGACTTAAAGGACTGGGATAAGAGTTTGAAGAAGATTGAACGTGACCTCAACACTGCTATCAACAAGACGACGGGAATATCACCCTTTGAGGCACTTCACGGGTATCGACCTCGGCACCACGATGGGGCACTTAGGAGTCTCACCGACGTACCTGGAAACAGCACGTACCAACCGCCCGCAGAAATACAGGAAACAGTACGCAACAAAATCATGGCAGAACAGCTCCACCAGAAGGCATATTTTGATAAGAGAAGGTATACTCATCCAAGTTTTGACATTGGAGAAGTGGTGATGATGCGACGTTCACCAGTGTATACTGGCGAACCAACAAAGGGGCAGCCAAAGTACAGAGGTCCTCTTGTGGTGTTGAAAGTGTTCCCAGATGGCAACACTTATCGAGTTAGTCAATTGACAGGAGATGTTAAACAGAAGCACTATGCCACCACTGCGCACGTTTCTCAACTCAAGTCATGGGGTAACAAGGACAAGATTGATGATGGTGAACTTGTGAGTGATGAGTCAGAAGATGATAGGTCAAATGGAGCGGAGCTGAAGACAACCAAACCTGATAGCAGTCCTGTGACATCTTCAGACAGTTCTGATGTTGATGAAACTGGAAGAGACCATGACAACCCAAGGACTCGACCTATTAGAGAAAGGCGTCGGCCCAAGTACCTAAAGGATTTTGTCACCGGAGTGTTGTGATTAGTATGACATTGTGTGCCAATGTCTATACATTGTATATATCATCATCTAGTAATAAGATAGTTTAAGGATTAATTGACAGTGTATTTGTAAATTACATGTGTGAACAGACTTCATTGAGGACGATGAGTGCTACAGGATGGCCGAGTGTTAGAGACTCACTGAAACTTATTGCGTGAGGTTGGCGAGACTGGTGACTACAGGACAGTCAGTGCGTGAGATGGCGGTGGGTAGACGTGAATAAGGCGTGTGCGAGTGAAGGTCGTGAAAAGGGGTTGTGTTCGTACATGTGCGTAGCATAAGTTATGTTGGATAACCAAGTGTAAAATAACTAGACCATTTTGTGGGTATAACATTAGGTTGGGTGGTTTTCTAGACTTTGTGATCCATTGATGTGCCAGTTCCCATCTTTTTAACTAAGACATATTCCACAAGACACAATGTAATATGTCTCAGTTAAGAAGATGGGAACTGGCACATCAATGGATCACAAAGTCTAGAAAACCACCTAACCTAAATATTCGCTAATTTCAACCCAGAGACTAAACCAGCACCACCTACCATCCATAGAGTAATAGAGAAACATTCAGGGAATTTCAAAAGTTTTCATCCTTACCAATCCAGTTGGCATCACTGAAGACAACATCCTGTTCAGTCTAATTACTAGTACTTCCTGAGGAAGATGCTATAATAGCATCGAAATATTGAGGTGTGTGTAAATATGTGTCAGTGTTTTTACTTTTATTTGTGTTCTAACATTTTCCTAATATTCTATCATTTTATTTATCTGAGGTTAGCATTAAAAATCACAATTTCTACTTTTACACATTACGTTACTTAAATTTTGATATATCGATTCTTTGTTTACAGCCTTTAAAATATTTCATACTAGGTCCAAGTAAGGATACTAATATATATATATGTTAATATAACAGGTGGTCATGTTTGGCAAAATTATATCTTCCTAGTTTTTATTCTCTTCTCCATATTGGATAGTAGTTTAGACTTCTATGACGACATGTTTCGGTGTAGTATTATTTGGTCTAAACCAAAGTTGATAAAAGATTTTTTTGATATAGCTATTTGTAAGACTCGAAGGTAATGATATTGATATATCGAGTTTGATATTACTAAGCTGAAATGTTTTGTGCATATTTATGTTTGATTTTTCTCCGAATATGTTAATAAATAATTAAATGCACAATATGAACGAAAAATGTATAGTTTTATCCTAGTTTTTTTAACGAATACTAATTTGACTTGTATTTACATAAATAATATCACTTTTAGCTTATAATATCATCGCTTTTTGAGAAATATAACACCATTTTTCCTCTAAAATTAACTTAACCTTTTGCATGTTCTACTCATTGATTAATCTTCTCTTTATTTGTTTGGATGTTGGTTGTGAAATGTGCTATTGTCATGTGCTCTTTTTTTATTGTAAAACTATTATTGCTTTGGTAATTTCAGTTATATTTTTATTTAATTTCAATTTTAATAATCACTCTAGTTTGATACCTTAGCTTATTCAGTAACGTGTCTGCATACTAAACTGAGAATTTGGGTTCAATTCCCGGCATGGCCAAAAATGTATCACTAGTGAAAATGTAGGTATCCCTTTCACAGTGATAAATTAATGGCCAGGTGACTGGATGTCGTGTCTGTTATAAATTTAAGTTTGTTCATTGGTCTTGTGCTGATATAATCATTTGGGTCAGAAAGTGCACGTTAAATACCTCAAATTAAAAAAAAAATTATTATAATAACTCTATTTCTATTTAAATAGTTAGGTTTTCTGAGAATATCGCTGAAACTCGACCTGGATTGAAAAATCTCTACTCTCGCAGATCTCTAGTGGGAACACAAAGTTAAATGCCAAACTTGCCAATTCTGGTCTGCCAGTTACAGAAAATTCGAGGATGGTTATTATATTGAGGGTAGTTGTCCCTAAAATTTACCTCTTCTTACTCCAAACAAATTCATACAAGAGGGGGTGGGTTGGGTTGGGGGGGAAAGAAAGCTTAAAAAAAGGCTTGCAAACCTATCTTTAAGACAACTGGTTCAATACTATTGTTTATGTGTTATTCTGTAGATTTATAGTTTTTTCTGTATATTACTTTAAAATTTACTGAACAACCCAACCCAACGGGTAGTCATGGTGGCTACAGACAGGGAAAACAGGGAAAACCTGGAAAAGTCAGGGAAAACAGGGAAATGTCAAGGAATTTAACTAAAAATAAGGAAAAATCAGGGAATTAAAAAATATGTATAAAATATCCCATTAATTTCGCAACTAAACACTAAAATTAAAGTTAATAATACCTAAATAAAATAACATTTTAATTTTTAAAATTACTGATAAAACTGTTTATGTTTAGTAGATACACTTATTTTTAATGTGATCAATAATAATTAAAACAAAAGTCATCATCCACCATTAAAACTGGAAAAAAGTAGTCAGGGAAAATTGAAAAATGTTGCCTGGAAAACCTGAAAAAGTCAGGGAATTTTGTAAAATATGTTTTGTAGCCACCCTGGTAGTGAATGATCTAATGAAAGAAAAAGTGTTAACGAATGAAAAGTGTCCTTAGATATGAGACAAACTAGCATGGCGTAGAGGTAGCATGCAAAGCAAAAGTTCCCGGGTTCATTTCCCTGCCACAGGTTTATTTAATTGAATAGGTAGGATTGTTTTTAAGTTTTCGTGTGTGATTCAGTACACTTTGTTCTCTCAGGACCCTGAGAGTCACTTCTTGGATCTCTCGGCGGACACGGGCTCCACAGAGGACCTGGGGGAGACGGAGGTGGGCCTGCAGGTCGGCCACAGTCGCAACTTCACCCTCTCCCCCGAGACAACTGACTGCGACTCCAACTGTGGAGACCTGGACAGTGAGGTGTCACTGTTGCTAATGGAGAGTGAGGGGGGCCCCGGAGGGGGCGGAATAGGGGGAGGAGAGCTCGGTGGGGGGCCGCAGGTAACTAACCATCTTTACCATGTAGCTTTTTATAATTGTGATTATCGAAGGTGAATTTAACTAAATTCTTAATAAAAATTAAAAATCTAATGGTTATTACCAGTGGGGGTGTCTGTAAGTCACTTTTTAAATTCGGAGCGAAGGTTGAAGCGTGCAAATCAAATTCATTATCGAAGAAAGGGTTTTTGTTGTCACTTACCACTACTTTTAGTTTTGAAATTATCCATCAAGTGAATCTATGTAAAGATAAAGGCAGGTAAAAACAAAGTCACTATATTCTTTAATGCTTACAGTGTCTGAATTTCCCTTTAGTTACATTATAGATGTCATTTAATCAACTCTTCTTTTCAAGCCAACAACCTTAATGTTGGTTTGATGTGATTTCTATCCATCTGACGCTGGGCATGCACTCAATCCTTTGGCTGTTAATTGCTGCTTGCACCATCTGATAGGGTGTATCCCCGTTGTCTTCCACACTGAATTTCTCTGAGCGATCACTAAAGGGCCTACGGATTCTGCCGGGAAAGGTATTTTTCACGTATCTTCCAGGGTTCTTTTTATATGCCACAATCGACATGGGACCGATGGCTTTACTTCCCCTCCAAAGGAAGTTGTGCAAAGGGATTTTTGCTCATGTAAAATCCGTTGACTTCGGCTGGGTTTGAACCCACGATCATCCGGTTCTGAGGCGAGCACTTTAACACCAAGACCAGAGAGGTCGACAGCCTGTGTTAAAATACTGTTTATTAGCTGATCTACAGTAGCCCCATGGCTTCTTTGGTGCTGACTGACAGTTCACAGCTGACAGCTGACAGTCAACATTTAGGTATATACCTACATTTTGAGTGTCAGAAGTGACAGCTGCTAAACACATGTTTTTTGCAGATCATATGGCTCGGCGTAGAGATACATAATTTGGTCTGGTAGCTTTTCAAAGCCGTCAGCTGTCAGCCAGCACCAAAGAAGTCATGGGGCTATTGTAAAATTTATTATATGTCATCCTTAACCAGGCACACAATACAAAACATTAATAAACTTATACAACAAGCTTGAATTTTCCAAACCTATAAAGCTGCCAAATTCAGACCTGAGCTTCTATTAAGTGCTTGAGCTTGAATTTGAAGCACTTGCAGATCTTTAGAGTCTAAATATGTTAATTCCCTTGATACGTGACTGAGGGTGATATTTATAGGACTCAACTCGTCTCTACTCGAGTATGCCCGTGCTCGAGGATGGACTGTCCTCGGGCCACGCGTCCGACACGGACAACAACCCCACCGTGCTGTTGATGAAGCGGCAGATCTCCGATATAGAGCGAGAGATAGTGCAGCGGAGCAGCCGCGGCGGCGGCAAGCTGGCGGTGGCCTCATCGCCAGAGATGTCTTCCGCCCAGGACTTCCTGCAACCTGGCAAGGATACCAGCACCAAGGGGTCGCTCTCGCCCGCCGAAGAGGTGTTCACCGTGGGCAAGAGCCGCGACAACTCGACTGACCCGGAGCTAGAAGCGTTGGACCCTTTGGGTGAGCTGTGCCAATTTTAACCAGACTCGTGTTTGTTGTTGTTTTTAAGTTGTTAGTTTATATTTCTGTTGTTTCGACACCTTAGCTCAGTCATTAGTGTGCCGGCCTACTGTGGCAAGCCTCCCAGATTCAATTCCTGGTATGGCCGAAAAAAATATCATTGGTAAAATGTGGGTTTCTCCTTTCACATTGATGAATTAACAGCCGTGGAACTTGATGTTGTGTCTTTTCTAGATTTACGTTAGTTTATTTGTTGTGTACTGATATAATTAGTCGGTTCTGTAAGTTAACGCTAAATACCTCAAATAAATGAAAATGAAAAAAAATATAAATATTTATTTATTTATTTATTTAGCACCGCGTCTTACTACACGTTCGGATTATACGCTTAAGTACTAATTACACTAATTGATTAGGAATTGGGAAGGTTGAATTTAGAGGAAGTGAACATACATTTGCGTGGAGGGAGAGTGGAAAACCATCTAGGAAAAACCACCCTCAGTTCACCCGACCGAGATTCGAACCTCGATCTCCCCGTCCTCGGCGGTCTGGCTCAACACGACTGGCGCGTTAACCAACTACGCCACCGAGGCGGGTTAGATATAAATAATTATAAATGATCATTTTAAAATGTTCTTAGCATCACATCTTGCTAACTAATCAGATTATATGCTTATGTAATAATTATGTTAATGAGTTAAGGATGATGATGGTTGAATTTTAGAGGAAGTGTACCCACAAAACTATTTTGGAAAAAACACCCTCACTACAGCCGGCTGTAATTTAAACACCAATCTCTTTGTCGTTGGCGGTCTAGTCAAACATGGGAGTGACGCCATAGACCATGCGGCCACTGAAGCAGATATTTCTAAAGTTGAATAAAACTTTAATGATAATCTGAACAAATAGTTGAATGAACTGAAAAATGACACCTGGACACAGGGATTTAACCCTAGACCTTTGGTGTAAAGCGCCACTGCCCTAACCACTGAGATGTCCAGGTATCATCCCATGCTCAGGGTCATTCGTTACTCATTTTAAGGCAGGGAAAATAATGATGGTATTATAAATAAACCTCAAGTGTGACCTCGTGTACCCCTTCAAATCCATCATGTAGCCCTGAAGCTACACATCATATTAAATTTAGGAACACACTGGATTAGATAGGTAGGCTTATAAATATAGATGGAACAAATTAATCCTTGATTCTTCAAATCTCTTGGTATTTGAAAAATTCAAGATTCATAAAAAAAATTTAAAAGTACAATAAATAAAAATACAATTATGAAAACCTTGACTAGAAATAAACTTTTTAAACAATTGATAAAAGAAATTATACGTACTTATGCAGCTGGGAGAATAAAAATAACACAAAAAAAAAGTACAAAATTATCATCATAATCATCAACTGTTCCCAGCCTGTAGCCAGGTCAGTTTAGTAGAATGCTTTCATATTCCTCTATCCTTCCACCATTCTTCCTCCTTTAATGTCTTACATTCTTCTCCTCTCACTTGAACACTTTATGTCATCTGCTCCTCCAATCTCAAGGCACCCGCCTCGGTGGCGTAGTTGGCTAACGCGTCAGTCGTGTTGAGTCAGACCACCAAGGACGGGGAGATCGAGGTTCGAATTTCGGTCGGGTGAACTGGGGGTGGTTTTTCCTAAATGGTTTTCCACTCTCCCTCCACGCAAATGCGGGTTCACTTCCTCTAAATTCAACCTTCCCATTTCCTAATCCAATAGTGTAATTAGTACTTAAGCGTATAACCCGAACGGGTAGTAAGACGCGGTGCTAAAAAAATTTAAATTAAATTAAATCTCAAGGCCTTCCTTGTGGTCTTTTTCCCACATACTTCAACATTGTCTTTGACATCATCTTTTTTTCTATCCTCATTACATGCCCATACCATCTCAGCCTTGCTTCCTTTACTCCCTGTACCCCCACTCTTTCCCAGATAACTTCATTCCTGCTCTTGTTTTGTCTTGTGACAGCTAACATGCTCCTCACATACTTCATTCCCACAGCCTCCACTTTACTATTCTCTTTTGCATTTACTGTCCATGTTTCTGCTGTATATGTGACAATAGGTACAAAGTACTCCCTGTACAACACTTCCTTATACTTCAAGGACACTTCTCTTCTCCACAGCAGGTCTCTTACACAAATATAGACCTTCTCATTAGATCCTCTCTACTTCCACCTTTCTCCTCAATCACTCTTCCAAGATATTTTACTTTCTGTACTTTTCTCAGCTCTACTCCATCCAACTTTGTAGCTTTATCAGGCCTTATCCTCTTTCATTTTACTACCATCACCTCACACTTTGTCTTGCTAAATTTCATTCCACACTCTTTCATTTCCTCATCCCATTCTTGTAGTTGTTCCTGTACTTCCTCTTCTTCTCCCCCCATTCCATCAAGTCATTAGCTAGCATCATGGCATTCATTCTTTCCTCCCCGAGCTTTCCTGCCACTTTGTCATTTGTATTAATAATAGGGATGGGACCCTTTAATCTTTGATGGCATTCAAGAAAAAAAATCGGATTCGAGACTCAATTCATTAAAAAATTATTATAAATTTTCAATTTTACAGATGAAATTTATTTTAGGGCTCTATCAGTGGTTCAGAATCATTTTTACATTACATCGATTGCTGTTTCCAGCCTATGGTCTGGGTCACTTGAGTAAAGTGCTTCTATTTTTCACTTTCCTTCCACCCGTCTTCTTCCTTTAACTTGATTACATTATTCTCCCTCACTTGCGCAGTTGCAAGTAGATGATAGGTAGGATAAGCAAGTGAAACAAGACAGCTTATCCATCACACATCTTCTCTAAGTGCATATTGTTAATATAACTCACATCGACTGGATTTGCTGGTCAAATGGTCTAAAGCGTCACTCTCCTGATAGACAAGAACCGATAATTGGGGGGGAATAAGGGTTCTAATATTGGTCAGGTGTAATGAGGGTGGTATTTCCTCAATGATTTTCCTCTTTCCCACTGTAAAAATATGGGTAGACTTCCTCTAAAGTCAACCTTCCTCGTCTCTAACTCATTAGCGTAATTAGTGTATGCTGTTAACCCAAACTGGTTGTAAGACTCGGTGCTAAAAGGTAAATTTACATGGTGGTCGTCGCACATACTTAAGGCATCACACCCGCAAAAGCTTGTTTGTTTGGTGATTGTGGAGATAAAGGGCCAGTTTCATAGTCAGATTTAGTACGCCTCAAGTGCGACGCTATACCAAATACAAGACGTCACCTACCTGAAATTGAATGGAATGGGCCAGTTTCATAGTCAGATTTAGTACGCCTCAAGTACGGCGCTATACTAAATACAAGACGTCACCTACCTGAAATTGAATGGAATGGGCCAGTTTCATATGCGAAACTGTCTCATTCCATTTTGTCTAGGTAGGTGTAATCCTGTATTTAGTATCGACTCGCACTTTAGGCATGCTAAGTTTGACTATGAAACTGGCCGTTAATCTTGAATCATATGGCCAGATGTACTGAGTGTGGCTTTTTTTTTTATGAAAAGATTTCCTGCTTTTTCTCCATGCAGTTGAGAGTATATTTCCTCTAAATTCTACCTTCCTCATCTCTACCATATTAGGACCCGTCCTTAAATTACCTAAGGTTTTTTTCTCGTGATTTCTTAGCCTTCCTGCCTTCCACACCCAATTCACCCTCGTAAGAGAGTATAAGATTCTGAGTTCTCCCACTTCCTCCGTCTAACATAATTTTTTTATGATTTGGTAAATTTTATAAGTTTAATCGTTTAAAATTTTGAGACATAAGGATTGGTAATAAAGTAAGCGATACGAAATTATATAATACTTTAATTGCAATAAGTAAATGAATATAAGTGACATTTCATAATTGATATATATATATATATATATATTTAGATTTTGTTTCACCTTAAACACTGATAAAAGAACCTATTTATGATGTATTCTGACCAAGGCTCCCCCCCCTAACATCTCACCCCCTTGCCATCTTGTAAGAAAACATAAGAAAATACTGGAACCCACCAAAAAAACTTACAAAAATTAAGGACCACCCCTTAATGTTGCAAGTAGCTTGGACAGGTAATGAGCCGCGATGGATAAAAAACTCTTAAGATAACAAAAAGGTTCTTTCATCAAGGAACATCTGTCAATATTTACCTTTGCTTATCTGAGTAGAATGTTGTGTGTACACTTGATAGAAAGATTCCACAGAGCAAGTAGTGAACTTGCAACTATGTTTAACTTTTCACTTATCTCTGTGAGTTTGTTGATAGATCAGCCAAGTGCACACCGACGGAATTCTAACTCTTTTTTATTACTTGAGCTATGTACTGCTTTCTTTCACACACATTCACCGGCTAGACTTTTAGGTGAGTGTTATTGCTTTCGAATCCAAGAAACTATAGAAGGCCTGAAATATATTTTTAACGTTAAAGAGTATAACTCTTTTTTTAACATCAGAATTTTAGCTTTGCAGATATCTATTCTATTATAAATTATAAAGCACTGTTTCATACCACTGGGTATTATAATTGGAAGAAGGTACAGGAAAGGTGGAAAGAAACGAATAAAAGGAACGAACACACATACCACTGGGTATGAATACTAAATGTCAAACACATAAAGTCACGTTTGCCACCGACAGAGAGGTCATAGTTTGAATTCCGGCTAGGAGTACTGAGGATGTCCTTAACTAAATGATTTCCCACCCTCCCCCCACACAAATGCTAGTACATTTCCTCTCAAACTATACCTTCCTTATCTCTTTGTAATGCATCTATGCGTACAACCCAAACAGGTGCAAAAAGGTGGTGAAATAAATGTTAATTTTAAAGGAATTTAATTCTAAAATAGACATCTCGGCACCTCATCTGTAATGCCATCACTGTTAATAACAAAAGTATTTAGTTACATAAATATTAAACTGTAATCAAACATTATTTTTTTTTTTTAATAAACTAAATTATTTTTCCAAATAGCAGACACTTCTTGATAACAAACTATTTTTTTATTTCGGAAGGTGTCCAGTATTTAGAGATTTCACAATACTATGTATGAATACAAAATAGTTATGTCTACCAAAAAAATATTATACCAAGTTTATACAATTATTCAAAATGTTTGGAAACAATAGTTTGACACCTTAGCTCTGTTGGCAGTGGCTGTGAACCAGAAGTTCTCAGTTTGATTCCAAGCATGGGGGGTGGGGGTAAAATACCATTGGCAAATAATTTGGTGTTTCCCATTTTAACTATAACAATATAATTACTGCATTTTGCCGTATTGTATGCAGGAATGAATCAATTTTGTACTTGGCTTACTGAACAAATTTCCTAATGTTAAGGATAGGCCCTTGAATCCTTGAGATTCAAGGATCTGAAACTCAAATCCTTAATACAATTTTTTTTTTCTTTCAAGTTTTCTAATTGAGATTTGTTTTAAAGTTTTAGTACTGATTATTAGTGGTACAGAACCAATTATAATTATTATAGTATGAACTTAACAACCAGGCCCCAGACCAGTAATTTAACACTTAACTGAATAATATGTATGAAAAAAGTGCATTGAGCAAAAACATTTAGTAATAAATAAAATGATAGAATATTAGGAAAATGGTAGAGCACAAATAAAAGTAAAAACACTGACACAAGTGAAGTGTGTGTAAATGTGTGTCAGTGTGTGTAAATATGTGTCAGTGTTTTTTACTTTTATTTGTGCTCTACTATTTTCCTAATATTCTATCATTTTATTTATTACTAAATACTTATCTGAATGTTATAAAGAATGGATTTTAAGGAAGAATTTTAACGTTTAATTACTATTTGTATTTTCTATTATACTATTATGATTATATTTCATTTTATGTTCATAATTTGTTCCAAAATTCATATTCGAGATTCGGGATTCAAAGGTAAATTGGAGATTCAGATTCGTAAAATAGTGAATTAGACTCAACTCTACATAATACACAGAACAATACCAGGGTGTCTACCATCCGGGAAAACTGGAATTAGCCGGGAATTCGAAGTGGTGAAGTGGTATGGGGGAAAAAACGAGGGTAAGCCGGGAATTTGGTAAATTGCAAAAACTAAAATTTGGGAAAATGTTGTTTTACTCAAAATACGAAATATAAAAGTTAGTAAATTAGTAAATTACAATGCGGTCGAACTGGTTCATAAAATGAAATGTGTACAGTTGGCCTTCTGTACTGTACATGTGTGTACAAACACGGACTAAACTGCTGGGACAACCCCCACCCATCCAGGTGGCTCAGAAGGTGTGGGAGTACAACCTTGAAGTATCTTAGTCAATAGTGCATAGCCTATTTTAAAAGTTTTCCCAAAGGGGGAATACAGAAATGTGTACACCACACATGAGACAATGGAATTAATGACCTCACTACACCAAAACACTGAATATGGACTGTGGCTTTAAATTTTGGTCCGGCATTTAAAGATTTTATATGCATAAAAGAGCATTTTGGGCAGTGACCATATTTATTAGGAACTGGTTTCACCTTAAAAGCTCACGTTATATTGCCGGGGAAATTTAAACTGTCAGTTATAAAGAAGAATTCGCTATTCATAGGTGTTAGGTAAGGTAGATTTCACTGTAGAGTTGGTGGGACCCCATTTTTTTCCTCGAATCTAAGTCTTGGGAAACAATTTAGTAATCAAAATAAATTCAAAACAAATAATATAATTTTGTGTTGTAGTACTCAAGACAAATAAATTTATCGCAACATTTAGTTGATTAAATACATTTTTACCTAATCATTTTCAATTCAGTATCCTCTGGACAGTAACCCACATTTGTAATTTTCAAATATTTCTCTACAAATATAACTTAAAAAGAATTTTCTGTTATCACTAATGGATTTTTTTCAGTGCCATTAGTTTTAGACATTTTGTGTAATGCGACTTGGCATTCAATCTGTTAAAAAATCGTATGTCTAATACTCATGCAACAACACTTGTGACTTGCGATACTTTTATAACAAGACTTTTAACTTATTTTTAGAGGTTTGTGAATTTTCAAAACAAATATCAGCTTCGCCAATAAAAATATTGACAATTAAATAGCCAGAGCTATTATTTATGCTTTTAGTGAAGATTACTCCATCTAGATATCATATTCTGAAAATTGAAAAATGACACCTGGACATGGAAATTGAACCCGGGACTTATGGCTTACCTTTGGCTTACCTTACAGTTATAATAATTGTACATGTGGCAGCAATAAGCCAACTACCGAGTCAAAGGTCGCTGCGTTCGTTATCTGATAGCTCGTGATCTTAATAAAATCACACATTTGTAGCCGACAATTTCCGCACGTCCATCATAGATTCTGCCTTAAAATATGATTGAAGAATGACCTTGGGCACAGGACGATTTCTGGATAGCTCAGTGGTCAGAGCATTGGCGTACTAAGCCAAAGGTCTCGGGTTTGATTTCTGGGTCCAGGTGTCATTTTTCAATTTTCAGAAAACATTGACAGCTAAATTACTTAATTTGCTGATCAATTATTACCATTCTGAGCTACATTAAAAATTGATACTCATATGGAAAAACCTTTAATAATCGAATTGCAAGCTTGTGATAGTAACTTAAGCTATAAGATTAAAACGAAACATTACAAACAAATGTGTAATAAACCATATTCCAACTTATTCTAGTGCTTAAATTTGTTGTATAAATAACCAAAATATAATAATTTTTTCAATCCTAAAACAACTAACAAAACATATTTGAACCTCGATTCGGTTCGGCTTCTAGAATATTTAATATATTTGATGAGTTTGCTTTGAATTGAAAAATGGACTTCGCACACCCCGAAATGTTTTACTTGTGTAACAAGATGTGTTACTTGTTTTACAAGCCTTGTAACTTGTTTTACTTGTGTAACAAGACTTGTAACATGTTTTACAAGCCTTGTAACTTGTTTGACTTGTGTAACAAGACTTGTAACATGTTTTACTTTTGTAACAAGACTCTATACTTGTAATGCTGGTGTAGTAAAACTTGTAACACTAGTTTTTTTTTTTTCAGGCAATGCCCAAATGACGCCCCCACCCCCGGCCCCCCAGCCTCATCGTAGTTTAAGTTTAGACCCCCCTCCGAGTGACTCGGTGGAGGCAGCCATCAAAGACATACGCTTAGCCCTTCAGAGAACCAAAACTCTTCCACTGAAAAGCCCGTCGTCTGAAGAGAACCATGAAGTGACAGACAGCCCCGTCTGGGTGCCAAGGTAGGTCCTCGTTGCTACATCGACAGGCTGGGTGGGCTGTTGTGGCTTATACAGGGCTGGGATGGTTTTGGAATCAAAGGAGTACTTTGGTGAACCATTTAAATATGCTTTGTTTATGAATACATTTACAACTTATATTGCCTACTGAATGTGTTTAGACAAAAATTAGAGATGGAACGCTCAAATCCTTGATTCCTTGAATCCCCCAAATCCTATGGTATTGAAAATATTTGAGATTCGTTTAGATCTCAAAAAAGTAATTTGAATACAGTTATTATAAGACTTTGACTTCAAATAAAAAATTTAACCAATGTGTAAAAATAATTTATAGAATCATGAAGTTGAAAAAAATAGCAAAATAAAAATAAATATATATTAGTATAATTAATTTACAAAAAAATTGTTCTCTTTGTTGTTTATGAAGTAATATACATGTCAAATAAATAGCATTTGTCAGTCAGCACAAACCCTCAAACAAGTATTTTTTTAAATTCAATTTTAAATATTTTCACATAGAAATGAAACATTTTCAAGGATTCGAGGGTTCAAATATGGAATCGAGATTCGATAGAAAATTTCAGATTTGAGATATATAGCATCCGACCCTTTTCTATACGAAAAAATATATTCCTATATAAAAATATACGTCTATATATTTCTTTTACATCTTCCTATCTGTGTCCTACTATCCTTTACTCATTTCCTTTTTCTCTCTTTTTTTTTGTTTTTTGGTTTCCTCTTTTAGGAAGTTGCGTTGAACGTTTCACACTCCCCCCTGATGAGTTTCGATAGAATGAAACCTAGGTTGGGGGATTGGGGGGTAACAATCGATCTTCATCAAGAGCCAGCCATTACCTTTTTGTCCAATGGCAGCAATGTAAATTGTGAACTGTGTTCTTTTCATTGTAAGAGCCATACTCTTTTCTTTGCTTATATTTCTTATTCTCTCAAAGAAAATAACATGATAATAACATGAACTAGGTTTCATTCTGTCAGAAGTTATCAGGAGGCAGTGTGAAACATGCAATGCAACTTCCTAAAACAGAGAAAATAATTGTTAGGAAAAAATAAAATGATAGAATATTAGGAAAATGGTAGAGCACAAATAAAATTAACAACACTGACACATATTTACACACACTTAAATATTTCAATGCTATTATAGCATCTTTCTCAGGAAGTAGTAGTAATTGAGGAAGATGCTACAATAGCATCGAAATATTGAAGTGTGTGTAAATATGTGTCAGTGTCGTTACTTTTATTTGTGCTCTACCATTTTCCTAATACTCTATCATTTTATTTATCACTAAATGTTTTTGCTCAATGCACTTTTTTCATACATAATATTAAGAAAAAAAAATTGGTAAAGAATGATTGGACATATAGATAGGAACATCAACATAGCTCTCTTTCTTTATTTGTAAAGTTTGAAAAATAACACCTGGGCACCTGATACTTTATTATTCTAATGCATAGGTGTCATATTTTTTTAAATTTACTAACATAAGATCTGAGGCAGCTGAACTTGTACTAAAGGTTGTTTTGATAGCCCAGGCTTAGCAAGTCATGTACAATTATTAATTGTTGAAGCGAATGCTATCTCCAGTTCCTTTTTTTATGTTTACAAATGAAAAATGGCGCCAAACACTTATATTGAATTAAACATTGAAAGGAGTATAGAAGGGCATGGCTAGGGATGTGAAAAAAGTATCAGTATTTTCCTTTTGATACTAGTATTTCTTACTCGATACTTTTTTTTCCGATACCCGCCTTGGTGGCGTAGTTGGCTAACGTGCTAGTCGTGTTGAGCTCGACTGCCGAGGACGGGGAGATCGAGGTTCGAATCTCGGTCGGGTGAACTGGGGGTGGTTTTTCCTAAATGGTTTTCCACTCTCCCTCCACGCAAATGCGGGTTCACTTCCTCTAAATTCAACCCTCCTAATTCCTAATCCATTAGCGTAATTAGTACTTAAGCATATAACCCGAACGGCTAGTAAGAGGCATGCTAAATATATATATATATATTTTTTTTCCATACTTTTACTGATATTAGTACTCACACTCCGGTATCGGATCGGTATCGAAATAAACATGTTTATTGTTATCTTTACTCGTGTTGGGATTAAATAATGTTTACTATGGTGAACTGTGGTGGAAGAACAAATGACACTATTTCTCAATTCTCACTCATTTTCTGCAACTCTAGCATTCAATCTCTTTAGCTCAGCTATAATTGGAAGCAGTTTTTTCATCTTTTTTTAATCAATACACCCTGATGTCTGACCGGGCGATCGGTGACCAGTCTACTACCCCTTCCTTTATTAATGTGCAAGGTAATCAAAACTAAACAAAATACCTTTTGTAGAGCTCAATGAACTCACTTAACTCAAGGATTCCTCAAGCAGACTAATCAGAAAAGTTTATGTGCGTTTCGATACCAATACTTACTGTTATTGATACTAGCACTGTATCGATACTTTTCTTCTAATACTTTGAATGATACAGTTTTCAATACTTTTCTTTCACTACCGACTTTCACTTGTTTCTTGTTGCGTTTGAGTGAAAGTTAGCTCAAGCATGACTCTGCTACTACCTTTGATTTATTTGCAGGCGGCGGGTTGTGACGAATGGTGACTC
This sequence comes from Timema podura, assembly GCA_033556935.1. Taxonomy (NCBI): domain Eukaryota; kingdom Metazoa; phylum Arthropoda; class Insecta; order Phasmatodea; family Timematidae; genus Timema; species Timema podura. The sequence goes on from JAVRXN010000006.1 coordinate 26,785,307, forward strand.
GGACCAGCGCAAGGGGCATAGTGGCGAGGAAGGAGTGGAGGAAGGTAAAATGGTTTTTTTTAATTATTAACGGTGGGGGTAAAAGAATATCCATTGTTCGCTTCGAATCGAGTTTGAATGAAAACATAAGAGTTCTTTCTATATAGAGCAATATTTGCACTTAAAACATTTCATAAATTAAAATTTCATAGAATTGTAATGCCTTGTTTTATAAGTTGTTTTAAGCAAGTTGTTCACTCACACTTTTGCATTTCCAGGAATCGTATTACATCTGTTGTGAGCCAGCGCGTACAACCTTGGGCCTTGTTCTCATATTGTATAGACTAAAATATGCAAGTCCCAGATTTAACGTGTGCAGATTTATTCAATAAACAACGAGACTAAGGAGAGCTAACAAAATCAGCGGCTGGCGGTTCCGCGCTTGGGTCGAACTCCGCCGCACGAGGTTCTTGAGGTTCACACACGCTCCCTTGTTCAGTTCAGTATGGCCGATGTACCTATTGTATTGTAGACTAGTATTTTCACTTCATTAAACAGAACCCTTAGTACACTGCCCAACAATTCACAAGCCCTCTCCTCCACGACATACTCATTCCATCGGAGTAACCTCACACGCTTGGGGGTAGCCATCCAGAGTCACATAAACCCTCTAATTTCACGGTATTCTGTAGTTTGAGAAGAAAACTTTGGGCCGTGTGTGAAAAGGGAATTTTACAGAATGATATTTTTTGTGAAAAAAGTAATTACATACATATTCCATTCTAACATTTAATATATCTATGTTTAATTATTTTATTATTTGACAAAAGGAAATATTGTAGGACTATGTGTTATGAAAATGAAATAATATACTATAATTTAATCAAATTAGTTAACTAAACTTTTTTTTTTAATAGAAATTTTGAAAATGTTTCGAGTCTAGTTGGAATAACTAAAACTTGACTGAAATCTTAATTTTAAATTACTTAACACAATCCTAACTAACTTACTGAAAATAAAGCTAAGAACTTGATCAAATTTTGTTAGTTTACTTTAATACCTAATAAAGTAAAAAAAATATTTCAAGGAGGGAAAATATTAAATATCTTAGTACAGCAATCTTGAAACTACTAAATTTTACTTTTTTTATTTCAAAGCAAAGCTGAATTGAATAATATGAATTATTCTCAAAACTGAATTGAAGTTAGACTATTTAAAAAAGATGTTTACTGTAAGAAAAAAAATTATACTTTGTATATTTACCTATGTCAATTTAGGTATTAAAATATAATTTAAAAAAATCATCTTAAAGTAATGAATTAAGTTATTATCACAAGATATGTAATTTAATTGTTCTTAATGTAAACACTAATTTGTGATGGATATAACTACGAAAGATAATACAAAATAATCAACTTAGTTTTTTTTTTTTTTTTTGAAGCTTCATAATTGTTGAATCCAGGATTTTATTTTCAGATCAAAATCATAGTTTTCAAAGCTTTGCACGCTCCACTAGATTTTGTTTTCATGTTTTCTTCTTCTTTTGGAAATTTTCTGGACTCGCTAAATGCTATCGCGGCAACAATCATAAGGTGTATTTTATTTTTCTGCATCCATTTGTCATAAACACATAAGATGAGTAAATGAAAATTACGAGGTTTTGGAAGAGAGCTATCATTCATTCACCATAATTGTTTTTAATAGTTCTTGACATGTGTTTTATACTTGAAAATTAGATTAACATCATACTTCACATAGGAAACTCAACTCTAGAATCAGGGATTTGAATACCCATCTTTAGATTGACAAGAATAACCTTACTTTACATAGTGCAAAAGTATTTAAAAACATTGTATTGCCCCTTAAAATAGGCTGCATATCTTTGGAAACCATCAAATATTTGACCTGAAAATATTGTATTTATTATAATTTCTTTATGACTGACACTTTCATGACCTATGTTCTGTTTTCTACAAAATAGTTTCTTTAAACTGGGATCTATTTTTTTAGGTCATAATTATCTACTACGATTCTTGTTTAGTTGATTCCAATTCTTAAATTTTAAACTTAATCTTTCTATTTGAAATTTCTCATCATTCACTATTTCAATTTTTTCCAAGCATCCAAACTCACATTAAAAATAGATTATTTATATACGTATATAAATAATTTATTTGAAACCTTAGCTCAGTTGCACGTGTCTGCCTACTGAGCTAAGGGTCCCGGGTTCGATTCCTGGCATAGCTGAAAAATTTATCGTTGGTGAAATGTAGGCTTTCCCTTTTACAGGGATGAATAAACAGCCGGGGACAGGATATTGTGCGTGTCTTAGTCTTAAGTTAGATTATAAGGCATATGAAGCTACGACAGGCCTATCAAGCGGTGGTGGAAATATATGGCTTGAATAAAAAACTGACCAGACTGCAGACTAAAAACAGTAATGGATGTTTTATATATATATATATATGAGTGAAACAGTAATTTTAGTTTCAAAATTTTTGTTTACTGAAATTTGAGATCTAATAATGAAAGCCAAAATATAAGATTTATTTTCGATTATTTCAATACCCGTTTAAGAATAAAGGAATCTAGTTTAACATCACTACTGATTAATCAATTTACATGGATGTTTTCCTTCTATATATGGTTGGTCCTTATCGTTATCATAATATTGGACATTGGACATTGGATGCAAATATATATCGTATATCTCATTAAGGAAAACCTCTTTTCTCTTTATGAGGTAATTGTGTTATATTTGGAAGAAGGTATAGTAAAGGTGTATAGAAACATATAAAAGGAACAAACACAATATGGCTTTTACAATGAAAAAAAGAACACAGTTCACACTTTACATTGCTGCCACTGGACAAAGAGGTAATGGTTGCCTCTTGAAGAAAATCGATCATTACTGCTCAATTCCCTGACCTAGGCTTCATTCAACCGGAACTCACCAGGGAGGAGTGTGAAACGCCCAAGGCAACTTCCTAAAAAAGTAAACAAAAAACAAAACAAAAGGGGAATTGATAAAGGATTATAGAAGATTTAGATAGGAACATGTAAAACATAAAGGATCAAAAAAACACAAAAGCAAGAGAAAGGAGATACTTTATTTGTTACTTTCATATGTTCATATCATCTTTTACCAATTTCTATTTTCTCTCTTTTAGAAAGTTGCATTGCACGCTTCACGCACGCTTCACACTCCTCCCTGATGAGTTCCGATAGAATGAAACCTAGGTCGTGGGGTTGGGCGGTAACGATTTATTTTCTTCAAGAGGCAGCCATTACCTCTTTATCCAATGGCAGCAATGTAAAGTGTTAACTGTGTTCTTTGAATTATAAAAGCCATATTGTGTTTGGAACCTTTTATGTTTCTATCCTCTTCTACTGTATCTTCTTCCAAATATATATTATAATAATGAGCGGTGAAAATTAAAAACACTAATTCATATTTACAAACACCTCGATGCGACATGGCATCTTCCTCTCTGCGGAGATAGTAGACTGAACATTGCTAGGTGGGATCGAAATATTAAAGTGTTGAAGGGTAACAACTTCTCTCTTGTGGATTAAAAATTACCTTGTGGTACTGCTCTTGTTCTATGTTGATGGAATGTACATTGCAGGAGGGTGTGGGTCATAATCATCGGGAATTTAATTCTAGCCTGTGCTCGGGTCACTTTAGTTAAATTCTTCCATCTTCCTCTTCATCGTCCATTCTTCTCTCACTTGCACTCTTACAATTAGCTGCTCTTCCTATCTCTTTCTTGGTACTCTTTGTCCTCCAAACTTCACCTCCATCATTCTTCTTGGGATCCTTTCCTTTCCATCTTCATTACACGTCCATACAATCTCACACTTTCTTCCTCTTCTATCTCGCTCTACTCTCTGTTTCCCAACTCTTGCCCAAACAACTTAATTCCTAATCCTATTTCTCCTTGTGACATCTTTATAAGTAACTATGGGTACGAAGTACGCCCCATACAGAACTTCTTTATATTTCAGGAGCAATCACTCCTCTTTCCCATAAGAAGTTTCTTACACACCTGTAGAGGGTTTTAGTATTTGAATAAAATGGTACTCAAGCGCTCTAGTCTAGCCTTAGTTATGTATTCTGTAAATGTAATTTACGGAAAATGAACGGCAGATTAATTCTAAACACTTTGTTTCAGAAGAAGCCGACACTGACCTTGAAACAGATAGACTACTCGGACAGCAAAGAACAGATGACCATGGCTTCTTTGATGAGAAAGTGGTAAGTTTGGTCACAAAAAAGTATGCACATTTTTGATTTACATGCCCTTGGCTTTGTTGGGGTTTTTTTTTTTTTTTCTTTCACTTAAGTCTGATAAGACTGAAAACTTACACCATTAGGCCAAAAAAATCACATTTTTAGTTGAATGTTTTAAAACTATGATTAAAGTCTTATGACTACCGGATAAATATTGCTATCGGGAGGTTAAAGTTAGCGACCTGATAAAGGTTATCAGCCACTTTAATATTTTACGCATATTATGAACTGAATTTATCTGCTGGATAGCTATCTGAAGGATAAATATATTTTAATGCAGAAAACGCAAGGTTGGTACTGTTTTTATTGATGCGCGCATGCGTATAAGCCCTACTGCTACCGCTAATACCTGGCAAGTGGCTACAACGCTGAACATTTGTTAAATAATGGTGGCTAAACGAGTGTGAGTAAACAGATGGCGTCATGTGGGCGCAGAAGCTAAGCTGTCTAGCAATTACTAATCTCGGTGTCTGCCAAAATGTGGTTAGTAGTTGGGTACAACGTTTACAAAATTTCATTTATTGTATTCACATTTTGATAATTTGTTCTTATAAATCTACAAATTGCTTGTCCGTTTGCTTAAGAGTGTGAATTAAATGTACTAACTTTATATAGTTAGAGCCTGGGCCTGTGATTACCAAACACGTAAACTAAGACTTTAACCTAAAAACAGATTCCGATAGGCGAAACCTCATGAAAAACAATGCATCACTATGGCAACCATTATAACTTTCAGATAAAAGTTATCAGGTACTTAAATCTCCCGATAAAAATGTGATGGATAAATACATTTTACATGGTAGATAAATGCTATGCTATCTGGCAGTCATAAGATGCACTTTTAACTAGAGCTGGGCCGATCAGCTATTTTGCCGGTTAGTCCGATGCCGATCATTTGTTGCCGATTAGGCCGATCACCGATGCCGATTATTTTTGTTTTCAATTTTAATAAGTGTATAAAGTAAAATGAATCTTAAAGCAAAAAAAAAGTTACTTTTACTAGTTTTATAATGTCCAATTTAGTTTTGTTTTAATAACATTTAAATAGAAACTTTTAAAATGTAAAGGTTGTTTAGTTATTATTTTATATTGTTATTGTTAGGACATGTGAACCTGTCATTAAACAAAAACAAATCACATTAATAAATAGCAAATATACCGGTACATGTTAGATAATTAAAATATGATTTCACATTTATGATTAAATAGGCCTACTGACCCTTTCTTTAGACAAAGACAAATCATAATAAGCAAATTTAAATGTAATTTTAATGATAAAAAATAATCAAGGCACACAAAGAGAATAGGCCTACATCTATTTTGTTTTTAGATGAAATAGGAATTTTTACATCCAATGTCTATTAAAATATGGCTTCAATATTAAACAATTTTTAACAATCGTAATATTTTTACTTTCTCTCTATCTTACAGGTAGAGAAAGTATTGTGATCGTCAAAAAAATCGAACTCGAGATTTTGATGAATTTTGACGTTTCATGACTTCCTGAATCCGAAAAAGTGGTTTTTGAATTTCCGTCTGTCTGTCTGTCTGTCTGTCTGTCTGTCTGTCTGTCTGTCTGTCTGTCTGTCTGTCTGTCTGTCTGTACCTCCAACTAGAGCCTAAACTATTTTACCGATTGAGCTGAAACTTGATATCTAGGGTTTTCATAGGGTTGCCCCGAGGGGTTTTTGGAATTGGATATCTACCCCTAAAATTAAGGGTAGTTTACTGAAGGGAAAAAAGAGAAAAAGTCGATTTTCTCAAAATCGGCTCTAACGATTTTGATTAAATTTCATTTATAAACATTAATAAATATTCCAAACAAAATGGCTACTCTCAGTATTTCGGCAAAATCGCTTTAAGGGCTCCGGTCTGATGCGTAAATTAACGTTTTTTATAATAGCTCCGAAAACTATTTGAGATATGAAATTACTTAGCATTACAAATATGTATATATATTTATAATACAAATATTTTATTCGAAACATATTTTTATAAAATCAATAATTTTAATTCTATACGCAATTATATATATATTTTTAACTTTTTGGACATTAAAGCTTAAGTATTGCGATCGTAAAAAAAACTAACCTGAAATGTTGATGGATTTCGACGTCTCATGACCCCCCGAACCCTAAAAAATAGTCTTTGCAATGCCGTATGTCTGTGTGTCTATTAAAACTTAAAATTAAGGGTAGTTTACTGAAGGGCAAAAAGAGAAAAAGTCGATTTTCTCAAAATCGGCTTTAACGATTTTGATTAAATTTCATTTATAAGCATTAATAAATATTCCAAACAAAATGGCTACCCTCAATATTTCGGCAAAATGGCTTTAAGGGCTCTGGTCTGATGCGTCAATTAACATTTTTTTAAATAGCTCCGAAACTATTTGAGATATGATATTACTTAGCATTACAAATATGTATATATATTTATAATACAGATATTTTATCCGAAACATATTTTTATAAAATCAATAACTTTCAATCTATACGCAATTATATGAATTTATTAACTTTTTGGACATTAAAGTTTAAGTATTGTTACCGTAAAAAAAAACTAACCTGAAATGTTGATGGATGTCGACGTCTCATGACCCCCCGAACCCTAAAAAATATAATTTGCAATGCCGTCTGTCTGTGTGTCTATAAAAACTTAAAATTAAGGGTAGTTTACTGAAGGGCGAAAAGAGAAAAATTTTGTTTTCTCAAAATCTGCTCAAATGATTTTGATTAAAATTCGTATCTAGGCGTTGATTAAGATTATAAATAAACTGGCTATTTTCATTTTTCTATGAAAATGATTTTTAGGGTACTTTATAGAAGCGTTAATTTCCATATCTCCACAACTATTGGAGAAACTAAACAACTTATCATTGCAAAATTGTAGGACTATTAGAAATAAAAAACTTTTATTTGACATATATTTTTATAAAAGCAGCAGTTTCTGATATATTTGCAAATATATTAATACAATTTTGTGAACTTTAGTTGTAAACATATACTACTTAAGTCTTAACGCAATAATTCTCCAATGCTATAGAGTAATTAAATATAAGTATCTAAAAAAGTATGTTATTTTTCTTTAAATCTCTTAGGAGAAATGTTTGCATAGCAATGATTTATCTCCATGTTAGACTCAATAGTCAATATTTACATTTTTTATTGGTCAAAATGTATAAATGAATAATTAAATATCAATGCGATGACTTGAAGATCTGCAACACCTTATAAAATGTTAAAACTTTAACCAGAATCGAAATTTTAATACGAAGTGTTGACCCTTGTGGAAGACATTAAACTGTTTGAAATGTTCTAAGGTGGACAAAGATGCGCCTCTTTTCTCATTGATTCTATATCATTGTATATTATTTTATGCGTGTTCTTATGTGGAGTGGTGATGATACAATGTACATTATTCTGTTCAGAAATCTTACGAGTTTATAGAAAGAGAGAGAAAGTCTGTGCGGTGCTCCGTACCATTTATTGTGAATTGTGATTTAGATATATCATAACATAGGTTTTTGTGATCCTACAAAGCATTCCATCATATTTTAACTACTAAATATTAATATCGTATAGAAATAAGTGGTTTCTTAAAAACAAAAGTATAATAAAAAGGCATCACCATTTTTAAACAGTAATCCGATCTTTTTATTAACAATTTAAATAATCTTAATGAAAAATAACATTGTTTTAACTACATTTAAATAAAAACTACCTTTAGAAAATCGAATGAACGGTGAACGGGTCAAAATGAACGCATCATTGAACTGAACACGATACCATAAATCGTTCATTCAAAAGAACGATTTTGCCCATCTCTACTTCAATATGATAAAATAAATACTAAATAACATAATGTGCAACGAAAGTTATTTTTCGTGGGTTTTTTTAAGAAATACTTTAAAACTTATTTTAATTTACTTTTAACTATTAAAGAAAATGTAAAATTTAAATATTAATATGTATTAATTCAATTCATATTGAAATATGAGCGAAAAAAATTCCCTGCCAATGGAAAGTGTTGTACTTGCATTAAAAGAAAAACCGTTTCCATTTAAAACAAAATGTGCGCATGTGTGAGATTATTACGTTCGATGTTTCATTTTTTGGGCATCTTTAACAAATCGAAATAAAACAACACCAAGCTGCTAATATTTTATTTTATGGTTATTAGATTTGTTACTTGTGTGTATTTTTATTTCTAATAACGTGCATAAATTGGAAAAAGACCTATGGTAAATATATTTATTTTGATATATTTTGTTTGGAATGTTGGATGTGCTGTTTATTTCAAACCTAAGTCGCTAAGAACAAGCTAATTATTCAAAGATCACATACGAGAGAGCAAAGATAAAATATTATTTTTTTAGGACTTAAAATATACCCACACATTTTGAATAATCGGCATAAATAATCGGAGATACAAACACCGATCATCGGAATCGCCGGTTATGCGATAATCGGCATCGGCCCAGCCCTACTTTTAACTTATCGACCAGATAGAAATATTTATCTGCCAGATTAATATTCATCCTGGAGTCATAAGACCGGCCCTTAGTGATTATATTTGGAAGAAGGTACCGGAAAGGTAGATAGAAAAATATAAAAGGAACGAACACAATATGGCTTCTACAATGAAAAGAAGAACACAGCTCACACTTTAATTTGCTTCCATTACCTCTTTGTCCACTGGCAGCAATATAAAATGTGACCTGTGTTCTTCTTTTCATTATAAAAGCCTTATTATGTTAGTTCCTTTTATATGTTTCCATCTACCTTTCCTGTGCCTTCTTCCAGATATAATACAATTAGTTACTTCATAAAGTGAAACGAGGTTAGAAATATATTATATAATCTCTTAGTGTCTTAGCAATAATTGTGAAAAGGAGATGGAATGCGAAAGTGTGTGATAGAAATTAAATAATGGTCCTTTGAATCCTTAGGGCTATTTAAGGAAACAAAGATCATTTCAGATTCATTATTCAAACATTTTTTTATTATAATTTTGAATCTGTCTTGGATCTCCTGTGTTACTTACTAGTTGCTTAGTCCAACATAATCATAGAACAGACTCGACAACTATATCCGAACCATTATTTTACCTCTTAACTGAATGTGAATTCACAAATATAATCAAAAAATAAGTTATCCCTCAGTTATAATTTCATCCTGTTATCATATTTTTCTAACGTTCGGATTTGCATTTGAGATCTACACCCCCCCCCCCCTCTGTAAGATTAGGATCTGAATACAGGTCAGGTTGTACTCAGATTTTTGTTCCCTCTGAATGTTCTCCTCTCTCCCTCTAAACAAATAAATGTGGGGACATTTCCTCCTAATTAAACCTTCCTCAACACCAACACATTATTATCATTATTAGTACATTTGCGTATAACTTGAATTGGTAGTAAGATGTGATGCTAAAAAAAAAAGCCCATAGGTAAATTTCTTTAAGTGTTTTAATAACAGTTTTGATTTTCAAATTATTACTATAAATTTTATTTTGATTCCTTACAGAACTACAAAACACATAACTGTCATTTTTAAATGGGACATGCAGTTTACAGCTACTCCTGATAAATACTATCCAAGCAATTTCCTTTATCAGTAAACAAACCTAGTATGAAGGAATTAGTGGCCATGTTTCAGGAAGGAAATATCTATCCAGATAATAAAACCACAGTATATTAAAACAAGTACTTTAGCGTTACACGTTTCCATAATCTTGTCTGGTTGTTAACGGCTCTCCGTGTTGTGCGAATATCTGTGTCAGTGGTTTAGGAATTATTCTCACTTGACTAGTGATTTTAATGTTTGTTTCTTTCAACCACGATGAAGTTTAAACTTATAAACAAGCAACATAAAACAGGATCTGATGATTCCTTGGAAACAATGGTTTGTTGAAAATTCTTATGTACTCTTCTTTGGGCTCTTTTGGAAAGGTATTGTTTTTCAATGTACTAGAAATAATTTCCTCAATTCATTAAAAATATTTGAGAGTTGAGGACTCTAATAAAACTTTAGATTTCTGATTTAAAGAAAAAATATATTGACAAATAAATATGATAAAATTGTAGAAAATGAATCACTATTACAAAAACTTCAATATGATGTCACTTGACATGGCAGTGTAATACTTTCTGAGGTAGATGCCATGTAACATCGAAATATTGAAGTGTTTGTAAATATGTAAACTTATTAGCATTTTTTACTTTCATTTGTGTTTCATTTTTACTTTCCCCCCCACCCTTCTTGTAAAGAAAGTATTTTGATCGTCAAAAAAAAAAAAATTGAACTCAAGGCTTTGATGGATGTCGACATTTCGTGACTACCTCACCCCTGAAACCGAAAAAGTGTTTTTTTGGATTAGTGTTTATCTGTCTTTTACTGGGATTAAAGCTGAAAACATTTACCTACTTGTTATTTATGGTTTTCATAATGTTCCTTAGAGGGATTTCTCGAATTATTTATCCAACCCTAAAATTAAGGATAGTTTATTTAAGGGTGAAAAGACAAAAAAATTGAATTTCTCAAAATCGCTCAAGTAATTTTGATTAATTTTCATATCCAGGAATTGTTTATCATAAAATGACTTTGAGGATACTTTATCTAAGCAGAGATTTCCAATTTTGACCATATCTCGGCAACTATTTAAGATATAAAAAAACTTATCATTATAAAGTTGAAGTAATAAAAATAGAAAACTTATAATTGAAATATATTTTATAAAACTAATAGTTTCTGAGCTTTGCTGAAAGAAGTGTCCTTGTTTCTATAGAAGGTACTCTCTAATCATATAGTAGTCGAAATATTCTAATGTAGACAAATCTTAATTATTACAGTTATGAAGACTTTGACTTGATGTTACAGTTTTAAAAATTGGTAAAAAATTGTTTAGACTTGTGTTGCTGGGAGGGGTACAAAATCAATAAAAAAGGACAAAACTGTATTAATATAATTAATTTATTATGAAAGTGTTCTCTTTGTTGCTTATGATGTAAGAGACATGACAGACAAAACAGATTTATCAGTGACACAAATCCTTGAACAACTTTGGTTTTTTTTTAATTCAATTTTAAATATTGTCACTTTAACTTAAATTGTACATTTTTAAAGATTTGAAGTTCAAAAGTAAAGTTAAGATTTGGTTTCCAGAAAATTAGGGTTAAACCCATCTCTGCTTTTTTTTTTTCTCAATGTGTTTCTGTAACAGTGGATATTATTTAATCCATGCTAATTGATGGAATAATGGTCTATTCAGAGATACTTTTTTGATATTTTTATGAATCTCAAATCTCTTGAATACCATCAATTCAAAGAATAAGGGTAAGATAAGATAAGATATTTGTTTGGGCTAGGTTAAAAATTACAACTGGACTTGGGACTCGAACCTGGGACCTTTAGCTTTGTGCACCAATGCTCTACCACTGAGCCATTGTGGTTTGAAACCAGGATGGTCAGTGGAGAAGCAATTGGCCAATGGTCTATATCTTAAGGCCCTTGGCCCTGTCAAGTGCAAGTCTAAAACCTATTTTGTGGGATGGTGGGCGGAAGAGTGAAAGGCGTGGCGTGGCTTCACAACCGACCAAAGTATCTTTCCGCCCAACAAGAACAGATGGATCACGGAAACCATAGATGGCGCTAGCTACCGGACAGGTCTTTGCGAAAAAATCATACGTTTGGAAATATTGGTTTTCTCGAGAACAAGTGAAATCTTTATGTAATATTTTCAACACCTCTTCTAAGATAATATATCGATGCTGTTACATTTTCTTATTTATTGTTATTCAGCCGGTAGTTTTCTATTGAAAAATGTCAATTTAATGATATTTGATCACTGTTAAAGTTATTGAGGAGGTGTGTTTATATAAAAAGTATAACTTAATCAACATGCTATCTATTCTTGAACAAACGTTTCTGAAAAGAAAGTTGCAAAACAATAAAAATACTTGAAGTTAACTGTTTGTTACCATGTCCTGCATTTCCATGCCTAATGAAAAGGGCCAATCGCCTTAAGTACTAATTACACTAATGTGTTAGGAATTGGAAGGTTGAATTTAGAGGAAGTGAACCTGCATTTTGTGAAGGAGAGTTGAAAACCATTTAGGAAAAACCACCCCCATTTCACACTTGCCCTTGTCAGTCTAGCTCAACACAAAACTAGCGCTTTAGTTAACTATGTCAGGTGATAGATTCATTGATTTATTTCAGTATCGGAGTTATTCTGTTGACAACCATCTCGAATCAGTTTGTGATACTCATGAATGAATTAATTTCCAACATTGAAATATTTTGTTTCCCCTTCAATTCTGATTTGGTTAACATTGTGATCGGTAATGGATATGCGGTCCGGGGGATAGGTTTGTCTTGTAATTATATATTGGGCTAAAATCACTTTTAATCTTATTATTAAAATAATCAATAATCTAGATTCAATATTAAAAAATAAACTTTTTTTCTAGAATTTGTTCAATATAATATTTTACGACCCTGGATCTTCAATTGACCTTTGAATCTCGAATCTGAATCTGTAAAAAATTAATTTTAAGATATATATAACAAAATATGAAATAGTAACTAAATGTTTTAAGATTCTTTCTTCTAATACATTCCATTATAACATTCATACATTCAGTTAAGTGATATATTATCGTCTGGGGCCTGGTTGTCAAGTTTATCCTATAGTTATAATTGGTTTTGAACCATCATTAAACTGTATTAGAACTATTAAACAAATTTTAAATAAAAAAGATTTGTCTCGATTCCAAAATTTTCTTGATTTGTCAAATATCCTTAAGGATTCGATAATCCGAAGGCCATATCCTTATTTTATTTTTTTTAATAATTAATCTGATATCTCGAGTACTTATAAATATTCAATAATTTAAAGGATCCATCCTTGATCTAGATGATTCTATATGAACTATCTGTGAAAACCGAATAATATCCCATCCTGCAACTTGCAAGTTACATAACAATGCTCACAACCTGATTTGTTTCCGACACATGCACTCCTACTGGTGTCTCCACTTTAACCGTGTGTGTAAAGTGTTGATAACCCAATAGCTACTTTCTCCTGTGTGTTGATAAGACTGGAAGTGACGCTTGGTTGGTTTGCAAAATATCCCAGTTCCGTGATTAGATAGACCGTGACAGGGGTGACCCAATTATACACCAGGCCATACCTGCCCGTGATTTATCATGGGATGTAATGATTAACTGTCTTCATATAGTGATATGATTAATGTTATTACCGCCTCGTGGCATGTTGGCTAGCGTTGTGTTGACTTGACCCGAGGACGGGAGTGAGGTTCGATCTCGGTCGGTGAACTGGGTTTTCTAAATGGTTTTTCCTCTCTCCAGCAGATGCGGGTCACTTCTCTAAATTCACCTCCAATCCAATCATTATATTAATATTAAGTATAACCGAACGGTAGTAACGCGTGCTAATATTAAATATTATTTTATTAATGTTTTTTTTCAGAGACGGGTCAATCCCAGTATTAATCAATTTAATTTATCTTCGAATCTGAATCTTGAAAAAACAAATTACTAACATTTGAGGAAATATAAATATAATAGAATAGTGGAAAATAGAAATAGTAACTAAATACTAACATATTTGCTAGACTGCATTTATTATAATATTCATATATTCATTTACGTGTACACTATAGGTTTGGGTTCAGTTGTTAAGTTTGTTAATAATTATGTTTGGCTTCTAATATAGAATATACTCTCTAAGGAACATTGTTTCTTTCCAGCTTTTCTTTACCTCCTTCAAAATATAAGAAAATACCTCAAAAACCGAAAAGAGGTTTTCTTTTTAGAGATATATATATGTTCGCATCCAATGTCCATTTCCTTTGTAAATGTCCTATATGTTATTCATTCCTTTTACTTGTTCCTATTAAGCGTCTTATAATTCTTTATCATTTTCCTTTTCTCTCTTTGTGTTTTTTTTGTTTCCTCTTTTAAGAAGTTGCGTTAGCGTTTTCACACTCCTCCTGATGAGTTCCGATAGAATGAAACCCGGGTCGGGGGATTGGGCGGTGACAATTATTTTATTCAAGAACCAGCCTTTACCTCTTTGTCCAGTGGCAGCAGTGTAAAGTGTGAACTGTTACTCTTTTTGTAAAGCTAATTGTTAACCCTTATATGTTTCAGTCTCTTCATATACCTTCTTCAAACATAACATAATTATATTTGGGACTATCTGGGTTATGTTGTCAAGTTTGTTAACAAAAATAGTTTTGGCTTAGCCACCAATAAGGCTATATTAGAATTCTAAAATAAATACCAATTCAACCAGCCAGTAGGAGTTCCTGACTGCTTACCTGGAGGTCCGAGTTTGATTCCCAACTAGTACCAACGGGGGTTTTCTCAAATAGGGAATGATTCCCATAGTCATCAAGGTTTGGTTAATTAGGTTTTATTTATAATTAATATACTAGGATTTAAATATGTTTTAATATATTTTAAATCTTGAATTTGAATTTATTAGAGTTCTATATAGCTTGCTTAAAAATTATAGGACAAACTTAATAACCAGACTACAGACCAATAAATCGACACGTAACTGAATTTATGAATGTTATAATGAATGCATTTTATTAAAAACGATGAATAATTTAATTAAAAATTTTAACATTTAGTTACTATTTATATTTTATATTCCTATTCCCTCCTATCGTTATAAGTTTTTTTCCAAAATAATTGTAGATTCAGGATTCAAAGGTAAAATGAGTATTCAGATTCATAAAGTAGTAGATTCAACTCATTTATAATTTTGTGTTTATAATATCAGCTTGTTATAAGTGACGGTTTAAATTTTCGAATGTTCCTGTTGTTAAAATGTTTGTGTCTCAATTTCCTCTCCTCCCTCCCTTCCTTGCGGCTTTAGGGGTGGCGGAAACCAAAGTCTCGGACCGTCATGCCTCTAACCAACAGCAGCACTAAAGCTTCCACCCCTCTGGCGACCATTAAACCCCCTCCGCCCCCATCTCCCGTATCTTCCGAGTCCAGTCCCTCCCTGCTCCCCTCGGCCGATACCTCCGCTAGCGTGGCTGTTGCCACCGCGAGACGGCGCAAGTTGTCACCGCTGCCAACGAGGTCGCTGAACAATCACAGTCGGCGCAGGAAGAAGCGGCGGCTTCCGCCACCGCTGCCAAAACTAAGAAGGTGTGGGGGCTTTTCTCTCTTACTGTGCTGCAATGTGTTTGCCTTCGCTTTCTTTATTTTTTTTTCTAGTATGGTGTCTTCTTGTTCTTAGTATGCTTTCTAATATTTTTATTTTTTTACAACATGGTGTCCAACTGTCATGAAAGTCATGAAAAATTATAAGATTTAAGTTCATTGTGCAGGTCATAATATCATTTGTTTTATACTTTGCTCAAAACTATCTTGAATTTACAAGAAAGAATGCATGAGGGGACAGTTATAGTTGTGTATGGATGGAGGTTGACATATTATTTATTTTTTTTTTTTTTTTAATGGTCATGAAATATGGCTTACATAATTCGGTAGACACCGTACGGGTAACTCACACAGTGGCCTTATGGTCCAGACTGATCCAACGTTTTTCATCCCAAGTACACATATGATTATCAGTTTACACCTTGGCTGAATGTGTATTAATTATTTAGTAACTTAATATACCCTAGACTTCAGACACTCAACCTCCAGGTTAAAATGGTTGCGCTCCTTTTGGCAGCTTGCATCCTTCAACACTAGATGCTGTGGTTAGTTGATTACTTAAGCTGGCAAAAGGAGCACAGCGAAACCTCCGCAAGTTTGACAGTCTGTTTCTTACTTGTCTGTGGCCTAGACATAACAATTAATAAACAGTTATTTTCAATAGTTAAATATATTGTATTTTTGTTTGGTAGAATTTTTCATATTTTACCACCAAATATAAGTTTATTTACTCTCCCGAACTTTTTTTTTTCACATCCAGCCTGTAGCCTGGGTCAGTTTTTTATTCAAGTCATATAATTTCCAGTACCGGTTTGCTAGGCCTGTCATAGCTTCATATGCCTTATTATCTCTATTAAGACTAGGACAGGCACAACATCCAGTCCCCAGACGTTAATTTTTCACTGTGAAATGGTAAACCTACATTTCAACAACAATAAATTTTTTTTGGCCATGCCGGGAATCAAACGTGGGACCCTTAGCTCATTAGACAGACACACTACAGACTGAGCTAAGGTGTTAGATTCTCCCAAACTTGTGTTATGAAGTATTTATGCATGCACAGTTTCACAGAACATTTTAGCACTATAAATATATATTTATAGCAACATCTTTTTCTAATCAAATAAAATAAATGCATATTAAAATGCAACTTTTATCTTTTTAAATACTTTTATTCAGATTATTATCTGTTTTATATCTGCTACCGAAGCTTTCTCTTTAATTTTGCTAAGGATTACTGTGAGGGCCACAGTTTAGGTGAGCGCGAGTCACATTTGGCCTGTGGGCTTCCAATTGAACCACACTAGTCCGAGATGTCATTCTATTATTAGATTGGACTACAGATAACAGGGAAGGAGGGTTTTGATTCCTGGTCAGGTGTTTTGAGGGTGGTTTTTTCCTAAAGGTCACGCTCCTTCCACACAAATGCGGGTACACTTCCTCCAAATTCAACCTTCCTCAATCATAACTCATTAGAGTAATTAGTATATATGTGCAGATAACCTGAACGAGTTGTAAGACACTGTGATAAAAAAAAAGTTAGTTTCAAAGTCAAAACAAACCAGATCCAATTTCTATGTTAATCCTTGATATAAAAAAAACACATGAAATAAAAGAAATATATTATGTTTGGGGAAATAAAATGGAAAACACAACAAATTTCACCAACAATCTTTTTCAAAAATCTGGAGCATTTGTGAATTTGCAACATTAAAATCCAAGCCCTAAATAATAGGTGTCTGCTTAGTTGAAATTGTGAACTTAAGAAATTAGCCACAGATTCGAACACGATCCAACCTTTTTCCTCCTCGAAACATTTGGTTGCACAACATATTTATCATTTCCCTCATCAAGCTCAAAAAATCCTCTCATGACATGACTTTCACATTAGTCACCTTTATAAAAATGGGAACTCCTTGTGGAAAATACCGGGTATTTTATATTAAAAAATTGTAACAATCCGCTAATCATTAATTTAGATTAAGGGTGTGTGAAGTCAATCTTTCAATTCAAAGTCAACCTAAATTAAATATAGGTAAGGACATATTCTAGAATCATATTCTGAAAATTTAAAAATGACACCGGATACAGGAATTGAACTCGGGACCTTTGGCTTAATACACCAATGCTCTACAACTGAGCTATCCAGGAATCGTCCCGTGCCCAGAATCATTCTTCACTCATATTTTAAGGCAGAGTCTATGATGGACATGCGGAAGTCATCAGCTATAAATGGTTGATTTATTAAGATCACGAGCTATCAGATAACGCAGCCCCCTTCGACTCGGTAGTTTGCTTATTGCTGCCACTTATACAATTATTATAATTGTAAGGGATCGTATATTTAAGAATCAAATAGCCAAAGTTATTATATTATATCTTTTGCGAGTAAATCCTCACTAAAACAAATATAATAGCTTTGGCTATTTTATTCTTACATTTTCTAGAAGCTAAATCAAAGTTCGGCTATTTTTTGCAAGTTTTTCATGCTTTGGAAAAAATACAAATGGATTATTTTTAAATGCTAGACACTAAAATCATTTAAATATTGTTTATTGCACAATTGTTTGTAATATAGCACTCTAATCTGATTAATCAAATTACTATTACAACATTTGACTCAATTAATTCAGATTTCCTAATACATCTATATTAATTTGTAATGTATATAGCAGCTAAGAATGGATATAATTTAACATAAATTGAGTATTCTAGCTGTCAATATTTTATTGGTTAAGTTTCTTAATTGTCAAAGCTGGAAATTGTTTTCTAAAGCAAAGTGAAGCTGAGATTTTTTTGAATTTGAGTAAAAATGTTTGAAGCTTAGCACCTAGTCAATAGCGAGTTTGTCTACTGAACTAAAAGTCCTGGCTTTAATTCATGGAATGGCCGAAATGTGTGATTGGAGAAATTGGGCCTTCCTTAAAGCCGTGTGCCCATATAATCAGTCGGCTTAGAAATTTCACACTATATAATACAAAATTAAAAAAAAAAAAAATCTTTAAAGGGGAAATAAAGGCCTTATACATCTTACAGAAAAATGATGAGTTGCTCGTATGTATACACTAATGAGTAGGGATTAGGAAGTTATTTGAAAAGAAATGTACCTTCATTTGGATGGAAGGAGAGTGAGAAACCAGTAAAAAAAACTACCTTAGTGGGCTGTCACACAAGATGGTTTTTCGTCATCGCCATGGGCGGCGCACACCGTCTGTACCAATGGTGTGCCGTGCCTTGTTGAATTCTCTCCAATCTGCCACTCCATTTCCTAGTTCTGCTCCAGTGCGCTAACATGGACCAAAGGAAGAAGTTTTTGTGTGTATACTTGCTATATTTACAAAATAAAAAACATCAGCGAAGACCACAAACGTGTTGGGTACATCCTTTGAGCATTCATAGACTTACAGATGATACGTTTGCCAACATGTTCCACACACTATTGTCAAACGTCTCAAATTCTGGGTTCATTTCAGCTCAAACTTCCCTCCTGGCTGTTATTGGACTCAGTCCAAGATTTGTACTCCTCTAAGCCTCTATCTCAAAGCACTGGACTTAATTCCACTTGTGCAACTAATGCCTCAAGATTGATTTTGAAAGTTCCCGAAACTTGGGACTTTTTTTTTTTTCATTAATCCTTACATTCTGCCCCAGTGCCTATTCTATATACTGAGGTGCTATTCCTACATTAAACAGTTGTTCCCATTTTTACCCTTATACTTTTTTTTTTTTTTTTTAAGTTACTAAAACAATTTTAATAAAGCACCAAATTATGTGCTCTCATAAACCATCAGCTCAAATAAGTTTTTTTTTTTTTTTTTTTTTTTTTTTTTGGGACTGGAGACTTGGGACTGAAGCTAGTCCCCCGTGGGGACTGACAGTGTAACACCGTGGTGTGTGAAGAGCTGCATTATACATAATGTGTATCATCCATTTCAGCGCGCCATTCACGGCACAGCAGCCGTCCCTAGGTAGAGATATGCCTTGGCTACCACGGCGGCCGTCCACGACATTCTCGCCGTGCCGTCACGTGTGAAAGCACTCATTTAAACCCACATACCTCGATAATCAAGGTGCCGCGCCATCCATGGTGACGGCGAAAAACCGTCACATGTAAAAGCTGCCTTAGTATACCCGGTCAAGATTTGAAAGGCTTGGGAAAGTTGTAAGATAATGGGAAATGGTTCATTTTACAGATACCTGCTTGAGTGGCCAAATGGTCTCACTTTCATGTGTGTTAGACTGAAGTGCTGATGACTGGGAGATCAGGGTTCGAATCTTGGTCTGGTCTACTGAGGGTGGTTTTTCCTAAGTGGTTTCCCGCTCTCCTTCCATGCAAATGCGGGTAGATTACCTCTAAAATGCTTCCTTCATCATCCCTACCGCATTAGAGTAATTATAATACATGTGTATATATTATATGTATATATGTCACAGCATCTTACAACTGGTTCAGTTCATACATATATATTATGATTCTCTAATATATATTGACAGATATAAAGCCCAGGGACTAGGGTAAATATTTTTTTCAAATCTAATTTGCGGTAAATTGTTCAAAAAGCTCCTCTAAGTCGTCGTCCCGTTCCCCCCCTCTCCTTTTATAAAACGTTACTACATACTTACACTAGTGAAATATTTCTTAATAAAGCCTCTTCTCTTACCCATTATTTCTTTCATCGGGGTTTTTGGTATGACACGCCGCTGGCTTGGCTTGAATAGTACAAATATAAAACTGAACTCTGAACTACCGATATCATACTAAATACCACATCACAGTTCAACTTTAACATAAAAAGACCTTATTTTATTTAAATTGAAAAATGACACTTGGACACAGGAATTGAACCCGGGATCTTTGTCTTAGTACGCCACTGCTCTTACCAGGGGTCATCCCGTGCCCAGGGGCATTCTTCACTCATATTTTATGGTAGAATTTGTAAGGCACTAAGGAAATCCTCAACTACATATAAGATATCATTTAAGATTGCGAGCTATCAGATAAGGCAGCCAGCTTTGATTCTGGAATGTTATTTAGACTTGGCTATAACTGTACTTAGCAACTATAATAGCTTGGCTATTTAAGTTATAAAAAGATAATTTAGTAAATATGAGGAAGTAATATACAAAATGACCTGCCATATTTTATAAACCTTGACATCTCCTGATGGTTTGTTTTTTTCTAACTAAGGATTTAATTCAAGCTTCACCTCAAGATGTAAAAGATATTATCCAAACCCTTTCCAAATTGCCGGTGAATACTCACTCGCACCTTGGCCTGACTCCCTGTTGATCCTTAAAGTCAAAGATAAAATAAAACATAAAATGGTGAAACATATTGTAACATCATCAATAATATTGAACGTTGAATCATTCATAGAAGTTCTCATTTATATATAGCGTTCACTGCCACAGGCAACTTCTTCAGGTTCAAGGGTATAAATATATGCCCGGACGTTATTATTATTATTATAATTATTATCACCGCATCTTACTACCCGTTTGGGTTATACGAACTTACGCTAATGTGTAATGGTAGGGTGATTGTGAGATGAAATGGAGGACCTACAGTTTAACGTGGGATCCGAACCATGGTGGAGGCCTGGCATTCCTCACATTCACAAGTTGTGATTAATACACGTCTTGTCAGAGGTGAAGGAAGGGTTTGGCAATCAGATAGAACTTGAAGTAAAAATGTCTGTGGTAGTAAACACTAGTTTTCAGAAGTTTTTTTTAGTTGGTGTTTTATCTAAACAACTTTTAATTCGGTATCACTCTGACTAAGTCTGCTGGATTCTCCTCCCTCCATCCCTGGTTAACTAATTCGTGCGGGGTGTTCCGCGACATTATATCAAAACTTACGGGAGCGAAGTCCAAGGTAAATTCTGAGTAAACAATGTTATATCAACATGAGCTTGATTCCTTAAGGTTATTGTGATATCCAGCTTCACAAGTAATAAAAGCTTCATTGACATTGTAAACACAAACACTCGTGTAAACACTATAGTTGAATTAAAATATCTGTAGAGGTTTGTTCAACATAAACCTGAGGCAGTTATAGGTTTGAAAACTAACTGCCTAGTTCCAACTGCAAAGAATCTATTAATCAACGTTTGGGGGCGGTCATTTCTTGTGATTATATCGTTCAATATTTGGTTCTGTTATTAATAAAAAAGTGTACACTCTGTTTACCCTGAAATGTAGTAAGTAGGCTTACTTTGACGGTTTACACTATGGCCTTATTTTATAAGCTCTACCATAGTGGCAAACCTGCTATCTCACAGGGTAGACGAAGAGTACATATTGAGGCCCAGATATTTCAATAACTGTTAGCAACTGGATTCATGTTGTTATAAAAAAAAATTACTCAGAATCACCCATAAAATTTGCTCCCAAAGGCTTGACATTACGTCGCATAACACCCTGTAAATCGAAATAGTGCCCTAAATAAGAAAATCTGATCATTTTATGTATTCTGTTAAATCTTTGTAAAATGAAATATGTTTTCGCAGTTTTACTCAGAAATGTTTATCTTTGATTTTTAATTGATTGGTTTAAACTATATTACTATCATATGGGAATGCTTTTTTTTTTACAACTGTCGGCATGTTATTTCAAGCATGAATGGATCTGTCTTGCTTACAGTAGTCCCATGGCTTCTTTGGTGCTGACTGACAGTTTACAGCTGACTTCTGACGATCAAAATTTAGGTATATACCTAAATTTTGACAGTCAGAAGTGACAGCTGCTAAACACATGTTTTTTGCAGATCATATGGCTCGGCGTAGGGATACATAATTTGGTCCGGTAGCTTTTCAAAGCTGTCAGCTGTGAGCTGTCAGTCAGCACCAAAGAAGCCATGGGGCTACTGTATACATGTTAATGTTGAATATATAAGTTGGATTAAAATATTCCTCGAGTATGTTGGATGTTTTTTGTTTGATTTTTATAGACATGCCGCCTTCCTTTCTGAGCCCTTGTTTTAGTTGTGAAGTTAAGAATGTGGGTGATGTAATATGTTATGTGTATTTCAGGAAAATATTGTTATAATATTATAGTTTTGATTGTATGGTGTTTAAAACAATGATTGTAAATCCTGGCTGTTGCTTAAATCGTTATAATTTGCGAGGCATGAATAAATATATTTATGCATTGGTGTAATATTATGACGAATATTTAATATGAGGGAGTCGGGACAAAACTTGTTAACCCTCATTGATTTGGTTTAAATATATTCACTTAAACTTCTATGAAATCCTGAAATTTTGCTATAACAATTAAATGAAATATCCGTTGATATTAACCATCCTAAAAATGTTGACTGGCAATAAAAAAAAACTTGTTGTTCAAGAGGTAAGCTACCAGAAATAATTGCTGATTTTTTCATAAAATTAGGTTAACATGGTTTTTACCCTGGCCCCCTCAAATATATTAATGATCAGGGACCAGATTTTGAAAACATGTTTTTTTGACTTTTCGTAGAATTTTAGGTCATATTTGTTGGTTTTCACCCTTATTTTTAGGCGTTTATAGGAATATTTGAGACATTTATTTTATGTTTGAGTCATCTTAAGGTATTCATGTTGAATAAGTATATTTTAAAATAGTATTGTTAATTAATAAATGTATAACCTTTTTTAACACTCGGTTGTCTGAATGAGAAGATAATGTAATCAATGAACTTTGTATCCTCTTTGCTTGTATGGTTGTAACATATACAGTCGAGAAAAAGATCAAAAATTCCAAAGAGGTACTAAAATGTTCGAGTTTTGTAAAATATCTTCCGAGTCAAGTTCACACAGCTACTAAATCTCGTCTCGGAACTCAAATTTTTTAGTTCTCTCACACCTCTAATTACAGTCAACTCTGGTTACAATGAACCTGCTTGGACTCGGATATTTGGTTCATTATGTCCAAAGTTCACTAAAACCGATTTATTTATTTTAATCTGAAAGTAGTGGGTTAGTGACAAACAAAATATGAGCTCAAATACAATCGCTCTTTATTGAAATCTTTACTTAATCTTTTAATCTACTGGATACTGTTTTAGTTGCTATTTTTTCCAGATCCTTCTCTAGGGTTTGTGCTTTTTCCACACTTGATTCTACACTAGCCATGCATTCAAAAAACTAAACTGAGTAGAAAAGTATAATTTTTTGAGTTCCATAAACTTTCTCGAAGAAAGGGATCAGTGAAAACAATTACTAAATGGCCACAGACTGTAATTCACTATCCTGTAACTCCTGTCTTATTAATACAACTCGGAAGACTGTCTTCCTTTACTTGCCGAAGACGTATTATAAATTAAGCCAGTTCAAAGAGTACAGTGACTGTTTAAGCTCAACCCTCCCCTCGTCCCCCTCCACATTCTCTACTTTCAGTCAAGCTTTGTGCTACCTAGATAAGAACTCAGGTAGATAATCAGTGTCTTCAAGTTCAAACAACCAAAAATTTATGTTTTTAAATAGTTATGATGTTAGAATGACATTTCTTATTCAAATTTTAAATTGTTATGTTCACTAAAACCAAAGTTGACTGTATTTCTAAATCCCATCTTTCTTTGTTTACCCTAAGTTATCAAAATCCAGAAAATATATTCTGCGCCCCTAATCATTAATATATATGTAAACTAGGCATGCTATGAAATTTTGTCAAACTAAGAAAACCTAACTGGTGTTGTTTAGATCTTAATTTACTAACTTCAATTTATTGTAATGTAAACAAAAATATTTCAAATACCATTTTTCTTAAGTTTTTTATAACTGTTAACACTATAAAAACAATTGTGTGTAAAATTGAACCTTTTAGTTTTACTAGCTTTATTTAGTTTTAACAAAGTCTGACACCTTAGCTTAGTCGGTAGCATGTCTGTCTATGAGCTAAGGTCCCAGGTTCGATTCACGGCATGATCGAAAAATTTATCATTGGTGAAATGTGAATTTACCCTTTCACTTTGATAAATTGATGGCTGAGGACTATATGTTGTGCCTGTCTTAGTTTAAGTTAGATTATAAAGCAAATGAAGCTAAGACAGGCCTAGCAAGCCGGTAGTGGAAAATATATGGCTTTAATAAAAAACTGACCCAAGCCGCTGGCGGGAAACAGTAATGGATGTAAAATTTAATTTTAACAGCTTCAATCATATTTTAACTGACATTTTCATAAATTTACTTATTGTTCTATTTGAATTTACTATCAGAGCTGAATTTCCTGTTAAGGCCATAAGCTCCTAGAATTTATTTATTTAAATACTGACAATGGTTATGTAAGTTTGGTGCAATATTTTGTCAGTAATTTTTAACTGATACAAACACTGTTCTTGAAATGAGCCAGTATCACATTTGCATATTGTTTTGCAAATTAAAAAAAAGTATATTATATAAATCTCAGAAAATGTCAGCAAGATAAGAATGGGTGAAATATTTGAAATGTTTCCATTAAACTTTAAGCATCAGCTTAAATGGTATGGTAGATTGGTCTTCCATATCAGTGTTTCCAAAACTTTCGCCAATCTTGTATCACTTTTGGGGTTCTGACCTAACCCACGTTTCCCTTCCAGTTATTTATATTAATGAAAAAAAATACCTGCAATCTTGTAAAATATGATCAATCATAAAAAAAATTAATTAAACTCTAGTGGTAAGCTAAACAAGGCTGCAATAGTGGGAAAGAAAGCCTAATTTACTTTACATCCATTAATGTTTCCATCCTGCAGTCTGGGTTGGTTTTTTATTCAAGCCATATATTTTTCACTACTGGCTTGCTAGGCCTGTCATAGCTTCAAATGGCTTACAATCTAACTTAAGACTAGGACAGGCACAACATCCATAACATTTCACCAATGATACATTTTCCACCCATGCCGGTAATCGAACCCGGGACCCTTAGCTCAGTAGACACACTATCGACTTAGCTAAGGTGTCGGATTAAAGAAAGCCTAATAAAGTCCATGAAATTGCCTCGGCCATTGAGGGGGTAAGGGCAAAAAAATGATAACCCTCATTTAAAGAAAAAATGTTTTAGCAGCGATTTCCGGTAGCTTACCTCTTGAACTACAGGTTATTTTTATAATCAGTCGATATTTTGAGATTATCTAATATTGAAAAATATTTTATTTATGATTTATAGCTAGCTTTATGGATTTCATGGAAGTTTAAATAGTGAGATATCCTATCTAAATCTATGAGGGCTATCATGTTTTTTCCCCCGACCCCCTAAATTACGTTAATTTGTTTATCATACTTACTACTGTTCAAAAATAATTTACGCCGCCTACCCCTCGGACAATGATACCACAGTATGGAAAACACCGTTCCAAAATGTTGTATCTTTTATAAAACTTTATTCGTCAAGTGTTGTTAACTACAACAAATTACCATATAATACATTATACACTTATTTCGGTGGCTGTATGATCTAAGGCTTCACCCTAACAATAAACCAGACTGCCGATGACTGGGAAATCGGGGCTCGATACTGGTTGGGTGTACTGAGGCTGGGTTTTCCTTAAATTGTCTCCTAATTTATCTCCGCACAAATGTGGGTACACTTACTATAAATTCAATTTTTTTAAACCTTGACTCATTAGTATAATTAATACTTAGGCATATAACCCTACGCCCAGTAGGACACTGTGCTAAATATTTATATTTAGAGTAATTTATATTATTTATATAAAGTGTATCCACATTTGCGTGGATAGAATGTGGAAAAATGACTTAGGAAAAATTAGCATCAGTGCAACCAACTTGGATCAAACCCCGATCCCCCTGTCATCAGCAGTATAGTTTATATATATGTAAAGACTTGTTGAAGAGTGTAATTGTAACTTAGTGTGTTGCTTTAGTCAATATCACAATCTCTAATCTTAAAGGGTTACTAAAGTGTAAAAATGTAAAATTATACATATTTTTTTAATGTATTCTCCGTCTACCTTGAAAGGTATCAGTCCTAACTTGACAAACAACACTATGGCCCTATCTTATAAGTTGCACCTTAGTGGAAGCACGCGAGGTAAGCTTCCTAACTTTCAGAGTTAACAAAGGTTACATTTACAGGTATAGTAAACATGCCTAAAACATGTACCAAAATAATGGTTCTCAAATTTGACAAGTAACAATAATATTGCTTGTAACAATTAGCGCACAAAATAAATCTCAATATTGTCTATTCAGGTATGCTGTCGAAGGGGTGGTTAGGGTTTAAATCCTGGCTAAGTGTACTGAGAGTTTTTGTTTTTTACCAAAGGGCTTCCCACTCTTTTTCTATGCGAATGTGAATACATTTCATGTACATTCTACCTTCCTCATACTTCTTACCCCAACAATATAAATAAATGTGATTGATAGCTTAGAAGGGTAGTAAAATGCATTGTAAAAGAATGTGTTATGTATATTTATTAATTTATTGGCATTAACACACACTATTAAAAGTGATGTCAGCATTTTTTTTAGTAGCGCTTCTTATTACCTATGTATGAAAGTAGCTTCAGTAACCGACAACTGGCCAACCCTCAAGCCATTATTTCACTATATGTGTCTTTGAAATATTATATGATCAACAACCTCAGTTTGGTCGGAGAACATCAACTTTCAGAAAGCAATGAACTTAATTTGTCAACATAATTAGAAATCTTAGCTGACAAAACTATATTTATTAAGTGTTGGTGTGCATTCTTAGAAATATTTTTAACCGGCATCTTTGTTTGATTAAAAAAGGTTTAAATGTTTTGAGTTTATTAAAAACTCCAACTCAATAAAATATTGATTTTTCAAGTTTGAATTTCTTTGTATTAAAAAATTTATAGCTGTGTGATATGATCATGTAAATTCATTTAAGATCTTGACACGGGAATTAAACCTGTGGCAGAATGGATCCAATCTTCCTTAAACCTTAGCATAAGTGATGGAATGAATCCAATCATCCTGAAACCCTAGTACTGTATAAGTGTGAAAATGGATCGAATCTTGCTGAAACCTTAGCATAAATGGTGGAATGGTTCCAATCATCCTGAAACCTTAGCATAGATAATGGAATGAATCCAATCGTCCTGAAACCTTAGCATAGGGGACAGAATGGATCCAATCTTCCTGAAACTTTAGTACTGTATAAGTGTGAGAATGGATCCAATTTATCTTGAAACCTTAGCATAAATGGTGGAAGGGTTCCAATCATCCTGAAACCTTAACATAAATAATGGAATGAATCCAATCGTCCTGAAACCTTAGCATAGGGGACAGAATGGATCCAATCTTCCTTAAACCTTAGCATAAGTGATGGAATGAATCCAATCATCCTGAAACCCTAGTACTGTATAAGTGTGAAAATGGATCGAGTCTTCCTGAAACCTTAGCATAAATGGTGGAATGGTTCCAATCATCCTGAAACCTTAGCATAAATAATGGAATGAATCCAATCGTCCTGAAACCTTAGCATAGGGGACAGAATGGATCCAATCTTCCTGAAACTTTAGTACTGTATAAGTGTGAGAATGGATCCAATTTATCTTGAAACCTTAGCATAAATGGTGGAAGGGTTCCAATAATCCTGAAACCTTAACATAAGGAATGAAATGGATCCGTTTCTCCCAAAACCTTGACCCAAATGACGGAACGGACTAATCTTAATTAATACAGTACTTTGTTTTGAATCCCATCACACCCCCTTACAGATTTAAGTGGATTCCCCAAGTTTGTTTTAAATTAAAGGAAAGATTCAATATTTTGCTATGTTTTTTTGTTGACAGGAAAAAGAGAGCAGTAAGAAGAAAGGTCGGAACAAGGAAGGTGAGTGGTCATACAGTTTGCTACTGAAATGTTTATGGAAGGTGTTGCGACTCGAACCTCGACTGCGACTCCCTCACAGACAAATTAATCCTGATTTTGTGGCTAGAAATAAATACAAACAGTACATTATAGTTTCTAAAATACTTTTTAATTATCTTTATGAGCTACGACAAATCTACTAACATACTGAATGTGTGTGTGTGTGTGTATATATATATATATATATATATAATATATATATACACACACACACATATATATATACAACCTTTCTCATCTCCAGCGACCCAGACGATACAAGATTGACACCTTTTTTTGTGCACGTGCCCAAGATGCGGGTTATATTTAAATTTCTTTATCCAGCTATCCAATTATCTATCTATTTATCTATCTATATAAAACAATTATATACAAATCTACTCACTAACTGAATATATATATATATATATATACTCACTAACTGAATATATATATATATATATATATATATATATATATATTCAGTTAGTGAGTATATATATAGATTAGATATATATATATATTCAATTAGTGAGTATATATATATATATATATATATATATATATATATATATATATATATATATATATATATATATATTCAGTTAGTGAGTAGATTTGTATATATAGATGGATGGATAGGTGGGCGGGTAGGAGGGATGGAGGGATTTAAATATAAACCACATCATGGGTACGTGTACAAAGGTGTCAATCTCGTATCGTCTGGGTTGCTGGGAATGAGATAAAGGTTCGAACCCATGCTGGGTACATTAGGGGGTGGTTTAACCATCCCTTATACATGCTAATGCAGGTGCATTTTCTCAACCAAGCTGTTGTTAAAACGGTATGAACATAGGAAATATCTGACCTATAAAATGTTTTGATTGTTTAAAAAAGTTAATTATGTGTTTTATTGTGGATTTGGTTGACCATTGAAATTCAACTATAACTTTATTTCTAAATGATGATGATTTTTTTTTCCTTTACAGTGGCTATTAAGTCATTTGAATTGTACCATTGAAACAGAAATAGGAGGTGAATTTTAGTCAAAATGTGTTACCACCTAGTCAGGAATCAAATCTTGGCTCTCATTTTCAAAATAAAGCACACATGTGCATTATTCACTCTTCTACTCATGTGTGGGCCTAATATGTTATGTGTAAAATCTCATAGAAAACTAAAGCTTAGCATACATTATTATCAAATGCATCTTCACTACATTTAGAACTGAGTATAGAATATTACTAAATGTTTCTTAACTACTTTTTTTTAGAAACAGAGTATACATTATTACTAAAAAAATTTTGCTACTTGTTTTTAGAAACAGAGTGTACAATATTATTAAATGTATCTTAACTAAATCTTTTTTAAATCTGACTATACAGTATTACTAAATGTATCTTCACCATTGTAAACTTGTCGGCTGTTTGCGTTGTCGAGGTTCAAGTCGCACATTGAGAGGCCAGCTGTGTTTGTACAGGGATGGTGCTGCCATCTGTTAAGTGCCGTGTGAGACTGAGGCACTGCTTCACACGTGCTTCATGCAGTGCACCCTCGCACACACACACACACACACACATGTCGCTTTGAGTTGAGTGCTTCAACGTTAGTGACTCATTAGTTGAACGTTATTTTAATAACTCATACATATTTCGAGTAACGTTAATAATTTTAAATTCAATTTAATTCATTTATTGGAGTATCTTTATCAGAACTATGAAACAATTTGGTTTTACATAGTAAGTGTCCTTATAAGTGAGACCTCATGTGTCTTAAAACAAACCATTGTGTATAGCTTTAGAGGGCTACGGTGACCCTCCCTCCTATCGCCTTACCCCTTTCCGGGCTCTGGCCCCTAGTAGCAAACTCTTGTAACCCCAGGGGATAAGCTCACATTGGGTTTGATGTCCATATTGTAAATTAAGAAGTGGTGGGGGATTTGTGTTATTCTAGCTACATACAAATTGTTTAAAAAGATGGCTGTAGAAACATAAAAAAAATAGATGTAGGGGATGGTAAGCTGTAAACATATAAGTTCTCTTGGGGTAACATTAAAGTCTTAACTAGTAGCTATACAAATAAAATAATTACAATCATGAAAAATTTTCAAGGGTGTAGTGATTTAAATATGTTGTTTAATTTTTAATGCTAAGACCACACAGAAAGTGAGTTTGACCGCTAAGCAGGATCAATTGATAACAATTATTATAAGCATCAGGCACTCATCCAGTGAAAGAAATATTGTAAAAAAAAATATTTACGGCCATGATTGTCTATTGTATCGCAAACTTCCTCCCAAATGACACTCCAGTCCTGAAGATGTCCCACGATACAGATTTATTATAAACAACAACGATAAGATTCCATGTTCAACAGTGATGACACGTCCAAAACGCTTGACATCTGAGCGTGTCTGTGATAAAAATCAAACATGTTTGTTTCTGAGCAGTATTGAGCGTTGAGCGACACTGAGCTGTTTTCAATCACACTTGTACTGTGGCCGGTCTCACTTGATTTAATACGTTTGTTTTTTTTCCGCTCACAAGCTTAGGCAAGCCACATGCTGTTTATCGCTCAAAATCGCTTTCTGTGTAGACTTATCCTAATCCAAATATTGAAAGGGGTTGATAGGTATATGTACAACACTAAATGAGTCCTCATATATACAGGGTGTACCGTAACATATGGGAAACACTTCAGCTTTGGACAAAAACAATGAAAGTTAGTATAAACATGCGCCCTATTTGATGTTTTTTCAGAGTTATTCTCATGAATGCCAGTATTGCAATGCAATGTATTTTTGAAATAGTGCATCATTCTATGACATGACGACTTTAGACTTGTTTTCAGGCTGAAGGTGGCCATTTTGAGCACTTCCTATATTGTTAAGCGGCTCCATATTACTAGAATTCTAGCACGGCTGATAAATTGGTTAAATGTGGGTTTGACCTTTCACAGTGATGAAATAACGACCGGGGACTGGATGTTGTGCCTGTCCTAGTAAATATATGGCTTAGATAATAAACTGACCACCGGCTGAAAACGGTAATGGATGTAAAAATATTAATAGAGTAGAAACATGACTCATCATAATCATCATTATCATCAACTTTTTCCAGAATGTCGCCAGGTCAGTTTAGAAAATGCCTCCATCTTCCTCTATCCTTCCATCATTCTTCCCTCTTTAATTTCTTCCATTCTTCTCCTCTCACTTGAATAATTTCTTTTATCTGCTCCCCCCATCTCTTTATTGGCCTCACTTGCGGTCTTTTTCCTACATACTTCTTTTTTTTTTTTTTTTACATGACAATAACTCTGAAACAAAGTTGAATGCGTCACATGATTGTATGAAGTATTTTCATTGTTTTTGTCCACTACAGAAGTGGGTCCCACATGTTATGTTACACCCTGTATACATACACACTTTTTTTTCATGTCCTTAATAGTAATACTACATAATTACTTGCAAGCACCGCAAGTTTTGTTAAATTAAGTGACTGTTGTTAACGTGGTTGTGATATTTGAACTGATATGTATGTGTTGATTTTCTTGCACTCTCTCTCTGTCCACTTGACTCTACCCCCTTTGACCACGCGCTGACCTGCTCGTTGCGCTGGTAAGTAAGATCAAGACACTCCCCCTCTCTCCCTTTTGCATGTAGCCTTGCTCGCTGAAAAGCTGCACTGCCTGAGCTTTCACTTGTCCGCGACTCAACCGGTCCACCTCTTAGCTAGTTCAAATATATCAAATTAGTTTTAAAAAATAACACCTGGGCGCACAAATCGAACCCAAGAACTTAGTTTTAGTGTGCCAATGCTCTGCTGAACCATCCCAAGCTCGCCTACTATTTTTTTATTTTTTTATTTTAGCTTTAACTTATGTTTTGTAGAAACATTTCTCAGATTTCTGAAATCTACAATATGTAATCCTAGGACAAACATTTTTGGAAACCTTCTACATCAATTTCTTGGTAACACCAACCACTGTAGCATTTTTATTGAAATTTATTTTATAATCTCCAAAAATCTCAATAAATAATTTTGTGACCATATGCTTATTCTCATTTATAATCATTATTACGCAAATGACCCCATATCTTTAATGGTTTTGTTATTGAAATTTTTACTTTCTCTTTTGACTGTTTTATCCACAGTAAATTTGTTACTTGCTACCATCATTAACTCATTAACATTATTTTGAGTAGGCCTTTTATTTTGACGTAAAGCTGTTTACATAAATATCAAGTTACTTTCACATGTAATATTAAGTTTTTCCTTATTTCATTAATATAGTCTAATTGTTGTGTTTTGTAATTTAATTTTTTTGTGCTAAGCCAGTAGGAAGCATCATAATAGTTCTAAAAAAATATTCAAATCTATAATTATATTTTAAAGAATCATGAAACTGAAATTTTTTTCAAACCCACAAATAGGGGTGAACTGGTATACTCCAAGCGGCCCAGGACTACGAATATGGTGTCTCTTAGCATGTATTAATATCCATCACTGAAATTATGTTTCATAATAAACTGAAACTATTAGGTCTATATAATAAGTTAATTTAATCCATAAGCCATTTCAGCTTCATCATCAATGATCAGTTTCTACTTTCTACTACACAAGCAAAAATGATTCTAAATACTCAAACAATAAATGGATGTTTTTATTGATACATTTGATTCGTGAAATGATCCTTCAATCGCTATTTGTGTAGATCACTAAATAGATGATTTTAAGTTTAACTATAACATCTCCAATAAACAACTAATGGGATGGTTTTAAATTTAATGCCGTCACATATGTTCACAAATGATGCTTTCTGGGCATTTCAGACTTACTCACTGAAACGTTTGATTAAAATTTAGCTAAAAATCTATTAATAATTGAATGAATATATTTATTTTAGTTTAAATAATTGTGGCAGCCCCAATCAAACCCGCCCATCAGGAAATCTCCAGGTGTCCCAGTTCGCCGCTGTTCGCGAATATTCTTAAGGCTTCAGAGAGTCAAAAAGGGTCCATCCCTAAAAAATATATAGCTATAAATAAATTGGTATCAGTAAATCAAAAGAATATAGCTTACATCTTCCCAACAAGGCTGTAGCCAGCCAATAATTTCAGGGGGGGGTTTGGTGGACCCATCCCCCAATTGACAAAGGCTAGAAAAAATTATAAATAAAAAACTGTTCTAGAAGCTATCTGAAGTGTTTTTTTATGGCAACACTACCCCCTAACTATCGGAGGCTATGACAAATTCTAATTATTAAACGGCTCTAGAAGCTTTCTAAAGTGTTTTTTTATAGTAACATAACCCATTAACTGCCGAAGGCTAGGAGAAATTCCAGATATTAAACAGCTCTAGAAGTTCTCTAAAGTGTTTCTTTATGGCAACATAACCCCCTAACCGCCAAAAAATAGGAACAATTCTAAATATTAAACACCTCTAGAAGCTCTCTGAAGTGCTTTTTATGGTAACACAGCCCCCTAATTTGTACTTGTACCTTAATTTTGATATTGTTTGAACCATAAATAAAGCCATATATATTATTTTCATAAAATTTCGGGTGGGGGGGGGGGGTTTGAACCCCGAAACCCCCCCTGACTACGGCCTTGCTTCCCAAACAATTTTTTTTTGTAGACACGGAGCCTATTTTGTCTTTAGTAGCCCTTCTTCAAGGCACATGAAGTTATTAAGGCTGTGAATCAGTGTAATCCAGTAAATATATTAGTATGCTTAAAGCACAAATTTAAATACTATTTAGGGGTTGTCCATAGACTACATAATATGCATATAAGGGGAGACATGGGGGTGGAGAGTAGTGCTTTGCGGGACGACAGGAATAGGGGGAGTCAGATTATGTGTGACATCACATTACAATTTAACGTATTTATTTTGAAATCAAGAGTGCTATTAATGTTTGCGTACTGACCTCAAGCATGATTTCACCTCACTGTAGGGGGTATTAAAAGTGTAACTTTGATTTGCTCTCGTACCTTAACTATTAACTTCAAATAAATGCACTCAAGGACACAATATCATACCTTTTAAAGTCCTTGTTTTTTTAGCACCATCCATGCGGCTGATATGCCCATGTACTAATTACACTAAAGTGTTGAGGATTTGGAAGGTTAAATTTTAGAGGAAGTGTACCCGCATTTGTGTGAAGGACAAGTGAGATGCCATCTAGGAAAAACAACCCTCATTGCACCCGACAGGGATGGAACCCTGATCTCCCCATCTTCTGCAGTCTAGTCTGTTGCGATAGTGATTCCTGATACCATACGACCACC
Source organism: Timema podura (assembly GCA_033556935.1). Classification (NCBI taxonomy): domain Eukaryota; kingdom Metazoa; phylum Arthropoda; class Insecta; order Phasmatodea; family Timematidae; genus Timema; species Timema podura. The sequence continues at coordinate 26,819,870 of JAVRXN010000006.1, forward strand.
AAAGCGGGTGTAAAACTTGTTAATGCTCTGGACAAAAGGATAGATGGTTCAACCGGTGTAAATGAAAAATCAAACAACTCCAATGCTTGAAATGTTATGAATAAAAAAAAATTCGAGTGACTTTTTAAAATGGTTCATAAGTTAAAATATTATTTAGTAGACTATAATTCTTTTGATTCCCTTCCCCCCCCCCCCTCTTTTTCAAAACAATTATTTTGGGTGTCATAATCGTAGAGAATGGTATTTACCTTAAACTTTTTAAAACTTTGTATATGCCTGATTGACATACATTCAAATTAATATTTAATTAATTTTCTATTTTTAAGAAATAGTTTTATTTTAACGTAACCCCATTCATTATCCATCTTAACTCTATGATGGTTTATTTTTTCTTTACCTGTGGTTTTTTTTTATGTACAGAAATTTAAGCTTGGTGCCATTTTACTATGCTGAGCACAATTGGTATATTTATTATGCTGGAATTTCATTTAGCATTGTAGTCAATCTTTCCTCCGCTAATGCAAAATAGTTTTTTTTTTAATTGCTCTTAATTGGTTCTTTAATGGAATCATCATGCATTGATGTATAAATACTGTTGTTCTTGAAATTGAGTACCACTCTCATTTGATCAGACTTTAATTGAAAACTTTTAAATTACGTTTCATCCACCACATTTGGTTCCTTATAGAGTTTTTATCACAAAACCTAAATCTAAAAATATGTACAATCTGTTTACATTGAATACTTAGTCCTGACCTAAAGGGATCCACTATGGCTCTATAATATAAGCTAAACCGTAGTAAAAACACGCAAGATAAACTCGCTCTCTTTCATAGCAATTTTAATCGTACCTACGCTGAAAAGTATGGATAAATAAAATCATCCTTTAACATCCTATTCTCACCTTCATTGGAAACAAAATTAGCAAATAATTATCATAATATGACTACAACACCATATTGACTGATTTAAGTTTATAAAAGTTAATTTAACCAATTTTATGGCCACACAAACCTCCCATATTTGCCAACTGCCCGAAGCTCCCTTAACATTTTCTAAAGTTTAACTATTTTTAACCCGCCTCGGTGGCGTAGTTAGCTAATGCACTAGTTTTGTGTTGAGCTAGACTGCCGAAGACAGGGAGATCGAGGTTCGAATCTCAGTCAGGTGAACTGGGGGTGGTATTTTCGAAAATGGTTATCCACTTTCCCGCCACACAACTGCGGGTTCACTTCCTCTAAATTCGACCTTCTCAATTCTTGTATAACCTGATTGGATAGTAAGACTCGGTGCTAACCAAATAAACAAAACTATTTTTTAAATTGTATATAATCTTTTATTATAATTCTAGCTAAAGCACTAAATATCATCATAAATATTATTGCATCAACCACTTTCAGGGTTGGTTCACCCTTGAAAAATGGGGGAAACTTGGAAATAATTTCGGGTAATTTTGTGTGGCAAGGATAAATAAGACAAATTTTAAAAAATTACCAGAACAATCGGATATTTTTGAATTAATTTTCAAGAGCATAACTCGGTGAAAATTATTAATTTCACAATTCATGTGAATTAAAAAAAACACTAATATATTTGTTTTTGATAATTCTTGGGTAAGAATACAATTTAAAAAAAAAACATAAACAGTGACACTATTTATTTTAAACTTTTCAGATAAAGTACTAGGAAAATGCATATTTGTTGATATGGAAAATTAGAGGAATTTCAAAATTTAAAAAGTGTATCAACCCTTAATAGTATGTGCCATGTTCATGCAGAAAACAATCCTTTGGTTATTATTAATTTTGTTTTGTAAATGTCTATACTGTATACTGTATGTGAAAAGTAAATTTTCTTAGCAGACTGACTGATATATTTTTTCCTTAACTAGGAAAATTAAAACACTTCAAGGCTTATTTAGTGAAATTTGTCAGTTTCGGTAATTTCTCCTACTATGTGAATATTATATTGTTAGTTCCATAAGCTCCCCCCCCCCCCCAGACCCCTTCCCCTCCTTTTCAAGTATTGGTACATTTGTATTACTTGAATTTAGTTAAATGCTCTAGCAAAAAGTTAACTTTACTAGTTATTATATTTATTTATTTTATCTTTGTTAATGTTAAAATAATCCATAGCTATGGGACAAGGTATATGGAAGATAAACATAAGAGGAAAGGTACCGGAATTTGCTTTGTAAGTAAATAGGAAACCATCTTGGACATGTACTTCTCTGTAAACACAACCAGTATTTGAACCCCTGTCCTCGGCAACTTATACGAGATGATGACAACCCCACAGTCCTCACTGATGCAATAATTAATTATGCACTGATTTTTATAGAAATGAACAAAAATCTGTGTTCAACTTCAATAATAACCAAACCTTCCTGTCATGGAAGGGTCGTTACTTTTCCTCTTTCGGAAATGGCCCACATTGGTGGACGAATGGTCAACTGTAGCGTGTCACTCTCGCAATAGATCAAATTGCCGGTGACGGAGAGATCGAGACCCAAATCTTAGCTCTGTGTACTTAGGGTGGCTTTCTTAATTAGTTAACCCGCCTCGGTGGCGTAGTTGGCTAACGCGTCAGTCGTGTTGAGCCAGACCACCGAGGACAGGGAGATCGAGGTTCGAATCTCGGTCGGGTGAACTGGGGGTGGTTTTTCCTAAATGGTTTTCCACTCTCCCTCCACGCAAATGCGGGTTCACTTCCTCTAAAGTCAACCTTCCCAATTCCTAATCCATTAGTGTAATTAGTACTTAAGCGTATAACCCGAACGGGTAGTAAGACGCGTTGCTAAAATTAAATTTAAAATCTTAATTAGTTTTTCACTCTACCTTCACACAAATTTGAGTACATTTTCTCTCAATTTTATCTTCCTCGTCTATCAGGGTGTCAGCTATCAGTAAGTAGATACATGGAATAGTCAGGGAACTTAAAACTGCCAAGAAATGTTTTTTAAATGTCAGGGTTAATGGTATATTTGGCTGAATAGGGAAAATAAGTATTTTAATTGCATCTTATTCAAACACTGTTTCTATCACAGTCTATGTATACTTATATTTGAGTGCATCTCAAAAATAATTATTGATAAATCTAGGTAATATTTAGATATTTTTTAAACATCCTTATACATCTCGAGGCGGGATTTGGTCGGGCAAATTTTAAGGAATTTATTTTTGAGATTTTGTCACCACTCTGATTTAGTGAATTGATAGCCCGGACAGGTACAGTCTGATTTTCATAGGAAGCCAGTTATTTGAAAACTGGAAACTGACAAAATTGTGGAGAATAAAATATTACAACTATATTTATATTCTTAGGCCATTTAATTAATGTTGTAAATTTAAATTACACAGTAATCCATATGAAAGTATTATTGGAAGCTTTTGATAAACGTTTAGATTAACTTTATGATCAATAAATCAACTAAAACCTATTTCTAAAATGCCGTATCTTAAGGAGTTTCAATCATTGTTGGTAGTTGAGAATGGACTTAATATAAAAATCATGGTTTAGTTTAGGGGTGTTGAGCCACTTGTAGCATAAGGCCACTCTTAATAAATAAGTTCCAAACGGAAGAGTGAGTGAGTTGACAGTCGGTGTAATTTATTTGTGTCGTCAGTGATGATCCACGAACCGGCAGTGTTGATAGAGGGAGTGTTGTTCCGAGCAAGGTATCTTGGCTCCACGCAGCTCGTGTGCGAGGGGCAGCCCACCAAGACGACCCGAATGATGCAAGCGGAGGAGGCAGTATCGCGTATCAAGGTACCTCCACATTCACTCAACCACGTTCTTTTTTTTTTTTTATTCCATAAGTAGATTGGGAAAATAGATGTATACCTGCACTCTGCCCAGATACACTCAACGGGTCGGATGGAAGGGGCCGCAGGAAAAGGTAAGTGATTTTACAGTTTTCATATCAAACCATTTTTTTTTTTCAGTAAATTAAATCAAGTATTTCTCCTGTAGAAACATAAAGTTTAGTTTTCTACACATGGTAATATCAACAGTTGTTAAATATAAGTCATGATCATAATAACAAATGACGAGAAACTTTTAAAATTAAGAGAAAAATTTCTCACCCCTGCCAGATATTAAATAATTGTTACGGCCATCATGTAAAGAAAATGAACCTCGCGTTCCTAATGAAGAATAATTTGATTTATTTTGCAAAAAAAAAAAAAATTTTGTCATAATAAACAAAAAATATTGTCCTTAACTTGAAAGCTATACCATCCCACTTTAACATTTTAATGTTTGAAAAGAATGTACAGGGTTATATGCTTGTGCGAAGCTTAAAAAATTTTGATTTCAAATTTGAGTCCAAATAAGATTCATATTTTATTCTAACATCTGGCTGTATTATGGCCTGCTTTGTTAAAAATGGTCTTATGCTGATTTGTACTAAATTAGGAGGGATAGCCAGCGCACATACCTTAGTGATACTGGAATAGAAATTTTTTAGATAAAATACATTTTTGTGTTTGTGTGTTTTATTTCTTGTTTTTTAAGGGCTGTATGCGAGAACGTATAGTGAATGCTTAGTGGCCAATAGTGGGGTCCCGAGCACACTATCGCTCCACCTTTTAACCTATTACGACACAAGTAAACCCACGCTAGTATCCACAAAGCATCCATCTAGTGATGTTCTTGCATACGGCCCTAAATGTTTTATCTAAACAATTTCTACTCCAGTATCACCAAGGTAAGTGTGCTGGATATCCCTCCTAATCTAAACCCTGATCCAGCTTAGTGCTCTACTCCAAATAATCCGTACTATGTAAACTTTTTGTGTGAAAAGTGGTCGGTCCACTTCACTTCACTGCACTGTTTGGTTCAGAATTTGTAACAATATTGTATCCTATGACCCGCCTCGGTGGCTTAGTTAGCTAACGCGCTAGTTTTGTGTTAAGTTAGACTGCCGAGGGCGGGGAGATCGAGGTCTGAATCTCGGTCGGATGAACTGGGAGTGGTTTTTCCTAAAAAAAATTTTACTCTCCCTCCATGCAAATGTCGGTTCACTTCTTCTAAATTCAACCTTCCCAATTCCTAAACCATTGGCGTAATTAGTACTTAAGTGTCTAACCCGAAGGGGTAGGACTCGGTGCTAAATTAATTATTATTATTATTATTAGCACGGCGTCTTACTTCCCGTTCGGGCTATACGCACGCTAATGTGTAATGATAGGGTGATTGTAAGATGAAATGGAGGACCTACAGTTTAACGTGGAATCCGAACCACGGTGGAGGCCTGGCATTCCTCACATTCACAAGTTGTGATTAATACACGTCTTGTCAGAGGTGAAGTAAGGGTTTGGCAATAAGATAAATCTGTGCCGGGACCGAGGATTGAACCCTGGACCTTCAGCACAGAAGTCTGACACCTTACCCCTAGACCACCAGGTCACCCTAAATTAATTAATTGATAATTTAAAATGCATTGGTACACCGACTGAGGTTCTAACCCAAATCTACACCTCATTGGCTCTGTGGCAACCAGTGCAGGTGTTAACATTCTCAAGTCATTTAACATCTTTTTTTTGCCTTTCATCCATTTCACGTTAGAGTTCTGCTACCAAATTAATATTACTTATTATGGTTATATCTTTTTGTTATATTTGTCAAGTTTTTTTATGGTAAAAATTAATTATGAAGGCACAGGGATTGTGTTTTCTCAAGGAGAGAATCACTTTGTAAATAAATGGAGATTCATTGATGGCTTGTGAAATGTTTTCAGGTATATGGCCTGGTTTGGTTAGACATTTCTACTCCTATACTTCTTTTTCCCATCTTCTTCACTATAATTTTTTACATTCTTCCATTTATTTGAGGTATTTAACGTGCACTATCTGAACCGACTGATTATATCAGCACATGATTTATTAACAACTTAAATCTAGAGCAGCCAGCCTCCGGCCATTAAATCATCACTGTGAAAGGGTAAAAACCACATTTTACTGATGATCAATTTTTTGGCCATGCGGGACTCGATCCCGGGACCATTAGCTCAGTAGACGAATGCGCTACCGGCCAAGCTAAGGTATGGGACCTCGTTCACCATCATATTTGTCATCAGAAAGCTAGCACAAACACATTCGTTTGTGAATTGTGTGTGCCTGATCATATCGCTAAAGAATCGGACAGTTCACTTGAAGATTTATTGGTCCACGCTCTATTGGATACCTAATATGCAGAGTTGCACCTGGAAACTTGAGAAAACAGGCAATTTCATACATATGCACACCCACTAAAAAAACTAACAAAATACTGGAACATTTATGAAGTTAGAACCTTTTACTTATCATCTTCATCAACTGTTTCCAGCCTGTGGACTGGGTCAGCTTTGTAAAATGTATCAATCTTCCTCTATTCTTTCAGCGTTCTTCCTCTTTTAATTGCTTCCACTCTAATGCTGACTACAGACAGGGAAAACAGGGAAAACCTGGAAAAGTCAGGGAATTTTTGAATGACAGGGAAAACAGGGAAATGTCAGGGAATTTAACTAAAAATAAGAAAAAATCATAGAATTAAAAAATATGTCTAAAAATCCCATTAATTTCACAACTAAACACTAAAACAAAAGTTAATAATACCTAAATAAAATAACACTCTAATTTTTAGAAATAACTGATAAAACTGTTTATGTTTAGTAGATACAAACTTTTTTAATATGTGATCAATAATAAATAAAACAAGTCATCATCCACCATTAAAACTGGAAAAAAAGTAGTCAGGGAAAATTGAAAAATGTTGCCTGGAAAAACTGAAAAAGTCAGGGAATTTAGTAAAATATGTTTTGTAGCTACCTTGACTCTTCTCCTCTCACTTGCATACTTTTAAAGGTTGCTGCAGTAGTTTCCCAGGGTTTTCTTCGGCCCAGTAATGTAAAATTTGCTTCTTCACAAAATTATCTAGATAAAAACGCGCTTACCCAAAGCATGTTGGCTCAAAGTAGTTACTCGAAGCAATTTTACTTCAAGCCATTCCACGCCATGTAAATTTGAAATGTAATACAAACAGACAATTAATCCGTATTTAAAATAAGTTATTCATTCGATGAGCAAACACCGCAAAATTTGTAAACCTAGCTAGGTGGGGAAAAAAAACATGTCATCGCATAGTGTGCAAGCAGATAGGGTAAAAGCTGCTCAAATATTGAACTCGGGCATTTAAAATGTGCTAACAAGTACTGATCATATATACTGACTAATTATTTCAGACAGTTTATTAAATCTAAGATTTTAATTCTTTCTAGTCAATTTTGAATCGTAACCCACTTTGGTGGTCGAAGGGCTCATGGTCTTACTCTGACAATAGACTAGACTGATTATGATGGGGAGATCAGGGTTTGAATGCCCGGTCGGATGTACTGAGAGAGGAGGATTTCCTATATGGTTTTCCACTCTCCTTCCACACGAATGCGGCACTTACTCAAAAATCCAATCCTCATGCGTACATCAATATACATCCCTTGTTTAGTAATGATTGCATAATTTGTTTACACTCTTAAAAATAACAAATGGAGACACGGGGAAAAAAATAACAAGTATTAAATTAGATGTATAGTATATCCATCTTTAAAAAATATATAATTTTATCTTAACCCTTTGAGTGCCAACGTCGCTCAGAGCGATGCACGAAATATCTGCTAAACTTGCCAGCGTCGCTCACAGCGATCCCTCGTTTTCGAGCTCTTAGTTCAGTATTAAGTCAACAGATAGAGTAGATTTTATTTCCATTGCATTCTCGTATGTTTAAGCTACTATTATTTGTCTTTGCGATATATCGAACCTGAAAATTATTTTATAACTTTTTACTTTATTAGTTTTATCTTTGGCCTTGTTTGTAAACATGGCTACTAAGAGGAAAGCTGTGAATCAAGACACAGAAATACTTGCAATATTTATTGACAGCTCAACCTAGAGTGATCAATTTGTTTGTCATTCTGAAAGCACTGATTCTGAATTTGTAAATAATGAAACTGAACAGGAATTTTATTCTAGAGAAATTGAAAGATCGGAACAAGTAGGAGTGGCAGCTGACATTGATGACACAAGTGTGAATACTAGTTATTCCTAAAGGGATGAAATAAATTTTGAAGATCAGGATAATCCACCCCAACCTCTTCATATTTATGCAAAAGTACCAGGTTTGAAGTCCTCTCACCGTCCCCTTCTGATTCCAACCCAATTATTTATTCTAGACTTTATTTTACTATAACCCTGCTAAAGTTGATGGTCACTGAAACAGCTGCTATGCATATCCCAATTTTAGCGTAAAATCTAAAGTTAGTTTTTTTTGTAAACTTTGTTATTTACTCAGTTTTTTATGTTCTTTTCAGTGATTTATTCTATTTCAAGCTATTTAAATTTTCAATGCTTAAAAATTAATGTTAAATAAAACAGTAAAAAATTTTTTTTAAATATCTTGACTAGTGATTTTTTTATTATATTTAAAAATTAAAAAAAGTATATGTATAATTATATCATCGGATTGGCAAGCATGTTAGCTAGTTTATGTAAAAATTTGAGTGCAAGAAGTTTATAGACTAATGAGTTATTAAAATTTAAACAAACTCCTGCATTTTTCAGGAAAATAGCTTGGCACTTTTAGCACATTTTTTTGTCATTTCTCTTGGCACTCAAAGGGTTAAGTTAAAATACTCTAAATTACACTTTAGTCGTCCTTCATAATCTTTTGAGTTATGATGTAGAGTTCACTTTTTGGATGAATTTTAACAAACTTCAAAACCAATCCTTCGGTCACTGAGCTACTCAGCTAAGGGTCCTGGGTTTGATTCCTGGCATGGTTGAAATATTTATCATTGGTGAAATGTGGGTTTGACCTTTCACTGTGATGAATAAATTGCCGAGGACTGGATGTTGAATCTGTTCTAGACCTAAGTTAGTTAATAAGTTGTGTGCTGATATAATTAGTCGGTTTACAAAGTGCACGCTAAATACCTCAAATAATTAAAATTAAAATAATACTTAAAGGTGTCCATATTATATTTAGTGTTGCCAGTCCTAATGCAGGTTTTGGAATCATTTAGGAGTAGCTATTGAATCATTTATATGTTTTATACCTTCTTGTATGAGCTCAGAAAATTATTATTGAGAGTACACTCCGTTCACTCTAAAATCTAGCAATCTTACCTTGGCAGATTACTCTATGACTCCATCTTATAAGCAATGTCCTGGTGAAATGATGCACAATAAGCTTGCTACTTATCAAGTTAAACAAAGGCTACACACTTAAAAAAAATTGTAATATTCTGTAAAAGTTAATTCAAATTTGTTGGAAAAATGACACAGGAATCAAACCCAAAACCTTTGGCTTAGCAAGCCAATACTCTATCAATGAGCTATCCAGAATTCATTTCGTGGTAACTTTTCACATATAGTTAAAGGCTTAGTCTGTGATGGATGTTTGTAAATCATCAGCTACATATGTGTATTCAATTGATAACGTGATATCTCAGATACCACAGCCATCTGCGACTCAGGAGGGCTGTTGTGCTGCCAAGTAAAAACTACAAGATTGTAATTTAAGTGAATTTTAAATGAATATCAACACAAGGTTGAAGATTATTGCAATTACGGGAATGTCCATCCATATGGAAGAAACGATGCTCCTACATACGGACATTCTCATAATTGCAATGATTTGCGACCTTGTGTTGATTTTTGTTTTGAATTAGGGTACAAGGCTCTTAGATATATCATGAGAATTTTTATATTTCACAGATGAAAAGCGCTTTTTATTAACATAAGGTTGGAGTTACCAAAAAAATTCTTTGTAAAATATCACTTACAAAACAATTCTCTCTCGTTGATAATGCGATATTTTGCGTGCCCTTAATAATGAAGCAACATCCGTCTAAACATAAATATGCTATCATTGCATTGTAGTTAAAGAAAGAGCGTTTTCACTAAACATCAGTTAGGGTTGCCACACACCTGGGAAGAACCATGGCATCCCACCCCCAAGCCCCCTTATCAAAAAAAAAAAAAAAAAACTAATAAAATACTGAAATATTTGTGAATTTGAGACATATAACTGCAAGCTTAGTCTTTCCTCTGCATGGAAGGAAAAACAAATTGTTGAAAACTGAACATATGAACACACATCCGTCCATTCATCCCCCTTACCCCCACCTTTATTTACCCAGGAACTTAAGGCCACATATACTCTCCTATCAAGGTCATATCATTATGTTCTAATTACCAATGTTATCACTTCCCACGTTAATGAAAAAATACAATTTCATTCCTCTATACTACTCTCTAACTTATCTGTAAAAAATGGAAACCGACTTTTGAAAAACATGGTAAACACAGGGAAATTTGTAATAAAAAATTGTGGCAATCCTGATCAATGTTTTTATATAATGGTCAGGTGTGTGCAAAGGTTACTTTTTAAATGTGAAGTGAAGTCATAGTGAAAATTAAAATATGTGAAGAAAAGTTGAAGATAAGATTTTTGTTGGAAAACATGTGTATCAAAAATAGACTTGTACATTTTTCATATATAATTCAAAAGAGATAGAATATCAAGGACTATAACACAACTACAATGTTTGTATATGATTTAATACCTTGGTGCTACAACTTGACAGGTAATTTTATTTTTACAAAATAATTTTGGCGATACTGACTATAAGATATTTTCATTCTTACCAGCATTTTATCTATGCTTATGTTATGGCTGTTGTTATTTAATTACTAGTCCTTGGTAAAATAATGTTTAGTAGTGGTTCTAAAATTACGGTATCTTTAAATATGTAATATTTAGTGAAATATATCAAATCTGTTAATAGTTTATCGAAGTTTTATCCTTCGAAATTTTTCAAAGTTTCTAAGGTTACTGTAGGTGTTGAAGTCGAAGCAAAGGAGATTCAACCTTCAACTTCAACATTTCGAAGCTTCGCACATGCCTAATAATGACTAATTTATTATTAAAGATCTACAAAGCATGCGTACCTGCATTTTGTTTGACCGTATTTTTGTTTGCTTCAAGATCTTAAATTTAGATGGCAAGGCTTTTGTTCAACTATCTTTTTATCATACATGTTTTTTCTAAACTATAGGAACCTGTATTTTTAATGTCTTAAAAAAACAATTGAAGGGTACAGGGAAATAAAAGGGTAAGTCCCATTACACGTATTTTCAAGGACAACCTATCTCAAACTATATAAGGACAACCGCGAATACTTTTTTTTAAATTTATACAAATATGGCAGAGACCTATACCTGAAACCATAGCTCAGTCTACTGAGCTAAGGATCCTGGGTTCAATTCTTGGCATGCTCGAAAAATGTATCATTGGTGAAATTGGATTCACCCTTTCACATTGATAAATTGATGGCTGGGGATTGGATGTTGTGCCTTTCCTAGTCTTAAGTTAGATTATAAGGCATATGAAGCTACGACAGGCCTAACAAGCCGGTAGTGTAAAATATATGAATTGGATAAAAAACTGACCACAGGCTGGAAACAGTAATGGATGTAAAGTAAATTACCGAGACCTCTTTAAACCATAATTTAAAGTGCTTTAGAAAGATCTTGTACTTGTCTAACAGATGAAAGAACTTTTGAGTTAAAATGCGACTCTCCTCCTTTTCCCCCCTGTACCCTTCAATTTTCTTGATTTTATAAACATAGTCCATATTTGCACTCTAAACTAAAAATCAATGTTAATGTGTTTAGATGGGAATATTATTTCATTTTTATATTCACCTGTATCATGTTAACTTATCTTGTGTCACAATTTGATTCAATTTGTTTAATATAGATTTTTAATTTTTTCTTTTATGAATTGTATATAAACCTGTTCTTATAAAGATGCATGTAGCTGTTTGATGAACATCAAAAATACTTTTGTGTTCTTAGGTGCCAACTTGAACAAAATGACTTTAACTTTTGATTACTTATTTTTTATTATAATGAACTAACTTTTAGTTGATTCAGCTTTCTTTTTTTTTTTTTTTTCAATCAAAAAGAAAATTCTTCTCTATATGCTTTACTAAATCTTCTTTGTCATAAAATGTTATCGATTGTAAGAATTTGCAATAGCTCAATAGTAACTTGTAGATGACAAACAAACTAAAAAAAAACTCTATGGCGTGAGTCCGCAAGCAAGCTATATCGACCGAGCGGCCACCACCTTTGGCGATGATAGTGCCAAAATTTGCTGATAGAAGGTGTCGTGTGGTCAGCACAAAGAACCTTCTGGCTGTTAATCTCTGTTTTCTAGACCGGAGCTACTACTTCTTTATTCAAGTAGCTGCTAATTTGTCCTCATGAGGCTAAGTTTGAGCCTGTTACACTACTGCTTCACAGAAAAATTCTGCAAGTTCCAGGAATCGAACCCGGGACTTCTGGATCTGTATTCAAGAACTTTGATCATTAGACTACAGAGGCATATATATATTATGTAAATGAATGTAAATTCAAAGACATTAAACATGAAATTTGTGTTATTTAAAAATAAATCTACAGAAAATCAGTTAGTCATAACATCACATGTAATGAATATTTGAAATAGTATATATTTATGAGTTATGATGAATTTATCTTTTTCGTGTGATTTTCAAATGAAAGAAAAACTGCTTTTCTCATTTAAAGTTAGTAATTTGATTTATAGAAGAAAATACAGGAAAAAATACAGGAAGAAAAAAAAATTAATACATTACCAACTAAAAAATGAAACCCATTTCATGCTTGTCACAGCTTAAATCCCAAGCTCTCACCAGAGTAGAATTTGATCGGACGTAATCAAGAAGGATTAAAGCGAAGCAACCCAGTTCTCTAAAAGATGGCCCAGTCGGTTGAGCAGTCAGCGCATGAAGCCAGATGCACCCAGGGCTCAAATCCCTGTTTGGGTGTAATTTTTCTATATCCACACAATCTCTCCCGTTAGAATGTCATCCAAGAATTCGTGTTAATTATGCTTTTATTGTTTAACGTAAAGACTCTCAGAGTGCAGTTTACACATTAATTGCTGCCCAAATCCACGATTTACCACTCACCAATAGCTGTAGCACCAACTATAATAATACTCTTAATGGTTTTCCACTCTCCCTCCACACAAATACTGCCATACTTCCTATAATTTACTAAGGGATTGGTCTGCAACGATTAATTCTAGCCCGCTTGGTGGTTGCATGATCTAAGGTGTCACTGTACTGCCAATGAGGGAGATATCGGGGTTTTAATCCCGATTGGATATACCTTGGCTGGTTTTTTTTTTCTAAATGGTTTTCCACTCTCACTCCACATAAATAAGGGTAAACTTCCTCTAAAATTCAAGTTTTTTTCATCCCTAACATATTAGCATAATTAGGTCATTTGCAAAAACCATGAACACAGATATTAAGATGTGGTGACAAAAAACTACTATATATTTTTTAAAAGGTGACTATTACCTCTCTGTCTGGTGACAGCAATGTAAGTTGTGAACTGTATTCTTCCTTTCATTTTGCAAGTCTTATCGGGATATTTTTTTTTTCTATTACCGTACATTCTTTTCTCTGTTTCTTAACCTTCTTCCATAAATAAAATTGCATTATTAGAATGATGTTTTGCTACTGTAATGATTGTTGGTAACTTAATATATTTTCCCTAAGTAGTATAGTGAACACGATAAATGTTTATGAAATTTACATTTATCCGTCCAAATAACAGCTGTGAAACCACATTGGTGAAAATGTTTCATTGCACTCTGTCAAGCATCGAACCCCATCATTCCAGGTTAGAATCAAGCATGTGCACTTAACTTAACCAATCAATTACACCAATTAAGCACCTAACCATAAAAATAATAATAATACACTCTTTTATAGTGTTTTATCTTTTCCTCCTTTTTTTTTTTTTTTAGTGTTAAATAAATGCAAGGAAGGTTTGCAAGTGTGGTATAATTGTTGTCAAGTTGGCACTTGCAAGTGTGCCTGGTACTTACCTACAAGTCGTAGGATCATGACATGTGCGATGGGGAAATGTGGGGGGTGGTCAAGTTAACGCACGCTTCTCTCGCTGTGGTTGGTTGGTTGCCTGCTGACACTAAAAAAAAAAGGCTCGTTTGTTGTATCATCTGTCGTCTCTTAACCCTCGTATTCTTCTTTGGCCCCCCCTCCCCCTCTCAAACACCCACTTTTCTTGTCTTTTTTTTATGTTTATCTGTTTTTATGGTGTTTTAGATGCACTCACACATTCCATCACTTTACTTATTTATAATTGTTTTTTCTTTTCGTGCATTTGGCCAATTCAAATTCCTTGTTTAGTCACTATTTATTTATGGCTCTCATGTTGTTTGTGATATCTTTCCTAATTTTTTATTTTTTTTAACTTAAATATCACTTTGCACCTTGTGCTTTGAAATTAAAACATGTACATTGCTTAACTATTCATCCCTCCTTGCCAACTTAAACTGTAAATATATAAATCTTTGTTAAAATGTTGTCTCTAAATTTTTTTTCTTATGATACTTGGTTTTATTACATGTTTCATCTATTGAGAATAATGAGATTGCACTATTCTTGATAACACTTTTAAATGCTATATTCCATTACATTTATATGTCCATCACATAGACAAATATCTTTAAATCTTTAGATAAAAGTAATTTAAAAATCATCATAAAGTGTGTTAGTTGGGTTGAGAAATATTCTACATTTAGTTTTAACTCTTGAAAAGGTCGTACAACTGAAACACATGGTTGTTTTTCTTTGTTTTGAGACGACAGATGCACAGCTGATGGTCAAAACAACAATGTTATACTCTCAGAAACCCTCATAGATCTAAAAATATTTTTATTTATTTTTTGTCATAGGTAGGAAATATTTTTTAATTATAACAAAAAAAAATGTTAAGTATATATAGATGATAAAATCATTATATCAAGCCATTAAAATTTGTAAGAGGAAGAAACCTTTTTTTTTAATACGCTCGTCTATTCAGTTTTAAGTTCCTCTGTAAGCCGACCACTTTATGTGAGCAGCACTGTTCTAAGTTAAAATAAATTTTGATTGAAAACTTGTTTCATTCATACCGATAGTTCTCACGTATTAATATAACTACCGCTGTGTACACGGCCCAACTTGCAACAAGACTGATTCAACCAGGACTCCAGCGCTTAAAGTCGCGTTATGTATATGGGTCACTCACTTTTGTGACCGAGTCTCTTTTGGAAGGCATAGTCACGTAATATCGCCACCCATATTTATGATGAGGCTTTTCATACTGGCAACCTAGGTTGTGGCATTCATGTCGCAAGAATGACTGTAGCCTCTTCTCTAATAATTGTCTCGAGTTGTTTTATTAAATACTGACTTGTCTTGATGGTCAAATGGTCTATGGCATCATTCCCATAATAGACTAGATTGCTGATGACTGAGAAAATAAGGCTCCAATCTTGATCGGATGTACAGGGAGTTGATTTCCCTCTATGGTTTTCCATCGTCTTTCCACACAAATTCTGGTACAATTCCTATAAACTTCAACTTTCCTCACCCCTAACACATTTGCATAATTAGTACATTTGTGGATAGCTCGAATGGGTAGCAAGACGTGGCGCTAAAAAAGTAAATCGGCTATTACGTTATTCACAACAGTTTATTTCGTCCATTCGAGAGAGAGAGAGAGAGAGAGAGAGAGAGGGAGAGAGTAACATTGTTGTTCTGTTGCCCTTTTCTGCTAATGGCCAGCCACACATTGCAGGAGGCAGCCAACCAGCAGACGCATATGCCTGGCTGCGAGCTGGGAGGCTTTCATGACGAGGTGACTGATGATGATGACGATGATGACGATGAAGATGACGATGTAAACAGTGAGGTACCGCTAACGCCCCTGGGGGCGGGGCGGCAGGGACGGTTTTCAGGCTTCACTTTCTCGGCTCGGTCGAGGTGGAGGAAGAAGGCGGCCGCAAACGACGGAAGAGACTCAAGAAACACATGGTCGAAGAAGCCGTCACAAAGATCAAGGTCTGGTGGCAACCCCCCCCCCTCTCCCACACTTCGCCCTTCCCTTCTTGCTCCGCTGTTCCTACGACTCTGGGAGTTATCGCTTAAATTTAGCCGACAAATGAGGAAAGATTCTGTTGACATTTTCCAAAATTTCTATAAAATAAATTAAAAGCCCTAAAGATTCTTATTTTTTTTAAAAACTCGAATTTTTATTTATTTTGCTTACAAATCCTGAATTTCAAATCCAAAATTTGGATCTAAAAAAAATATGATTTGTCGCTAGAGGATAATTTCCCCTTATCGGTACAACTTTTCTTCTTCAATTTTTATTTGGTTCACATTATTAAAAAAAATTCTGCGTCTTAGTATCTGTTCAGGTTGTATGCATACTTTATTGCTAATTGTATAGGGTGGAATAAGGTATGATTTTAAAGGAAATGTACCATCATTTATGCAGATAAAGATTGGAAAACCATTTTGGAAAAATCCACCCTAGTTACACATGGTCGAGATTCAAGCCTTGAGGAGCCACATTGGTAGTCTAATGAGCCTCTCTCGCAATAGACGACTGCCGGTGACTGGGAGATCGGAGTACTGAAGGTGTTGTTTTATAAATATGTTATCCCTCTCAAACACCATCTTCTTTATCCCTATTTCATTAGCATAATTATTTTTCCAAGCATCGCGTCTATACCTGTTTGGATTATACACTCATGTATTAATTACGCTACCTAATGTTTTTAGGGATGAGAATGGGAGTGTACCCACATTTTCTTGGAGAGAGAGTGGAAAACCTGTTTGAAAAAACACCCTCAGTACACTCGACCTAGATTCGAACCTTGATCTCCCCGGCATCGGCAGTCTAGTCTATTGTAAGAGTAGCATGCTAGACCATGCGGCCACCAAAGCTGGTGGTAGCATAATTAATGTATTTGTGTAACCTGAATGGATACTAGGACCCAGTTATAAAAATTGGCGTAAAAAATTGAACCTTGACCTTTCAATCACCACAAAACCAAACCAGTCTAGGTTTACACACACCCAGATGCATGCCGACGCAGATATGGGTGTTGTGATCTCCATAATCTCATACAATCAATCGTTCAGTATTGCATCTCCTTGAAATTAAATTTTCTCATCGTTTTCTTTTAGATAAGACAGTTTGATTTGATGCTGTGTGCACCAAGAGCCTAAAACGAATAAATAATAGATTTATATATTTCTCTTTGTTTTTTTATATTTCAATATGTTCATATCTCGCTGGATGCTCATTTGTAGAGAGGCTCAAAGGACCATTTGACTCTTGTGTCATTCCTGCTTTAGACTTACTCTCCAATAATCAATATCTGATAACTTCTTTAAATCTCCTATAGTAATCTTTGTCTTTTCTTTTGTTTGATTATGTTTTACCCTCTCCCTTTCATTTAGTCCAATATTTTTCTATCGTGCCCATAACTTAATTGTGAAGAGAGTAGTGTTAGCTTTTGTGTTGGCTGCCATTTATTTTTGTTTCTTGTTTTTAGTTGGGTTTTTTTTACATCCATTACTGTTTCCAGCCTGTGGTCAGTTTTTTATTCAAGCCATATATTTTCCACTACCAACTTGCTAGGCCTGTCATAGCTTCATATGACTTATTATAATATAACTTAAGACTAGGACAGACACAACATCCAGTCCCCGCCGTTAATTCATCAATGTGAAAGGGTAAACCCATATTTGACCAATGATAAATTTTTCGGCCATGCCGAGAATCAAACCCGGGATCCTTAGCTCAGTAGACACACATACTTCTGACTGAGATAAAGTGTCAGATTATCTTATTTAGTAGTTCTTTCATTTTAGTCAGTTAAATTTACAAACAATATCATTCAAAAAACTTTAGTCATATCATTAATTAATTGTATATATTTTTATTTTAATGATTCATGTTTCAAATAAAATTTTGAAAACTTTATGGTTGTTTTACAACAACTTACTATGAGACACAAATGTTTCAAAGAAGATTTTGGTCAAAAGTGGTTGTTTGTTTTTTCTTTACGTTTAATTCTACTTATTGAATCAAATTAAATTTAAAGAGCAATTATACAGTAGTAATGCAACGCTTTCTCAGGAACTGTGATTCAATTTTTTTACTGGGGGTGTCACTTGATGTTAGAGAAAACCCTGACTTTACATATAACCATTTAAGGTGCTTATATAGTTCTGTATTTTTTTACTTTAATCTATTTGTGTAGTGTAAAACAAAGCACCATCTATGTTAAATTTAGCTTTTATGATTATTAGATGTTTTGTTTTTCACCAGATCCATTCTTTTTGTCAGTGAACTTTTAGACCGCCAATGCCCCTGTCCTCTGCCTCCTCCTTCAGCTCCCAGAATTATCTTCTTTCCTTCAAGTCATCTAATATTTTAATCCTCCTTCCTAAGCTCCTCTTTCCCTCATCCTTCCTTTCTCTGACGTCGTGCAGAAGATAGTTCCTTCCAAGGATGTGTCCGATCCAGTTTGTTTTGTACCGAAGAATCACATTCAAAATAGTTATATTCTCACCCGCTCTTCTTAGTACTTCTTCATTTGTCACCCTGTCTGTCACCCAATCTTCCCACAGATACATATTTTATATAAATAAGTTCTGTTGGTGGTAGAATATAAGCTTTCTTTCTTTACATTGCGAGTGCAAAAGCTTGCTTTCGAGTGATAAATACATTCATCTTTAGTATCTACTTATGGGGTTTTTTTAATGTAAAATTGTAACATATAAAACAAAGTATTTTTATACTATCATAATTTATTATAATATAATAAGCTAAACGATAAAGATTAAATAAGTTTTGTGTATTTGCCTCTGGGAATAGATGAACAGGTGTTGAATATTGATGGCTTGGGAAGTTTTTCCAGGTTGATTGACACGGTGCTTTCTAAATATTTAAAATATGGCTTCATAAATATTATTAATTTGTAAAAAATTAAGCTCGAATACATATAAAATTTATAAACCCCAGCCCTTACAGTAGAACCTTGACTATCCGAAATTAAGGGGGTAGACCCGATTTCGAATGACCAACATTTCGGATATTTTGTAAATACAAGGTGTGATGGTGAAAATAAACATTTATTCAGAAACAAGTTTTTTGATGGTAAAATGTATTGAAAATGTATACAATATGTAATATTACAAATGAACTACACATTTTTTATACTAAAAAAAATTATATCTTTGATAAAAAAATTTCAAAACTTTTTTTGGCTCTAATGTTCCTCCAGCGTATTTTGGGTTGGCCAAAGTTTTACTGTATTTATAAAAAAAAATGTCACATGGCATCTTCTTTCAGGAGATAGTATATTGAACAGGAAGCTACTACAATGGTAACAACTTAGTTATTGAAGGATGAAAACTTCTCTGTGATGGGGTGGCAGCCATTTATTTTATATCATATTTTCATATTTAATGCACTTTAAAGTATAGTTTCACACCATTGTGTTGTGGTCACTTAACCTACATTAGTTAATTGAACATGATTGTGACAACTGCTATTTTATAACTAATTTACTATCATTTACTAGAAAAGGACAGAAAAGACACAATACGATAAAAAACTATCTTATTTTATAATGGGTTCTAAGTCAATTTTCTTTCAATCTAAAATTTTACTTAAATTAATTCAGAGTTATTTTAAAACATTTTTATCCTCTAAAAATATATTTTGTTTTTTCATTACTTCTATCAGACCAAAACAGAAAAGTCTCCCCCTAAATTATATAATCACTTTCTAACCAGCCCATTTAATGACAGAAATTAATCATAACATTTTTTAATATTAAATTAAAATAGATATCGAACTTTGGATTGAGATACAACCAGTAACACTTTTTATTGAATATGAATCTAAATCTTAGAAAACATCACAAGCAAAAGGGTTTAATTTCCCTCGTTGGTGGGGTTTTGTTTTCAATTCTGATTTTTGCTGCTAATTTTTTACCTGCTGTGGTGGCTGCATGGTCTAAGGTGCTATTTTTTCAATTGACTAGACTGCCTAAGATGTGGAGATCGAGGTTCTATTCCACTCGAATGTACTGAGAATGGTTTTCCTTAAATGTTTTCCCACCCTCTCCCCATGAAAATATGGGTACACCTCCTTTAAATTTAACCTTCATTATCAATAACCCATTATCGTATAGTACATAAGCTACTCAAATGGATAGTAAGGCGCTGTACTAAAAAATAAAATTCGACTTTTGCATATACAATAAAAAGAAAACTGAAGCTATAAGCCCAATTATTTAAACACGTTTTTATATTCCAAGGGTGTGTGGCAGTTTATTTTTGGATTTGAATAATATTTGAACTAAAACATTGAGTTTTATTCATATTTAAGTCTTACAAAGCAAAATTTTCACTATTAAAATTTAAAGCTAAATTTCTATAATAGATATATTCATAAACCATAACCAGTAAACATGAGTATACATTTTTTCAGATTTGTGATGCTTTGAGGGGAAAAAAGTTATGATCATTCAGATTCAGATTTTTACCTAAATTTTAGAAATGTGACGCTCATTTCCTTGAATCCTATGGTATTAGAGAGATTCGAGATTCGAGATTCGTAAAAATCTCAAAATACAATTATGTAGACCTCGACTTAAGATAACAATTTTAATTAATAATTGGTAAAAGGAATTATATAGACTTGTTAAGTTGGAAGAATAACAAAATCACAAAAGAAGTGCAAAATTGTGGTACAGTAGAGTCTCGGAAACTCGACACTCGATAACTCGACATGCCGTGTAACGACACACGCACGTGCACACAGTTGTTGGCGCCAGTCATCACAATCCAAGGTCATTCAACTGTATAACCTCTCAGTTTGTTTGTTGTAACTCGAGTGGAACAGTCGTGCTGTGTGTTTTTACAAGTGCTTTGTTTGTTAGTTTTCCGATTCAGTAATGTGTTATTCGAATCAATACAATATTATATTATGTACAGTACTGTACTGCATTTCTGTATATTACACATATGTATATACACCATTATATTAACATGTAATATATTGTACTGTACATATATTAGAGTACAGTGCAACTGTACCTATAATATTCAATACTGTACTGTGATTCATCCTTGTTTAGTGAACATGATGTAGTAAACATGCATCTTATGCAAGCTCATTCGTAAAACTTGACATTTCAATAACTCGACACCATCTCAGTCCACATTAGGTAGAGTTTCCGAGACTACTGTAATCTAATTAATTTACTTAAAAAGTTTTTTTTTAATTGTTTATGACGTAATAGACATGACAAACAAAATATTATTTGTCACTGACACGAAGACTTAAAAAAAATATATGTTTTTAATATTCTCACTTTAACTTGAACTGTACATTTTTAAAGATATGATAATTTAATTTGGATTTTAAATTTGAAATAAAAATTTTGATTCAGATTCGAGAAGTATAAAATTCGACTCATCTCTACTAAATTTAAAATATCTGTAAAAGCTGTAATTTTTTTAATAAGATCAAAAGTAATATTGGGGGGGACTCTTTGCTTTAAATAATATCTTTAAATTTAATCACATTAATTAAAGTTTAACTTTTCAAGATAAAATTGAAAATTCTCATCAGGTTTAGTAAAAAAAAAATAGTTTTGAAAAGTTTTTTGATTGGAGTTCAAGTAACCATTAAAACTCTTCTCGAACTCAAATTTTTTTTTTTTTAGTACTCGCACTTCCCTACTTTATTCCCAATCACTCATCAACCTTTGGACCTCGCACCTGTTACTTTTATGAAAAATTAAATTGCAAATCTATATAAACTACTCTTTAAAGTGTTTTGAAAAATGTGACTTCCATCTGGAAGACTTGCAAAACACAGGGAATTTTGTATAAATAAAATAGTGATAACCCTGATGTCTAACCAAAAACTTAAAGGTATATACATTTCTTTCAGGCAATCATTCATATATTATAATGAATAAATTATCATCTACTGGTATGTCAAATGGTATTTATTTGTTTGTTTGTTTTTCTTCCGATGCATTCATTGGCCACTTCAGGCATTGGTAAGTTTTTCTAATTATTTATGCTGGGGACACATTAACATATAATGTTTGTGCATCAGTGTGCAATGTATAATCATTAGATTTTATATTGGAACCCAGACACACTCACTGTGTGCATCTTTTAGCACATTTTGTAACAGTCATACATTCTCCATTGAGCACTGAAGCTAGGACGCACATTACAATGCCATAAAATGCGTTGTTGCAATACAATTGAGAACTAGTAGGAAGTTACACTTGCTTTTAACTAAAGTCCGTAAAATGAAACGTTTGTTACAAATGTATGCACTTACATTATACACTAGTGTGACCCCGGCCTTAATCTTAAGACTTAATCACAAACACAATAAGGTACGGTTAAGCCCACTTTTTAACAATATTTACTTGAATTAACAATTTTTTTGAAAATAACTAATTAACTATGAAATACTTTTATCTTACAAGTCAATAGATCTACTTTCATAAACAATATCTTAGCGTATTTTATTTATTTATTTACTTGTCACTTTTACTTGTGGTGTAGTTTTTGTAATCTGTAAGGTAAATAGTGACCTTTAACTAAGGTTGGTAACGGTACATCATGTTATAGATCTTCAAAAAGTGTCACAATAGCATGAACTTAATATAAAAGTCATTACAACAGATAAAGAAAGCTATAAAAAATTTTGTGTAACAAAACACTGACGCATCAAAGGTAGTGTGACCTGAGTTAAAAGAGTGGAGGGAAAGTATGATTCATTCTTTCCGCAACATTCTTATATTTTATAGTGAACAAGTTTTTAAGTAAAGTAAGTCCTTACTATACTTTACCAGAGCCAAACAACTTTTAAAGATAATGAGTTACACATCACGTATCACACTTTACTATAGTTAGTAGATATAAAAATACACATATTTAAAAATCACGAGTTAAGTCCAGTTTTCATGGGAAAGTCCTTAGCTGACTCTAAAAAAAGTCTCTAGATATATTTTATTATATTCATACGTCAAGTCACTTTTAATATATGGTCAAGGATGCTCTCAATAATAAGAGGATGCTACTCGCTAGCAAACTAAACCTGGAGCTGAGGAAGAAACTGATGGAAGTGCTACACGCAGAGCTAAGACATGTAAAATCTTCTTCGATGGTCGTAAGGCCTAGCTCTCACACTAGACTAGACTGGACTGCCGATGACAGGCAGATTGTGGTTTGATTTTTCCAGTATAGTTTTGTACTATCTCTCCGCGCACATTTGGGTACACTTTCTCTAAATTCAATCTTCCTCATTCCTAAAACATTAGCATAATTTGTACATATACATATAACCTGAAACGGGTAGTAAGATGTGATGTTAAAAAAAATAAAAAGGAATGGAAAAAAAAGAAGAAAATATTTGGAAAGCTTTGAAATGGGGTGCTGTAGGGAAAAAATAGGATAAGGGGGAGATATCGTATGATTAGTGAAGATGTTCTAAGAAGAGTAAATATAAAGAGAACCATTCTGTGGGTAATTCTATGGGGGAAAAGGCCAACTGGATGGGTCACATTTTGAGAAAAAAATGTTTATTGAGTGTCATAGGAGGTGGAAGAGAGAAGGTAACTAAGAAGACAACTAATGCAGCGATTGATGACTTTGAACAAGGAAAGAAGATGAAGTTTGAGGATATAAAAATATATTATTATTAGCACTGCATCTTACTACCCGTTCGGTTATACACGTTTACGCTAATGTGCAATGGTAGGGTGATTGTGAGATGAAATAGAGGACCTACAGTTTAACGTGGAATAGAACCGCATGTGGCATTCCACACATTCACAAGTTGTGATTAATACACGTCTTGTCAGAGGTGAAGGAAGGGTTTGGCAATCGGATAAATCTGTGTCGGAACCGAGGATTGAACCCAGAACCCCCAGCACAGAAGTCTGACACCTTACCCCTAGACCACCAGGTCACCCTATATAAAAAACGAAGCTGCTGTTAGGACATGCTGAACGTCTCAATTTGTACAAGGCAACAGCCCTGTTGAAAGACAGAACCCCTAATAATAATGATCAATAAACAACAAAAAATACCACTAATAATATAATAAAATGTTATAAATTTTGGCCACAAAAAACTGTTCGTATTTTATAAAATGCTACCCATATGAATATTGGACTTTATAAATAGGTCTACTGTTTTTATTTAACATTGTGTATGCACATTAGGAGAAGAGTAGAGGAGAATGTTAAATGTAATATAAACTAGTAAATGTGTACGTTTTTATAAACCTGTTTATATTTGAAGGCCCCAGAAGGTGAGACGCAACCTAGCACGGAGGTTGACCTATTCATATCTACAGAGAAGATCATGGTGCTTAATACAGACCTCAAAGTAAGTACTGTTCACTTTAAAAAGACTTCAACGACAGTGCTTATTGTTGTTCTTACTAAAACTATCCATCCCTCCTTAAAGTATTAAGCTCTATATAATGTGTCAAAATCTCTTAAGTCATTAGCTTTATAAGAGTATTTATATCGGCAGGAAAGGGCATGCAGACTAAACACAATGAGTTGCATTCAATGCAGAGACGCAGCACAGGGCAGTTTTGGTAATAGTGTTAAGATGGGGTGTTAGTGAGCGTGAGCTTAGGAAGTATTTTTGCAGTTTTTATAGCATAAACATTTTTTGAACAAAATAAATCAAATTTTTCTTCTATAGAAACATAGAGTTTAGTTTTCTGCACATGCTAATCTCAACAGTCCTTGAATATCTGTCAGATGTGTCCTGGAATTTAATGACAACTTTCTCTTAATTTAAAAGTTTGTCACCAAATGCCACCATGCTCATGACAGATATTCAAAAACTGTTGAGATTAGCACGTGCAGAAACTAAACTCTATGTTTCTATAGAAGAAAAATTTGATTTATTTTGTTCAAAAAATGTTTATGCTATAAAACTGCAAAATTAGCGCACTAAATTCGCGCTCACTAGCACCCAACCTTAAGGAATGGTAGCTCGCACAATGAGGATATAGGGAGCACAGGGGAGGCATGCATCGAGTTTTTGGTTGAATCACCTTTACCTGTGTTAACTGCGCCTTCACGACACATGTTGACTGAAAAACTGCAATTTTTCCTTTACTTCCAACAGGTGTTTGGGTAATACATCCATCAGATAATATTTGCCTTTTGCGGATATCATGCGCATCTTTGATGTGTTGCCAATTTAGTATTAAATAATAATAATAATAATAATAATAGCATGTTTGGGCTACATCAATTTATAGCTCAGTTTTGTGGAAAGATTAGCCCATACTAATTAATGTACTATTACCCAGGGGACACTAATTATATCCTTTCCATGGAAGCTCTTTCAATGTCCCAATGAAGGTATGATAATGGTGAATACGAGGGTGTAGAGCCAATGAAGTTCTTAACTTAACTTAACTCTAATTAACCAAACCCTTGTGACCATGGGAATTATTCCCCGTTCAGAGGAAAATCCCTCAAATTCCAGTCGGGAAAGAACCCGTGACCTTTATGTCAGCAGCCATGAGCTCTGACCACTATACTAAGAGGCCGGTTAGTCTTAAATAATTGGTAAATATTGAATCTGAAAATCTCTATGTTAAGGCAAATTCGCCATGCGAATTTTTTTCCCCCTATTTATTCACTTCTCTAGAGTGACTTTTTCTTTTTTTTTGTTCATGTTCCACATCATCATTTGTGAACTTGCATTTCTCCTAGTCTTATTTAGAGCTCTGGTTGATGTATTATGATATAGCCATCATGCACACAACTCTCCTCTATTTCTCTTTCAATGTTGCACCCTTCACTCTGCTGCGCTATGTTGTGCCGCACTGCTTAGCCCTGTCCTCACACTGATCTGCTCTTCCTTGCATCTCAATGTGTGTTTAGACTAACGCCCACATAGTCTGATTTTCTGGTGGCGCGTTGTTCTTGGTTCACACAGGGTGTCCAGCGACCTAGAAAAGTCAGGGAATTTGCTTGGTCGGGGAAAAGTCACGGAAAAGTCACGGAATTTAATTAAATTTCTGGAATTTTCACATAATCACTAAAAAAAGTACTAACATTTTATTTACACTAGCAAAAATTACATTTTTCTACGATTTAATACACACCACAATATCTTTTAACACAGTTGAACGTACTAATTTTAATTCTCAAAGTCAACATGGAATTTTTGTGTGTCATCCATCTTTCCATCCTTCTACTTCGCTTCTTTATTTTTTAAACTGTATTTGTGCAAAGCAATATTTTAATGTTTCAATAAGACCTCACTGAATTCTAACTCAGATCGTTCTACCCAAGAGCCCATCACTTTAGGCTGTGTAACCCTTCATAGAGTGTCACAATTTCAGAGTGTGGATGTGTTTAGAAATATTATTGCATCGAGTTGCGATCTTAATAAAATAGTGTTTGTAATATAGGGACTGGAAAAGTTGTAAATTGGTTCTGGAAAACCTGGAAAAGTCAGGGAATTTTAAAATATGGTTTGGCTGGACACCCTGTCACATCTTGGGCAGATGTACTAAATTCTACTTTCTTCTACCCCACTTACTCCATAAGCTTACATAAAATCCATACAGCTGGAAAATGAAGTTTTTTTAAAGAGTATACACTGATGTGTCCAGGAAATCATGATGGACCACGCATTGCGGACAATCTCCTACATCGCCGACATCGGCGACCTGGTGGTGCTGATGGCGAGGCGCAGGTTCGTGCCTCACGACGTGGAGGAGGCCCCCAAGATCAACCGCACACCCAAGATGATCTGCCATGTGTTTGAGAGCGAGGAGGCCCAGTTCATCGCTCAGTCCATAGGGCAGGCGTTCCAGGTGGCCTATATGGAGTTCCTCAAGGCCAACGGTATCGAGGATCACAGCTTCGTCAAGGAGATGGACTACCAGGAGGTTCTCAACTCTCAGGAGATATTCGGGGACGAGCTGCAGATGTTCGCCAAGAAGGAGATGCAGAAAGAGGTGAGGGAAAATAGACATACTACTCCTATACCAGTATTAATTCTACATTACTTACTAGTACTTCTTTTTATTTGCTGCCTGAATTGATAAAATTTTAATAATTTCTACTGACCCGCTTTAATTTTTGCAACTCTTGGCTTGGACTAGCATACTGATGACGAAGGCATTGGGGTTTGAATCCTGGCCGGGTATATCAAGTGTGTTTTTTTCTTCTTAAATGGCTTCCCACTCTCCAAGCAAATATGGATACATTAAAATTCTACCTTCCTTGATTCGAGGGAACTGGCATTAAGAATTGGCTATCAAGGAAGCTACCACATATATATATTACTCTTTAAGGGGTAGACTACTAATATGCCCAACATGTTCTGCAATCCACTGATGCCTTTATTGATGAAACAATATGTATATGGTGACCTGGTGGTCTAGGGTAAGGTGTCAGACTTCTGTGCTGAGGGTCCGGGGTTCAATCCTCGGTCCCGGCACAGATTTATCTGATTGCCAAACCCTTCCTTCACCCCTGACAAGCGTGTATTAATCACAACTTGTGAATGTGAGGAATGCCAGGTCTCCACCGTGTTCGGATCCCACGTTAAACTGTAGGTCCTCCATTTCATCTCACAATCACCCTACCATTGCACATTAGCGTAAGTGCGTGTAACCCGAACGGGTAGTAAGACGCGGTGCTAATAATAATAATAATAATAATAATAATATGTACATTATTACAAACACATTTAGCCATTTGGTTTTGTAAAGTTTGTAATGTAGCAGTTATGTTGTGTACATGATTAAACCATAAATAAGCTACACACCATTGGGCTAAGTACTATTGAAGTATCGAAATTTTAAAATTTCATAAATATCTAAACATAAATATTTTAACACACAGTTGTTGGAATGAGAAGCTAATGTTGGCAATGAACTTTGTATCCTCTGTTTCTGTATAGTTGAAAAATATACATTCCCGGTGAGGCACTAAATAATCTTGAAATAGTTGTGTTGGGAGGGGATAACTATTTCTTCTGAAGCAGATAGTTGTAATTTATTAGTGATATAGTACAAAATTTTATTTTTTAGTGAACCACAATGAATGAAAAACTATCTAAGGATTAAGGAGTTAAATGACTTAATAGTTAATTGTTTTGTAAATGAATTAATTGATGCCCATTTCAATGGCCGAATGGTATAAGGTGCTACTCTCCTAGTGGACTAGACTGTCGATGACAGCGAGATCGAGGTTCGACTCTCGCTCGGGTGTACTGAGGGTGGTTTTTACAAAATGGTTTTCCACTTTCTCTCTCTCTCTATGCAAATGTGGGTACAGTAAATATAGCCGGTTGACCTGGTGGTCTAGGGGTAAGGTGTCAGACTTCTGTGCTCAGGGTCCGGGGTTCAATCCTCAGTCCCGGCACAGATTTATCTGATTGCCAAACCTTTCCTTCACCTCTGACAAGATGTGTATTAATCACAACTTGTGAATGTGTGGAATGCCAGGCCTCCACCGTAGTTCAGATTCCACGTTAAACTATAGGTCCTCCATTTCATCTCGCAATCACCCTATATTGCACATTAGCGTAAGTGCGTACAACCCGAACGGGTAGTAAGACGCGGTGCTAATAGTAATAATAGTAAATATATCCCACCTCACCCATGAAACCATTAATAGTGTAATTAGTAATTAAGCTTATAACCTGAACGGGTAGTAAGATGCAGCGATACAAAAAATGTATTGATTTGTATATTGCATGATTATGGTCGAACATTTAAACTTTATTTACTCTGCCTATCATATTTCCACTATGGCGCAGTTTATATGATAGGGCCATAGTTTAGCTTGTCAAAGTAACAATGAAAGCTTTCACCGTGAACAAAATGTACATCATGGTGCATTTCCCAGTCCATTGCAAGCTTGTGGGCAAAGCTCACCGCAAGCATTACATTATAAAGCTCAGCTAAAGTCGTCCACTGGCTTAGGACGTCACTCTCTCAATAACTTGGCCTGCCGATGAGGAGGAGAACCGAGTTCGAATCCTTGTTGGATGTACCGTAGATGGCCTTTCCTTAATGGTTTTCTACTTTTCTTTCCCGCAAATATGATTATGTTTTCTCTAAATTCAACCTTCCTACCCTTAACATCCATATATACTGAATGAGTGATACACAGTGAAAAAAAATAATCATTAGGAACAAGTCACAAACATTCATGTTGTATGATAAGCTACACAATACATTATTTATTTAGCTATAAAACATAGAGAAAGTCCTTTTAGCATTTGCAAAAGTTCAACCAAAATATATATATATATATAAAGACATCATTAAAACAAAAATTAAAAAGTAATTCAGAAATAGAAGAAAAATAAACACTTAGTAATGGTGCGCTCATATATGTCTAGCTAGCAGAACGAGTTTTGGAAGTCAACAGGGAAATGTATGTTTGTTTTATTGACTGGGTGAAAGCGTTTGATCGAGTGGACTGGAATATGCTACTGCAGGTTTTGAGAAACATTGGTATAGATTGGGAGGATAGAAGACTGATAAAGCAGCCGTACACAGGACAGAAAGTGGTAATGAGAGTGGAGGAGGAAGAAACGGAAGAGGGGTGCGACAGGGGAGTTGTATGTCACCAGCCAAAATGTTGAGAGAGAAGGCTCTAGAAAGGTCACGAGGCATTGTAGTTGGCGGAGAACGACTAAAAACCACTAATTATGTGGATGATCAAGCAGTGTCGACAGAGTCGAAGAAAGAACTGCGGGACATGATGGCCGGTATTATAAGATTGGGAAAGGAATTTGGTATGAAGGTAAACATCTGTCAGACGAAAGTGATGAGAGTTGGAAAGGAAGATGGCAATGTTGTTATATTCATTGAAGGGGAGAAACTAGAACAATTAAGGTCGTTCAAATATTTGGGGAGTCTGGTAACTTGGGATGGATACTGTACGGAGGAAGTTGAAAGCAGGGTAGCTATGGAGAACGGAGCATATGGAAGGGTGAGAGGATTACTGACAGCGGGAAGAATACAGATTGAGTTAGGAAAGAGGTTTGCAAATTGTTTCCTGTGGAGTGTGGTGACATATGGATCTGAGAAGTGGACAATCAGAAAGAGGGAACAAAGGAATTTGGAGGGTTTTGAAATGTGGTTGTGGAAAGATGAGTGGCGATGGTGAAATGGATGGACAGGGTGAGGAATGAGGAAGAGTTGAGGAGGGTAGGAGATGAAAGGGCCTGATAATGATGATAACGAAGAGAAAAACATCTTGGTTGGGCCACACACTTCGTAGGGATTGTTTAATGAATAAGGTCGTGGAGGGGAAGATAGAGATATAAATAAGAAGAGGAAGAAGAAGGTTTTGAATGATAACAGATTTAGGGAAAGAAAGATGCTACGAAAGTATGAAAGAATACGCTCAGGACCGAAGAAAATGGAAGATGTCCAGTTGATACCCGTTTTGGGACAAATTCACAGGAGAGGAAGAAATAAAAAAAAAACTATTTTTATTTCATTAAAATATATTAATTTATATTTGGAAGAAGGTAAAGGAATAAAACATATAAAATGGTTCAGACACAATATGGCTTTTACAATGAAAAGAAGAACACACTTCACACTCTACATTTCTGCCATTGGGCCAAGAGGTAATGGCTGCCTCTTGAAGAAAACCAATAGTTATCGCCCAATCCCCCGGCATAGGTTTCATCCTATCGGAACTCATCAGGAGAGAGTGTGAAATCAACAACCTAACTTCCTCTTTCAGTAAGTTGTGTTATGCGTTTCACACTCGTCACGGGAGATTGGAAAACTATTTAGGGAAAACACACTCAACACACCTGACTGGGATTCGAACCTTGATTTTACTGTCACTGGAAGTCCAGTCTATTGCAAGGGTGAGGCCTTATACCGAGAGCGAGGGGGTCAACCTTTTTATCCCCGATTGACTTATAATCATATCAAAAGTCATGCAATCATTCATAATTTCCCCACTCTAATTTTGCTTTTAATTTTAGAGTGTACATCTTATATTTACTCCTTAAAATCAACCTTCCTCAAATACATATGGCTCCACCCATCTAGAAAAAAAAATGTAGATTCAAAAAAAATTATATTTTCATAAAAACTATTTACTATTCCATAACATAACTGATTATTACCAATAAAGGTTATGTGTCAAATATTATTTTAAAATACTTGGTATATTTGCGAGTTTAGATGACTCAAGTTCAATTTTTGTTAAGGTCACACAATTACTCTGTGTTAATTAAAATATAAACGACACATTTGTTAACTGATGGTTATGAGACAGAAGTTATTTGCAGATTATTCCCTTAAGAGTCCACTTACTGGTGACCCAGTTAATTGAACAGACATAGTGTAATCGACGGACAATTTGTTAACTGATAAAACGTTAGGTATTGTTAAGACCTAGACAATTTGAACAACTGTGTCACGGACAGAACAGCAAAACAAGTATAGTAACAAAAGAACAGCGATAAAAATGCGACACAGAGTACCAATACTATTATGTTTTGTTTTACAAAATTATACACAACAAGAGACAGGACTAAAGCTTTCTGCTACATAACCATGTCCTACAATTTTAATGACGATATAGTTTTTTTACATAATCGATTGAAAATTGTCGTGAAATCAAACCGTCGCCGACCACTGCGGGTCTTTAACTCAATCAAAATATTATCTCACTGCACTGATATAAATGTAGCAAGCATCAATTCCCACTTTTTTTATATATATTTTATTCATATTTGTTTGATGTAAATATTTTATTTGAGGCATAGGTTGGTGTTTCACTGAGCCCCTCAATAGTTCTGTGTCTTACAGGTGGTTGTGCCTAAAGCTAAAGGGGAAATCCTAGGTGTTGTAATAGTAGAATCTGGCTGGGGATCGATGCTGCCAACCGTGGTTATCGCCAACCTGGCCCCTGCTGGCGCGGCGGCCCGCTGCGGCCAGCTGAACATCGGGGACCAGATCATCGCCATTAATGGTGTCAGTCTGGTGGGTCTGCCCCTATCGACGTGTCAAAACTATATCAAGGTAAGTGGTTTCTGTAACAGGTCTTACTACCTCTTACCCCATCAATGGTCAAATAGTAAACAATTGACTCTTTATGTTACACTGAATTACCGGTGACAGGCAGATCAGGGTCAAATCCTGGTTAGGTGCACTAAGTGAGGTTTTCCCTAAATCGTTTCCCACTCTCCCTCCACACAAATGTGGGCACAATTCTACCTTCCTTCTTATTCCACCAAGGTAATTAATTTGTGCATATACGGGAGATTGAGGTCGAAATCTCGCCCCAGGTGTAACTGAGGGTGGTTTTTCCTAAATGGTTTTTCACTCTCTCTCAACGCAAATTCGGGTATTCACTTCCATCTAAATTCAACCTTCCCAATTCATAACCATTAGAGTAATTAGTACTTAAGCGTATAACCGAACGGTAGTAAGAATGCGGTGTTAAGTATTAATTTGTGTATACAGCCTGAAAAGGCACTAAGACGCACTGGGGCAAAAAAAAATGCCTCCACATATGGTTAGGAATTACATTAGTTAATTGAACTAATGGTTTATAACTGATAACTGTTTATTTTAATAATAATAGTCATATCAGTTATGCACATATATGATTATTGTAACACAAAACTTGCATCGACATGTGAAAAAACACCAATAATTCATTTTACGGCAGCTGTCTGGAACCTAACATTTTTAAATAGCTGGGTATATCTCTATGGCTCTCTTAAATTAGGTAATCGCTAATAGCCAGTTTATCCGAATCGGCGTTAAATTCAATCACCCCTATTCTGTCGCGTAAGTTTACACCAAGCTATGAACACAGTTACTTGTTACCAAATAAAAAGTTCACATTTTTAGGGCTGTGCAAGTGGGTATTTTTCACTTCGAGTAGAGTTTAAATTAAAACAAGTGTTTTTCTAGTTCAAGTAGTATAGACATTTTTACAAAATAGTCCAAGTTGAATTTCTGTAATGATCCATGTCTAAATCATTAATAAATACAAACATAATTTTTTTTAGAATTGCATTTTTTTTCTTTGTGAAAAAATTATAATCACATAAATTTGAATTTTTAAATAAATGTAATATAATTGTACAATTTTTTATGACAAGACCAAAAGAAATATTAAGGAGTCTATTTGCTATGAAAAATTAATAAATTAACCAAACTTGGAATGTTTGATTAAAAAGATTGAAAATTCAAGTAGGTACTTAAATTTTTCAAATTTTGTAAAAACGTTCAAGTTGAGTTCAAGTATTTTAAAATTCAACCCAAATTTTTTAGTACTCAAACACCTCTACTATCGAGAAATTCTTATATTATATTTAATAAAGTTGGGTTGAATCCATTATTTTACAAATCTAAATCATATTACCCTATTCTTTCAAACGTATATTACTTCACAATGTTATCTATTGCTTATTCCAAGGCTTGATTTAAATAATAATAATTATTGTTATTATCATTATTATTAAGCTTAGATAAGACTACGCACACTTGAAAATACAGAGAACTTGAAAACTTTGTATAACAATTTTGAATTTTTTTAGACAATGGAATAATTGAAATATTGCTTAAATGTGATATAAAACTACTTACACAAATAGAAGACATAATAGCCAACACTTCATTGTTCATACCTAAAATTACCTGTACAGAAATTAATAAAATTATCTGTTCATTGAAACAAAACAAATCGCCAGGCTATGATAACATTACAATGATGGAAATACGAAAGATAGGACCAAATTTAACTCCGGTACTAGTAGACATAATAGACACCTCAATAACAACTGACACATTTCTCAACCAAACAAAATGCTCTCCTTATTAGACTCATTTAAAAGGGCTACGGTAATTACAGACTAATAGCAACACTACCAACTTTGAGAAGATAATAGAAAGATACATGGCTAACAAATTGACAGACTATTTAAAAAAATCCACTATAGTAAACCCAAGGCAATATGGATTTCAAAAACACAAAAGCGCTAAAAACCTTCTGGAACATTTTTCTAATAAAATTAACAAAACCCTTAGCAACAATAAGCATGTTCTGGCCCTATTTATCGACTTCAAAAAACA
Source organism: Timema podura (assembly GCA_033556935.1). Lineage (NCBI taxonomy): Eukaryota > Metazoa > Arthropoda > Insecta > Phasmatodea > Timematidae > Timema > Timema podura. Next base: position 26,853,973 of record JAVRXN010000006.1, read on the forward strand.
TTTAATACGCTTGACATTGATATATTATTGGGATCATTAAAAATGATTGGAATTGGTGGACCATACTCAAGATGGTTTAGGACTATCTCACTAACAGACTTTTCTATGCACAAATTAGCACTCAAAAAAGTTAAACCAAAGTGATAAATATGGGAGTACCACAAGGCTCAATACTAGGACTTATTCTGTATCTAATTTACGTCAATACTATCACAAGACAAGTAAACCATGGACACATCTACCTATATGCAGACGACACCGCAATACTGACTATTCACGAAAACCTCCAAATAGCAGAACACAAACCTGCAACAAGACTACAACGAGATACAAATATGGACTTAGGATCATCGTCTAGTAATAAAGAAAAGAAAACTAAAGTTATACTTTATCTGTTCTCCTAAAATGCACCATACAAGAGTCAATATTATGTATCACAGCTATAATTGTTTGCACAACTGGACACAAACATGTTGTGACTGTATTTAAATACTGTACGTAACAGACAGTCATACTTACCTTGGACTAATAATTGTCAAACATCATAAATGGGACAGGCACATACAAAAACTTGAGAATAAGTTAAAAGGATCGACATATGTTTTTTACCATCTTATAATGTACTTGGTTATCAAAACGATAGTAATAATAATATAAATCATTAGTTCAATCAATAATATCTTATGGCATATCCATCTGGGGAGGAACGACAGAATGCTACACATTCAAAATTTCACAGTTGCAAGAAAAAATCCTAAAAATTATATTTGGTACCAAAAATGATAATAAACAGACGTACATTCATCGTAAAACTCTACTTCTTAACCAATTAAATGAGTACAGCCTCTTTATAGGATATTACCATTCTGATAAATAAAAGCAAATAAAAACCCATTCCCTTAACACCCACTCAATTTCTAACAAAGAAATGTATACAATCGGCAAATACTCTAATTATTATGGTAAACAGGAACTGAGATGTACTATACCCAAATTGTTTAATTTGCTACCACCAACACTCCGAGAAATCCCTCATATAAACATAGCGAAAAGTAAAATTAAAGACTGGATACTACTTCATGGCAAGCTTTAAACAACTCTGTAAATATTTTTGAGAGGAAATGTTATGATATGTGTAAAACTTTTGGTTTTTTAATTATTTTATTATTATAATTTTTATTTTTTTTAATATTTAACTGCAATACCTAAAGATGTACTTTTAGGTACTTCGGGATTGGATCAAAAAATCAATTATGTAGTTTTCTTTTAAGTCCTAAATAAACAATGAGTGATTGTATTATTGTTTTAGTAGTAGTGTGTAGTATGTAGTGGTATTATACTGCTAACGATGAGTAGATTGGGGTTCGAATCCTGGTCATATGTACTAGGTGTGGTTTTTCCTAAGCAGATTTTCACTCTCTATGCAAATATGGGACACTTCATCTAAATTAAACCTTCTCATCCCTAAACATTGGTGTAAGTTGTACATATTTGTAAAACCCAAATGGGTAGTAAGATGCGAACAAAAAAAAAACCTTTTGTAATCTGCTTAATACACTTTATTTCAGTTATAATATAATATATTTGGAAAAAGGCACAGAAAATGTGGATGAAACTCATCAGAGGGAACGAACCCAATATGCCTTTTACAATGAAAAGAACACAGTTGACACTTTACATTGCTGCCACTGGCTGGCTCTTGAATAAAATCGATCGTTCCCCCCCCCCCCCCCCCCCCCCCAGGCCTCCACCTATGTTTTATTCAATTGGAACTCATCAGGGAGGGTGTGAAACTCGCAACGCAACTTAGTATAAAAGAGGAAACAAAAAACACAAAAGTGAGAAAGAGTAAAATGGTAAAGAAGGATAGGAAACTTCGATAGGAACATGTGAAAGAAATCAATAACATTGAGGCCAAATACAGGAAATGGGCATGGGATTCGAATATATATATATATATATATCATTACTTTTCAAGGAAAACTTCATTTTTCTTGGTGACTTGTGGTCTAGGGTAAGGTGTCAGACTCTGTGCTGAGGGTCGGGGTTCAATCCTCGTCCGGCACAGATTTATCTGAAAAACAAACCCTTCCTTCACCTCTGGCAAGATGTGTATTAATCACAACTTGTGATGTGTGGAATGCCAGCTCCATCGTGGTTCGGATCCCACGTTAAACTGTAGGTCCTCCATTTCATCTCACAATCACCCCACCATTGCACATTAGCGTAAGTGTGTATAACCCGAATGGGTAGTAAGACGTGGTGCTATAATAATAATAATACTAATTCATTTTTCTTTATGAGGAGGAGATATTTAATATAGGTTTTGTAGCTACCTAGTGATATTGTATTGTAGAATGCTTCCTTTTTGTTTCAGAACACAAAAACACAGACTGTGGTGAAACTAACTGTGGTACCTTGCGCCCCAGTCGTCGAGGTCAAGATAAAACGGCCGGACACTAAATATCAGTTGGGTTTCAGCGTGCAGAATGGTGTGGTTAGTCCCTCTATTTCGAATTTTATATTCATTCAAGTGTTTGGCGACAAATATGTTTTATTTTAACTATGGATCATTTCAAATTGGATACTATGGAAATTAATTCACAATTCAAATCTAAAAGTAAAACTTTTGAATAATTATTCTTTCTACAGGAAATACTTCAATCAGTTATTAAAATATTATAAATAGTTGCATTGTTAGATTTTAATGTAAATCACATACATGGCAATTTTACAATTTATTTTAATGGTTCAGGGTTTAAACACAACTTTTTATCGTTTTTGTTATTGGACTTTACTTTTTTTTAAAAAAAAGCTAACTAATATTTAATTTAGATCAATTTGAAACAATTTTTCTATAAAACATTTGATCCATGTCCATTGTGATGGGTGGATGGGTGGGTGGGTAGAAGTGATGTATATATTTTAAAAAGTATAAAAAATATTAGTTGTGATTTATTTTTCTCAACAATTTCTAGTCCATAATAATTAGTAAGAGGGCTGGGTAAACCTCCTACTTTGAGCCAAATATTTAAAATTAAAAGTTGGATTCTCAAGGATTTTTTTGTGTCAATCAGGCAATGTACCAAATTTCAAAAGTCAAACATTTGAAGTACTTAAGCTTTGATACAATGGTAAGTCCAATCTTATTTTTTTGATACGGATTGGAACTGGTAACTAATCGTTCTTACTGATAAAAAAACTAGTATTTTTTTTACATTTTGGGGCTCTACTTGACACTTTGCTTCTACAAGTGCTGGTAATTTTTAGGTGTTTTTGCGCATCATCAAGTAAGTATAGTAGTCGAGATTAGTTGAAATTTCTGTAATAGTTACAACCATACAGATCCAGATTTTCAAAAAACTTAATGTAGTTTTATAAGTTATTGCATATTTTAATTAAACAAAAGTTTGAAGAACTTTTATGAAATTATATATTAAAATTTAACGAAAAACATTGAGATCAAAAATTTGAGACAAACCACTAAGTTTTGAGTTTTTGGAAAACTTTTTATTAAGTTTGAGCAACTAATTATAAGGACTTTTTTTTTTAGTTGAGCTTAGACATGCACCAACAGTCGAATTTTGGAATATTCTAATAACTTTGTTTTATCTAAATCCCTGCAGATCTGCAGCCTTCTTCGCGGGGGTATAGCGGAGAGGGGGGGTGTGAGAGTGGGCCATCGCATCATCGAGATAAACAATCAGAGTGTGGTGGCCGTACCCCACGAGAAGATTGTCAACTTGTTGGCCACTCTGTTGGAGAGGTAAGTATATTGTGACCGAGGGTTGGGATAGTAAACATGGGACTATAAGCTCAAAAGTCATGTTTTTTGTTGTTGTTTTTTTTGTTAGAGATACAATAAATAAATCCCCATTAATTTTGAACCGGAATATATAAAATGTGTAGTCTTTGTTTCATGCAACTAAATGCTTTGCCTAGTTACGGTGCTCTAACGCTGAGATGTTTGTAGTGTGTTGGTTTTATTTTATACCTCACTTAAACAGCGCTACAAATGATTTATCTAAAACAATCAATTTTGGATGAAAAAATGCAAAAATGTTTTGTGGTTACCAACAACATTGATTGATTGGTCATCATTATAATCCGACGTTTCCACCTTTGCGGGTCGTCTGGCACATCCTCTTCCGTTCATGTCGATCTCTCCAAACTTCTCCCTCAGCCGCACTTGGTCCATCCATCTTGTCCGTGATCTTCTACCCTTCTCTTTGTTCTGTAAGGCTTTCTTAGGCATTCTGTCCTCTTCCATCCTCATCACATGACCTAACCACAGCAATCTCTTTCTCCTCAGTTTCTCTTTTAATGATACAACTTAAAATATGTAATCACTGATACATAAAAAGAAAAATGTCAACCACAAAGAAGGACTGTAAAAAGTGAAAAGTCAGATTAAATTTAAAAATTTTGTTTGTAAATACTGGAAAAGTTTAGGAATTTGAACCCTGGTCTTTCAGCTTCACGCGCTGACCTCTTTTCCGAACTATTCGAGTTCTCGTCTCTTAATGGAAACAACATAACTATTCATAAACCTTCTTTTAAGTTTATGTTGATTAAGAAAAAAATTACTGATGAACAGGGATTTGAACTCTGGTCCTCAAGCTGTGTGTCGCATAATTATAGTCAAATTTTCATAATAAGAGCCTTGTATGTCGGCTGTAAAATCTACTAGATTTATTTTCATTTATTTCAATGCAATGTAACGAGAATAGAAAGGTAACGCCATTTGGAGAATATAATTATGCCATTGCTTATGTCACACGGTACACAACAGTTATATTTTGATACAAAGACAGCCAGACATGCATATTTTTTTTAAATAAGTAGAGTAATGGCATTAAATGTACATTGGTGTGTATTTTAAAGGTTTATTTATTATTTAATGTTCGAAAATGTGACCTGATTCTAACTACTTAGTTTGTCTACGTATAGCTTTATACATGTAACTTGGCTCTTAGTGATGTCACAAGCTCAGCCAATCAGGTGTCTTTCTCCATCTGGTGCTACCTTCTATTCTCTTTACATTGGTAAAATGTATGTTTGTATTTTATAAAAAGTTCTTACTACAAGAGCGACATTGCACTACAACACACATTAAACTAACGAGTTTTGAGGATCAGCCTTCAGTGGGGATTTTATTTTACATTCCAACAAACATGTATTTTCATATGATATTCTCAAATCATAAAGTGATTGTGTACAAAAAAATATTATTTATATAAAACTATTTATAGATGAATCGAATCGACTTTTTTTTTTAAAAGGGTATAATTTAAAAAAGATAAAAATTAACCCCACAACAATTTCACTAAAATAAAATAAAAACCTTAATGAAACTCATTATAGATTGTTTTTTATTTTAATTAAAATTTAATTTTTTTTTTGCCCTTATGTTAGCTCTAAATTAAAAATAGATGGGATTTTATGATATTGAGGATGGTTTTCCTAAATTTTTTCCCACTCTTCATTCTCTTTCCTTCCACAATTCATCGTTACTAATTACTTCCATTCTTCTCCTCTCACTCGCACACTTGCTTCTTTGCTTTTCCAGTCTTCCGGTACCTTATTTTCCTTCCAAACCACTCTCAGCACCCTGTATAACCATTGTATACCTACTTCACCTGCTCTTATCACTTCCTTAGTCATTTTGTCCACACTTGGGGCTTTTCCTTGTTTAATACTCTTTAATGCATCCACCTCTTTCCTTGTGGCTCTTCCTTTGGACCTCTTTCCTCCCGTTCTGCTATTCCTTCCTGCTCCTCTGTTTCACTCTCATTCCCTTTCCTCTTAGGTTGAACATCACAATATCTCATCAGATTCCTTTTCTTCCTCTATGTCTTTACGTTCTTCCTTCTTCATCTTCATTCTAACTCTTGTGTTTTCTCCTCCTCTTTCTTACTTGGCTATATAACATTTCTACTTCTTCCACTTCCGTTCAGACTTTCAGTCCATTTTTGCGTCCACCCTTCCTGATTCCCGTACAATTCGCTTCACTCTTTTCTTCTCCATATTATTCCTATTCTTAAAACTCCTTTTGAATTCTTTATTCTTCTCCTCCATTACTTACTTCACCTGTCGTTCCACCAGTGTATCTCTTTCCACTTCCTCTTATTATTTCTCCTTCCACATACCTCCTCTGCAGCTCCCAGTAACTGTTTTTAAACCTTTCCTATTCAACCTCTAACTTTGCATCTCATCCTTGGGTATCCTTGGGCTTCTTTTCTTTCCGAGGTACAGCTCTATTTCCTCTTCATTTTTTAGCCTCCACACCCTTATTCTTCTTTCTTGTCTTACTACCTTTCTCCTACATTCCCATCCCTTTATGTCTGCCACCAACAACCTGTGGTCACTATATAAGGACACACTTGATATTACCTTGATGTATGGTCTGCCTTTTCATTTCTTCATTCATGATAAAGTAGTCATCATCGAGTTTTGTTCCCATCCCAAATGTATCTGGTGATCTTATGACTTTCTCTTTCCTTCTTATACCAGCTGTTTGCCACTTTCATTTTATTCCTTGCACAACGGCCTTCTACCCTCTTCGTTTCTCTCTCTCCATCCTTCCTTTCCAAACACCTCCTTAAATCCTCTCTCTCTTTTCATACTATACGTAACTATGGGTACGAATTATGCCCTAATGCACTTCTTTTGCGGGTATATTTCCTCTAAATTCTACCTTAATCTCTCTTATCCCATTTGCGTGATTGACACACACACTTTAAAACCTGGACATGGGGGAAGAATAATAATATCCTTAACAAAGTTTTATTTTCTCTTAATAAATTCTCAATTTTTTAATTTTCACTAAAATCATACATTTTTGAGGACTTAGATTAAATTTGCGATCAAAAATTAAATGCTATATTTTTTATTTAAGAACAAATATAATCAACCCATCTTTTACAGTTAACAAAGGTTTATCTTGTAATTTTAATTTCACATTTTTCTTTCCATAGATTTTGATGAAAACGATGCCTACGTCGATGTTTCGTCTGCTGACTGGCCAAGAAACTCCTGTTTACATTTAGATTCACGCCACTATTTAAAGTAGGTCTCTCACGCGTTACAGTATTTGTTTAGTGTACCCAGGCGCTCGCATCAACAACTTAACAATTCTAAAGATTATCTACGACATGGAATAGTTTTCCCTTGTTCCAACATATGAAAGAAAATATACATCCTAGTTTATTCATTTCCCTCCTGACTTAAGTGTTTAGTGTGTTCTTAATATGAAGAGTTTGAATATATTATATCAAAATGGCGTGTGTACATTTGTAAAGAAAATTGAATAACTAGTTTTGATGTAAACATGGAATACAGACGGCTGTGGTTGGTTACCTGCAGCCAAACGGGTGCTAAAAGTTGAAAAAAGGATAAGTACTAAATCTTATAATGAATATAAAAAAAAGGGGGGGTAGAAGCAGCATATCTTGCGTGTGACGAACAAATCGTACGTTTTTGTTTTGTTTTTTCTTTTGCAAAGTATGAGGCGTGGTTTCACCCTTGAGTACTAGCGAGTGAATCAGAAACTGAAGATAAAGGAGTGCCTATTTCTTTAGTTAAAAAACATAACTATGAAACTAAAAAAAAAAACTTATATAATGTGTGTTTCTAGTCAAGTAATGAGATTATCACTGTGAAACGCGAATGTTACAATAACTACCAAGTTACTTTTTGTTTACCTCAAGTAACATAAGTCATTTTGTGATTTCTTTATTTTATATATTTATGTTTTATTTTTAAGTACTTTTAAACTGCCATTTTCTTTCAATTTCGAAAAATGATACTTGAAGGGTAACTGTTGTAAGGTGTTGTTAGCTCAACACAGCTCCATGCCTTATTTTAATATTTCTACAATTTGTTTGTCATAGACAAAAACATAACTATTAGGGTGTGCGAAGTCAACTTTATCAATTCGAAGCAAACTCGCCCCCCTCGGTGGCGTAGTTAGCTAACTCACTAGTTTTGTGTTAAGCTCGACTGCTGAGGCGGGGAAATCGAGGATCAAATCTCACTCGGGTGAGCTGGTGGGGTTTTTCCTGAATGGTTTTCCACTCTCCCTCCACACAAATGTGGGTTCACTTCCTCTATAACCAACCTTCCCTATTCCTAACCCTATAGAGTAATAAGTACTTAAGCGTATAACCGAATGGGTAGTAAGACCTGGTGCTAAGTTTTATCGAAGCAAACTCGAATCGAATATATGAAATATTCTTTAGCGGAGTCAAAGTATGTTAAATTTTATGTTAAAAATATTGTTACCTTTTATATAAAATTTTCATTTGTATTTTGTAGTATTATTCTTCAATTTCATAAATAAAGTTACTATCATTACACATTTCAATTACTTCAGGTTTTTTTTATATAAATATTAATTTTTAATGTATATAATAAATAATTTAACATAATTAAGTATTTTTTTAGCTGTCTACATAATTATCGGTGAACTTTTATAATTATTGATTAAGCCAGAATTTCTTTTCCAAGCAGAGTAAAAGCTCATTTGTTTTCGACGTTAAGTTGAATCTTCGCACAATCCTAATAATTATGCTCTATTTGCTAACACACTTTTGTAACAGTAACCTGTCAAAGGGGACATGATACATGTCAGTTATATGATAATGGAAATTGATAAAAATAAAAAAGTGGAAGAAATAAACTAACAAATGTAGATTTAATAAAGAAAGCCTACTTTTAGGGAAAGAGAAAAATGTGGAAATAATCCAATGCAAAAGGTGACATCTTCTTCCTTTCTTCTTCTTCAATAGTAGAAGTAGTCGACACACATATTTATACACTAATTTTAACACATTGAGTTACATTTGTGTAAATTAGTGTTTAATTAGTAATTTGTGGTAAATTATTTGAATGTTAGTGTAAAATTAGTGTTTAAATGTGTGTTTGACTATTTTTACTATAGAAGACAGAAGAAATAAATTAAGATTTCACCTTTGTGCATAGGATTCTTCCCACATTTTTCCTTTTTTTATACACTTTCCATTATCGTGAAATTATTTAGCCACTGGGCCACCTCATTTTTAAACATACAAGTCAGGTTGAAAGAAATTCATTTAAATTCCCTGGGATAAGGATTAGGAAAGCACATTGCCAAGTATTAACAAATAATCCAATGGACCTAGCTGGGTTTCAAACTAGAGATGGGATTCTCGAACCTCAATTTCTCTAATACCTCAATCCTCTAGTATTCGAGATTCATAAAAATCTCAAAAAAGTGTCGCAAATACAATTACGAAGACCTTGACTTGATATAATAATTTTAAGCAATTCTGTAAAAGTAATTATATTGACTTCTGTAGTTATAAGAATAACAAAATCACAAAGGATGACAAGACTATTAAAATTAATTTATTAAAAAAGTGTTCCTGTGTTTTTTTATGAGTAATAGACATGACAAACAAAATATCATTCGGAATTTGGATTTAAGATAGGATTTGAGATTTAGATTTGAGAAATAAAGGATTTGACCCATCTCTAGATCAAACCCTGACCTCCTTGGTCAAATTCAAGCATGCTTTAGCTCACATGATCCTCTCAATTGTGATAATGCTAGTTATTATAGATTGTGTTTGTAAATTTATAATTAACAACATAAATTTGTACGGGAATATATTTATCAAGGGCAAGCTAGGAAACACTTAATGTTTTATTTTATTTTATAAGTACCATTATAAAATAAAATCATGTCAACTGGATTAGACTTTCTTTACTATGAGGTTCTGTGTAGCAAACTCATTTTATCTACTTTATTATTTTAGAATTGTATTTTTGTGAAATTTATTTTAAAAAATAAGTATTTGGCCCCGTTCACAGAACATATCCTCATAAATTTGTTTTCCCTTTTTGTTTTTATTCCATTTAATTTTTAAATGTTGGTAATACTCAAGAATGCATTAACCTTTTTGTAGGGTAGCCATTGGGCCACCACATTGTTAAACATTAACCCTTTTGAGGGGACTGAAGTAAATATTTAAAATAGCGTTTCCTAAAGAGGAAATATAACCGTTTGTAATTCGAGTTGATTGAGTAAAATTTTTTATTAGTCAATATGTGCAAGTGTGGATAATTTTAAAAACAATGGCTTTCTTCTATGGCTTAGACAAAGTATATTTCAAGAAGTTTGGCTGTAATTACCTTTACTTTAATGTTCCTTTTTTTTTTTTAACAGAATATGTAAATGGTAAAACTTTTTTCTCATGCAGGCAAACTTTATTTTACTTCTTGTTTCAATGAGTTGTAATGCAGAAGTATCCATAGAGATGGGATATTTTTGCATGCGTGTGTACATTTATAACCCTAATGTGTAAAAATTGATTATGTCATTTAGATTTCATAAATTACCATAAAGGGCCATTCTTAAATTAGGAAAGGGTTTTGGGGGAGGGGGGAGTCAGAATCCATCTTACAAAAGATTTTTTTATTGATGTTAATATTTAGACAAAATTTAAAAAAATCAAAAAATAAAATATCGGCCTATTAATATTAATTTATTTTTTGTCAAAAAATAAGTATATAATTATGAATTACACTATATTTCAATTTCTTATGGCGTGTAACACCTATTTTTATTGCAATTTAAATATTCTAAAATTTCATATTTTAGTCTATAATAAATTAGAATAATCTAGTTCCAAAATCATAAAAAAAAAACTTCGTAAAATAGTGGAGTGTATTGGGGTGGTCGACAGAAAATCTAACAAATTCCCTTGCATTTAGAGGAAGGGGGGGGGTTAAAAATAAGGAAAAAAGGCCTTACCTAATTTAAAGGGTGGGTCCCTTATGCCGAGATCACGACATCAAACTTGTTTATAAAATGGAAGCGATCACGATGCAGTTAACTTAACGTAAGAAATGTCCTGGGAGGTCTTTTACTTTAAGTGAACGTTTCTTGAAGGGTATCACGTGATCTAACCAGCCAATCATTATGCGAGTGACGTCAACAGGGCTATTTAGTAATTCATTCTTGGTATTATGACCCATGTTTACTCTTTAGCGTAAGTTCTAGTGATCAGACATTGAAACAAAATAATTAAACTAAAATAGGAAAGCTAAATTTATCAAAAAAGTTTTGTAAAAAGTATTTATTATATCGATTGAAAACTGTAAACATCACATCAACTGTACACTAGTACAAATCACAGATCATACTCGAGAATGAAGATGTTTGGCTCGAGTTGTAGGTTAGTTACGTGATCGTGATCACACGTACGTAAGTAACCTTAAGTTAGTAAGTTGATCGTGATCCCGGCATTAGGGATGTGCTGAGCTAACTTTTTTAATACAAGTGAAGTCAAAGTAAAGCTTGAAACATGTGAAGTGAAGTTGAAACGAAGGTAATGTTTTTGTTGTGGTCTCATGATACTAATTTTAAAATAATTCAAGAGCATCTAATTAAAGAGATAGGCTTAGAGAGAGAAAAAACCCAAAGAAAATACATTATTTTATGATGACATATCTGAATTAATCTATGCTTATGTAATAGATGTCATTAGTTACTATTATTTGTTAGAATACTATTTAGTAGTTGTTCGAAAATTGGTTGTATGTTTAAATATGATACATTTAAGTGAAATATTTCAAATATATTCATAATATATCAAATGTTTCAAAGATGTGTCGGTCATTGTGGGTTTTAAAGTCAAAGCAATGAAGAGTTGACCTTTGACTTCAACATTTAAAAATTTCACACACCCCTATAAATCTTTTGAAAATTGAAATTTTTGAAATAAGAAAGTTTACACAACATTCATTACTCTTTCTAGCCTGGGTCAGATTTTTTATTCAAGCCATATATTTTCCACTATCGGCTTGATAAGCCTGTCGTATAGTCCAACTTAAGACTAGGACAAGCACAACATCCAGTCCCCAACCATTAATTTATCATTGTGAAAGAGTAAACCCACATTTTCGTCAATAATAAATTTTCGGCCATGCCGGAAATCGAACCCAGGACCCTTAGTCAGTGGGCAGACACGCTACCAACTGAGCTAAGATGTTGGACCCAACAAATAATTTAATGGTGGTAAATTTAACAAGAAATACACTCGATTCTTCCCGGTATCTAAATAATATAGAATTAATCTTAGTATCACAATTTTCAGTACCTCGATTACTAACTCTAAGATCTCTTTTATTGAAAGTTCTGGTATTTAAACTAGAGTTGGGGCGCTCCGATACAATTTTGAAGCCCTTACTTTAGGTAACAAAAATAATGAATAAAATTATATTAATAATACAGTTATTACAGTTATATTTTAAATTATTGTGTCTTACTACCTGTTCAGGTTATACACATATGAACTAATAATGGTAATTATTTCTAGGGATTAGGAAGGTTAATTCGAAGGAAGTGTACCTACATTTGCATAGAGGGAGGGTAAAAAACCATTTTGAAATTTTAAAAATAAACACATCAGTACACCCAAACAAAATTCGAACCCGGATCTCCCTTTAATCGGCATACTAGTTCAACCCTGAGAGTGATGTCTTAGGCATGTGGCGACCAAATTAGGTATTATTATAGTTAATTAATAAAAAAAGTGTTCTATTAGTTGTTTATGTAATAGACATGACAAACAAAATAGTATTTGTCAGTGGTATCAAACCTTAAACAACTTTTTTTTAAATTCAATTTTAATTATTTTCACCTTAACTAAAATTGTACAATTTTAAAGATTCGAATTTGAGAAATATAGGGTTTGACCCAGCTCAATTTAAACAAATGGAAATATTTAGAATTGGGTATTTTAATTATTTTTCACTATGAACATTATTAATTATTTGTTGTTTCATTTTAAGTAGCGGAAAACTAAATATTAATCGCCATAACTCTAGTTTTTAGTGAACTTATGCAAATCAAACATGGCCATTTTGTTCATCTATATTTTTCTACACCTAGTCTTTAGTTTCTTTTAAATAATATACGTTTATAATAATAATAATCATCATCATCAGCGGTGTGAGCAAGCTTCAAAAACTTTGACTTGGCTTCGGAAAAAATTCCAGTTTCGGCAATTATGAAGCTTCTCCAATATAATATTGACAGCTAAAATACTAAATTTATGGTTAAATTTTTGCCGTTTTTTGAGCTGTTAAAAATTAATATGCATACAAAAGAATCTGAAGCAAACTGAATTTATCAAAATAAAATTAAATCTTACAAAATATTGAGCAATAAAACATGTTTCAATTAATTTAAGGACATAAAGATATATAAATAAGAACATTATAATGTTTTTAAAGCATAAAACAACCAACAAAAAATACTTGGACTTCAATTCGGCTTTGAGAATATTTCATATACTCGATTTTAAGTTCGCCTTGAATTAAAAAAAGTAGACTTCACACACCCCTAATTACCATGAACAGCTTCCAGCCAGTGGCCGGGTCTGTTTGGAATATGAGGCTCCGTAATGTCTCCCCTCTCCCTCCCTCCACTATGACTTCGTCTTCTCCTCTCTCCTCCACACTTCTCTTCACTCCCTTCAGCCATCTCTCCCATGGTCTTCTTTTTCCCTTAGCCTCTTGCCCCCACTTTAATATTCGGCATCTTCTTTGGTATCTTCTCCTCCATTCTCCTCTACTACCTAGTCGTGCCTTCTCTATCCTCCCCCGCAATGGATCCTCCTGAATTATTCCTCTTTCTCTTTCATTTCTTGTCATTCCCTCGAATAAATAAATATAACAATAGCAACATGGAAAAGTATTGAAATTGTAAATGTTTAAGTATTGGAATATATAATTAATAAATCGGGGCTAAAATTTAAAGAATCGGAAATTAGAAGAAAAGAAAACTTGGGGGGGGGGTGAAGGATTGAGAGATCTCCGACAGAAATACAAACTATATTTTAATTGCTTAAAATTTTACAAAAATTCTGAATAAAACTAATATTTAAAGTTTATATTTAACGCCATAGTAGCCTATGAGTGCTCGCTCACCACTCATTACTGGTAACGGTAGTGGAAATGGTTCGTGAACAAAGTGACGGGAAAACTCTGGGTAGGATAGAATGAAAGCCATGATGTATGCTGATGATTCGATGATTGGTTGAGAAGGAGGAGGAAGTACAGGAATGGAATGAGAAAGTGAAAGAGGTGGAATAAAATTCAGCATGGTAACGTGACGAGTGATGGTAGTGACAAGGAAAAGGGTAAGGCCTAGTAAAGCTATAAGGTTGGATGGGCTAGATCTGAGAAAAAGTACAGAAATGTAAAATACCTCGGAAGTGTGATTGAGGAGAAGTGTGGGTGTAGAGAGGATTTGATTAGAAGATGACAAGAAAGATAGTTGTTCTTTATGGCGCGTAAGATACCTTCTCTGGAGAAGAGAAGTGCCCTTGAAGTCTAAAGAAGTAGAAGTCTGTACAGGGTACTTTGTATCCACTGTCACATGTGCAGCAAATTAAAGATTAAAATTAAATTCTATGTATTTACTGGAGTAATATTTTATTTATCTTGGCCAAAAAAAGTTTTACCATAAAAATTGCAAAAACATTGGCTTTTTCTCCGTCCCCTTCCATCCCACCTTAATAGGAATAACCTTATTTGACAACTAAAAAAGTTAATAGATCTACTTTCATGTGTTCGTATGTTAACTCGTGTGGTATGCAGCTATCACTTTTGATAAATATTATCAATAACTAAAAAATCTGCTTCTGTGGCTGAATGGTCTAAGATGTCACTCTTGTGTTATATTGGGCGGCTAATGACGTGGAGATTGTGGTTTGAATCCTTGTTGGGTCTACTGAGGTGGTTTCTCCAAAATGGTTTCTCACTCTCCTTGCACGTAAATGCAGGTACATTATCTCTAAAATTCTTCCTTCCTCGACCTTTACTCCATCAGACTAATTACCACATATGTATATAATCTAATAGGTTAGTAAGACCCAAAAAAAACAACTAATGTAACATAATATAATATAGTAAAATGTTACCAGTGTTGACAGCAAAAAAAAAAATTGTTTGTATTTCCTAAAAAACCTTTCCTATGAAAACTTGATTATAGATGAATTTGGATTCATTTGCTGTTTATTGATACTTGCTATTGGATTGTAACTATATGTGCTTACTATATGGCATTAGGAACTCGAAAGTTCATTACCGCATTTTAAAATTACGCCACCTATCCCTAGCTTGAGCCAGTCCACCTCATACACCCTATCTCTTTCAGGTCCATTCTAATGTTATCCTCCCATCGCGCAAGGTCTTCCCAATTATCTCTTTACATTGGGTTTGCCAATCAATACCCTGACCACGGTTCTAGATTCTCCCATTCGCACTGCATGTCCTGCCCACCATAATCTGCGAAGTGATGAGTGCATATTATGTAAGCTCCTTGTTTTTGAACACCCTAAATTAGTTTTTGTCATGTAATATAAGCGACCACATTTCACTCGCATAGAGAACAATCGGTATAGTTATTGTTTTGTATATTCTGAGTTTTACCAACTTATATGTACACATGTGTAAAATTACACACATAATCTAGCTCTTAATCTGTTTGTAATGTAACCTCGACCTGGGAATTCTCTCCCTTGTTCGTAAAAAAGTATGATAAAAAAATTCGATGTGATTATGAGAATTATATAAAATAAAATATGTTGAGGCAGCTGTAAGGGAGCTTTCCTCATGATGGGACAGCAGCTGTAAAAGGAAAGTTTTTAAAGTTGCGTGTGCTTACTGCCCTATAAAGTGCCTACATGCTACATGGTTTGAAGAAAGGGGAAGGCACAGAAACAGCGATGTAAGCAGTCTATCGCGCTAACGCTTGCTTCCAGTATTTAGGCTTAAAATATTGTTGTCACTCAGTTGAATTTGGGGCCATATATATCACATTTCTTAAAAAAAATAAAAAAAAGACTTAATCTTATTGTAGTACTTTTCAAACTATGTAGCTTCCTAATTGATTACTATTGGTCAAAATACCAGAGACAGTAGATATATAGAAGGTTTTCGAATCTGTGCTGGCAAAACAATAAATACACGTTGGTCTTACCTTTTTGTTTTATTGGTTTCTAGGGGTGTACCGATGTGGATACCGATGAATCGTTATCGGGCAATTATTAGTGCATCAGTAATTAATCATAATCGGCAATTATCATAACAATTGATTGTTTTTTAAAAGTAAAATTTTCTAGGTAGGAATTTAGTGATCAAAATCGCAACAACAAAAAATTAGATACACACTGTTTCTGGATTGCGGGCTATGTAAAGATTACATAACCAGATAAAGAAATATAAGTTCATATCGTTGATAAAACTAACAATCTAGTTCCAATTGCCGATTATGCATAAAATATCTTTTTGTATTAATTACATTAACTGCTATCATGCACTTATATTTCCCATCCCAATAGTTATTAATAAATAATTGATAATCGGGATTAATTGGTGTAAGTAATCGTAGTATGAACAATTATTTTAAACAATCGGTAATGATAATTGGTTTTACTGAATCGATACACCTCTATTGGTTTCCTTTCTTAAAAATTTACATGAAAATACTTCAAAGTTTACAGTGTTCTATTTATAAAATATGATATTTTTACAATTTATTGACAGCGATGGTAATTGAGCTAGTAATATAACGTAAATTAACTTGGTAGGAATGTGCAAGACTTTAAAAAGCTTTATCTTCACCTTTGATTCACAATAGGGGTGAGGCTTTTTTTTTTTACTTTAAGTCGAGTTTGAATTAAAACATTGAGCTTTTTTCAAGTTTGGGTAGTATAGAGTAGTGGTTCTTAACCTTTTATTACTCGCGACCCCCTAGGTATAGACTATTACTTGTACAAGAAATAATTTAAGTTGAATTTTTGTAATAGATTCATGCATAAACCATAAGTACAATTTTTTTTAATCAGACAAAAGGAATTTATTGAGGGACTCTCTTTACTATGAAATTATATCCTAAAATTGAATAAAACTAATCAAACTGGGATTTTTTGAGGAAAAGATCCGAACATTCCGAGTATTCAATTTTTCCGAGTTAAGTAAATGTTGTCGAGTTTGAGCATCTACTAGATAAAACTCGACTCTAACTCGAATTTGTAAGTACTCGCACACCTCTAATTCTCCAAAATATTCTTTCTTTGGTAACTATAAACATTTGCTAAAAATAAACATTGACAGCTAAATCACACATTTTATCAATTTGTATTAATTGAATTACACGCAGAAATAAAAACTCTCTTTAGGACGTAATTTTTTTAAATATTTCCAGTAAAATATATTTGATGTTTCTACATAAACATACAATAACAACATTTTCAACTTTTGATTTGGAACTATGGATATTTAAAAATGGGATTTTTACTTTACATCCATCACTGTTTCCAGCCTGTGGCCTTATGTCAGGGTTTTTTTTTCAAGTCATATATTTTCCACTACTGGCTTGCTCTTCATTTGCCTTATAATCTAATTTAAAACTAGGACAGGCACAACATCCAGTCCCTGGGCGTTATTTCATCACTGTGAACAGGTAAACCCACATTTAACCAATAATAAATTTTTCGGCCATGCTGGGAATCAAGGCCGGGATCCTAAGCTCAATAGACAGAAACTTAAATGACTGAGCTAAGGTGCCGGATTGGTTCAGCTTTGGTTATATGATTAAAGTGTGCTTGGCACATCCCTATTTATTGGACATTTTAATGGATCAAATACTTTGTGAATTGAGCTGGTTACTAAAAATGAGTCGAATCTCAAATGTTTAAAAACATTAAATTTTAGTTAAAGAGAAAATATTTAAAATAGAATTTTTAAAAAAAGGTTTTTTTTAAGGATTGGTGCCATCGACAAATTTTGTTTGACATGTCTATTTTGTCAAAAACAAAGCTAACACTTTTTTAGTAAGTTATATTAATACAGCTTTTTTTGGTGTGATTTCATTACCCTCCAAACTACACAAGTCTATATAACTGCTTTTACCATTAACTTGCTAAAAAAATATTATATTGATTTAACTGTATTTGATTTACTTTTTTGAGATTTTTACGAATCTCTTCAATAATGGGGAATTCGAGCATCCAATCTCTACTGATCACACAACTAAACAAATTAAACTTAAAAAAAACCTGACACAATTGGGACATAAACCTCAAAATTGTAAAACGTTAAATCAAATTATTTTGACTAACCAATTAAAAATAAATATATTTGTGTCAGTGTTAATAGTCTGCTAGAACTATAAGATTAAAAAGAAAAGTCATCAGCCATCTTTTCATATAATTTAAATATGTGAATATGGACTGGTGTTTTCAATTTTCTATCTACTGTTTAAAGATTTTCATTGATAAATATGCGTCTCTAGCAGTGTCCACATCAGTTATTGAAAAAGTCTTTTATTGGGAAGTTGTTTTACCTTAAGAGCTAATATTTGTTTGATGGTCCAACGCCTTAGCTCAGTCAGTAGCATGTCTGTTTATGGAGCTAAGGGTCCTGGGTTCAATTCCTGGCATGACCTATAAGCTTATCATTGGTGAAATGTGGATCTACCCTTTCACAGTGATGAAATAACGGCTGGGGACTGGATGTTGTGCCTGTCCTAGTCTTAAGTTATATTATAAGCCATATGAAGCTACGACAGGCCTAGCAAGCCGGTAGTGTAAAATATATGGTGTGAATAAAAAAAGTTACCCAGTCCACAACCTGGAAATAGTGATGGATATAAAGTAGTCAGTTGGCCGCTGAAATTTAACCTTTCCACTATAGAAAGGAATCCACTATTCATAAGTGTTTATTATGAAAGATTTCACTGTAATAGCAAAATTACCTTGGAACACAAGACATTTGATCAAATTGATAGATAATCGGATTATAGCCTCTAATGTATTTTATTGCTTTTCATTGGCTCAATCTTGAAATTTTGTGGTCATAGTATTGTGGAAAGTACATTATTTGTATAAAGCAAAATCTTTATTTCTATAGGTTAAGATTTTTTAATTGTATATCCAAATTTATTGACCTAATCAAAAAAAAAATTACATTTAAATTTGATTCAGATGTTTGCCGAAAATCTACTCTTTTGAATGGCACGACAAATTCACAAAATCTTAAAATTGTCTGTTGACCCATGATGTTTTGCAATGTCAACCATAAATACCCAATTGCCAAAATGTTAAAATGTTGCCTAGATAAACATATATTCTAAGTTATAATCACCTTGTCAATTGTTGTGTTAAATGATGATGGAGCAAAGCTTTATATGAATAAAATTATATTTGTGCTAATTGGTTCTTACAAGCTGATCAGCTTGGTTCAGAGTGGACAAAGCTGAAAATACTTCAACTAAGAGTGGATTGCACTGAAATCTTGTGATTGGCTTGAAACCACATGACTAGGTTTCTTATCCGCTCTTATTTTTCGGTGATTATTGGAATCCATAGTAAGATTGCAAACTCCGAAGCCATTCTAAGTATAAAGCCTCGTCTACATAGACCTTAAACTCCGTATCTGTATATTCCTTTACTCCTTAATGGTCCTTAACAATTTTAACTGTGTCTACACAGTCTGTATTCTTAATCACATGAACAGGCCAATCAAATGGAACTTTATATAATCTGTCCAATACAACACATTGAAAGAAAATCTATTACAGCAAAGAGTAAGCAGACAATACTCGACTAATCAATAGACGAACCAAAAAAAAACCATTTGTATTCGAAATGTAAGTTAAGTGTAATCACAATACATATAGTTATAAAACAAGTTTAGCTATCAAACTTTTAATTAATTTTTGCTATAGCTTAAAAATGCAAAATAAAACATGTATTAGCATTCTGGATGTAAACAACACAAAGAATTGTAATTTTAATATTAATTTTGTGCTTCAGATAGGTCTAATGTATATCTGGGTTTGAATTTATAATAACTAATATAACTATTTATACACACTTTCTGAGAATTTGATATTTACCAGGAAAGGGTTTTGGAGATGTCATGCTTCCCGGGGTTTTTAGATTTTTTAAAAAGAGTATTTCTGAAATATCTCTACGTGTAAAACCTTCATTTTTATGCATGCGCTGATTATCACATAATGTTTAGTATTTATTAAACAATTATTGGTTCTCTGTATCTATTCTTTAGGACTAGCCCTTAGAAAGTTAAAGTTGATCCAAACTCTATGGAGTGATGCGGATTTAGGACTATGTAGACAGAGCAATCTGTTTCTGTAGCATCAATCTCTTACGGACCACAGACTTCCTACTATGCACCTTACGGATGCGGAGTATCTAGACAGGGCTTAATGTGTAGCTTTGCTAGGTAATACAGCTTGAACCTGTCGTCTCATCCTAGTGCGATAACCTCGAATTATTATCAGAAAGAAAACAGTTAAATTGGGACTACTGAAAAAAAACTATTTTGCTGATACAGTAGAGTCTCAGAAACTTAACCTAATGTGGACTGAGATGGTGTTGAGTTATTAAAATGTCGAGTTTTACGAATGAACTTGCATAAGATGCGTGTTTGCTAAACAAGGATGAATCACAGTACAGTATCGATTATTATAGGTACAGTTGTACTGTACTGTAGTATTGTACGGTACAGTAACAGTAATATATATACAATACAATATATTACATGTTAATATAATGGTGTAATATACATAAATGCAGTACAGTACTGTACATATAATATTGTATTGATTCGAATAACACTTTAAGGAAGACAGCACTTGTAAAAACACCATAGCACGACTGTTCCACTCGAGTTACAAAAAACAAACTGAGATGTTATACAGATGAATGACCTTGGATTGTGTTGACTGGCGCCAACAACTGTGTGCACGTGCGCGTGTTGAGTTACACAGAATGTCGAGTTTCCAAGACTCTACTGTACCAATTTTGTTGTTGTCAAGTAAAGAATGTGTAAAACTTTGTTTCATTGTGATTTCTGGTTTTATGGTAATAACATAGCTAATATCCTAGTCAAATCGGCCGTAAGATGAGCTCTTTAAGTACACAAGGTAATACAAAAACCTCAGATTATTTGCTCTTTTTTTTAAAAAATAAATGTAATAAAAAATAGAGATTTGGCTTTTTACTGACTGAATGGTAGTCACACAAAAAATCAAGTGGAAATTTGTCATTAGTTAAGGCTTTATTTTAGAGATACTCATACTGCTAGGTTGGGATTGTAGGAAATTTAAGTTAAATGCAGTGTTTTTGCAGGGTTTTTTTTGTATAAAAACATTATTTCGAACAAAATAAATCTAATATTGCTCAAGTATAAAAATAATAGTTTAGTTTTCTTAACATGGCGATATCACAGCTCTTGAGTATCTGTCAAGGGTGTCCTGGAATTTAATGACAACTTTTTCTCTTCGTTTAAAATGTTTTTTCATTTAATTTTGCTATGCTCATGGCAGATATTCGAGAACTGTTGATATCATCATGTCAAGAAAACTAAATTCTATGTTTCTGATGCGACAATATTTTATCTATAAATACTGCAAAAAACTTACATTTTCTCTCGTTCTCTACACTTCCATCTAAATGCTATGAATTTAATTTGTGTGTGAACATTTTTTTTATCACCCTCGTATTTTTTTTCTCCTTATAATATAAACAGTAAAAAAAAACATATCGCATGGAAATGGAAACATTATAAATCTTTTATGTGTTTGATGTAATCACTACCGTAATTATCTTATAAATAAATTTTAAGAGAATATTTCAATATTAGAAACTATGATTTTACAATGATAACTATCAGTCACATATATTTTAAAAAGTATATATACACAGTTAAACCTCACTATTATGACTAAGGTATTTGATTATTTGTCCGTACACACACACATTTTATTTGTGTGTTTTAATTTTTTTTTTAAATAAAGCTATTTTCATTATTTTATTTTTAAAAAACAAATAATTAAACTAAAAAGTTTTTGAAGGTAAGCTATTGCTTGTACAGTTTAATTGTACTTGACTAGGTTACAGATATACCCGCAACAAACAAATCAGTAAATTTTAATATTGACACCTAGACACAGGAATCAAACCTAGTATCCTTTGCTTAACTCTCCAATGCTCTACCACTGCACTATCCAGGATTTGTCTTGAATCTGACTTAAGCTATAGGGGAAGAATTACCCTGAGCAAGGCATGAATGCTGGATAGCTCAGTAGTTAGAGAGTCGGCGCTCTGAGCCAAATATACCTGGTTTGATTCCAATGTCCAGTTGTCATCTTTTAAATTTAAGGTAAAAAAGGTTATATTAAAATTATTGTTTCATTTTAAAATAAAGTACATTTTTTTCATGTAAATATTTAAGTTAACCAAAATACCCTGAACTACTTTTAAAGTCGAATCAAGCTATTAATTTTCTTGGAGTAATCACAAAACTCATGAGTCCTCACACACCTAGCTTATATTATGTTCAAGCTCTGATCAAAACTCTTTAGTGTGCAGGAGCTAGGGATATTTAACCGTCAAACATTTTAATATAAATTTAGAGATGGGTTGAATCAAATTTGTATTCATTTTACCTACAAATCCAAATTCGAATTTTAGTTGCTATGGAAAATAGGAATTGTAACTAATTGATAAACTTATTTTATTAAATTGTGAATTTGTATTAATTTGCGTGGTAAATTAATGGTCTTGTGTCTGATTGCTAATTATATTAGTTAAAGTTAGTTGAAAAATGACACCTAGATACTGGAATCCAACCTAGAACCTTTGGCTTAGTGTACAGATGCCTACCACTAAGCTATCCATGATTTGTCTCATGCTCAAGCTCATTTTTTACTCATATTTTAAGGCTGAGTCATTAATGGATGTGCAGAAATCATCGGCTACACATGAGCGATCAATATTATCTCAAGCTATCAGATAACACAGCTAAATGAAACTCTGAAGGGCTGCTATGCAGCTGAGCATAATAAAGTCTGTTCAGCGTAGGAATTGTCTTCTGAAAGGCCTTTTTCCCTACCAGAAATCTATTATATAGTAGGATATTGGTAGGAAAAAAGACCTTTCAGAGAGTAATTCCTACCGTGAATGAAGTATACATTATGTTTACTTACATATTGTTTATAAAGTTCCTTTTGACATTCAATCTGGAACTATGAGAACTGGAAATTTTAGTTTTACATTTCTATACTTTAAAATAAGTTTTTTACATCTCGTTCTCTCGTCTTGATATGTTTTCATATTATAGCCTGGAATTGAAAAGTGGTTCTTGCACATCCTATTATATTGTACGTTTGCTTTCTAAAATGATGAAAATAATTTTGGTCAAAACGGATGATTAAAAAGACACCCACATTGGTGCTCAAATGATCAGATAACTCTCATGTTTAACTGGATTTGTTGGTAATGGAGAAATCGGGGTTCATATCCTGGTCAAACCTAATGATGGTACTTTTTACTAAATGGTTTCCCAATCTCCCTTCGTGCAAACGTAGTTGTATTTCATCCCCACCACTATTTCATTAGTATGAGAATAACCTGAACGAGTAATTAAAACGTGGTGGAAAAAAACCCAATGTTTTAAAGTGAGGTTTTTCTGCAATTATAATTCACACTAGTTTTTAGAATGTATTTAAAAAAAACTAACATCATATGCTTATGTAATCTGCAGAACAAATATTATTATCACTATTTACAAACACACAAAAATAAACATGAAATATACTTAATAAATAAAGTAGTCTAGATTATTTTAGGTACTGCCCAGGTTTTTACACTAGACTCCCCTGGAATTGCAGTCAGTCGCACAATTGGCCGATTTAAAGCTTTTTTTTTTTTTTGCACTATTTTCTACAAATACTATAATATATTTTTCTAATGATTGCTACATATTTTTTTATTTTTAACTATCCTCAGTCTGTTTCTTAAGGTATCTATTGTGAACTAAAAATGATAATTAAAGTATCATAAATATTATAAAATCACTAACATGAACGCCATTTGTGGGGGCGTGGGGGGATAAAGAGACTGTATCCCCCTCTTCACCCCTCCCCCACATCTAATATTTTGTTCAAGTGGGATACTCTTTGATTAAAGTAAAGTTTTAAATGACTTAGAATTAATTACATTATAATTATTATCAGTGTTAATCTTTAGTGGGTACAAAATAATTTTTATTTTCTAATTTAAAGTAAAAATTAGTTATATCGCCCCTCCCCCCATTCCCGCCACCCTTTTCCCCAATAATTCAGTGTCATTGAATCCTACGATCACTAAGTAAATCAAAATCTTAAATTTATCTATTTTTCGTTAATTAAACTGGTGCCGCCAATCTGTTTTTTGTAAACTAAAAAAAGTATTTTGTTTTATCTCACCACACATATTTCACTTTCATTAATGAAGTTTTATGGAGAATATGATAAATCAGAAAAGGTAATTTCTTGTGTTGTGAATTGTGTAATTTGGTTGTGTATCGGTGTGAGTTTGAAACGTAACAAAACACTCAAGCTCATTTGTAAGAATATTCTAATGGTATTTTGTTTAAAAGGAATAAAGTCAAATATACAAATGGACAGTTATACTTGTGGCTACTTTTTATTTTATATCTCCTGTTCTGTAAAGACCTTATACATTATCAAGTCCTTGAGGATTTTTGAGATTCAAGGGTTTAAAAAAAATGTAATTTGGAATCTAAAAAGAATTTTGTGTTTTTGAGTGAACCTTTGCATGAAGTATTTACAGTGATCTTGTCTGCTAGAGCAAAGAGGTTTTTTCGAACAACTTTTCGAAGAAGGCGAAATTAGTTGAGTCATACCCTAATCACCACATTTCATTGAAAATGTAGGCACTATTCATTATTAACAGGGCCCATATTTTGATGAGCTAAAAATAATCAAAAAAATTATCTAAATTATTTTCTTAAATTACTCAAATTTACAAACAAAAAAAAGACCTAAATATTTAAACAAACACTCGTAATGATCCACACAACTGAATCAAACACATAATTTTTTTTTAAAACTAAAAAATTCAATAAAAAGCCTTAAAAAACTAGACTCTTGCATACTGCTAATTATAACTATGATTTACAAATATATTCTTCTGAAGTAACAGCTACCACCTTCCAACGCAACCCTCTCCAGACAAGCAAAGAGGATCCAAAGTTCATCGTCTACATAATATTCTCAAACTGACAAGTGTGTGCTGAAAAAAAAAATTTGTTCCAAGTACTTATGAATCTCTAAAATATGAAAAGTATTTAAAAATACTTATATATAATCATATCGTTCCCTTATGGGGTAGACAAGAAACGGTGCATCTAGCTCAAGAAACAACAACTTCAGCCTCACTAACTTTCTCCACACTTCCCTATCCTTGCATACTCCCTTCGCTTCAACAACATCCATGCATTGAGTTGTACATGTTGTCTTTTTCTTAAAACTTTTAGTGTTTCTCTTTTTCACAAATTCGTCTACAACATTTTACCACGTCTTACATGACCTACCCTATCCTTTCGATCCACACACTCTACCTTCATATATTTGCTTTGTCACTCGATCCACAATCATCCTATCAACATGCCCAAAACATCGTAAGACGCTTCTTTCACTTTGACCTATTGGATTCCCTTTCAAACCGCACTCCTTCAGCATCCATTCATTACTGACTCTGTCCATACGAGTTTTTACATATACATTTCTTAGATATCTCATTCCAACCACATTTACCTTGCTCTTGTGTTTCTCCTGACAAACCCACGCTTCACATCCATAAAACAATGTTGGCACTAACACAATTTTATATATTACCATCTTTGCCTCTTTCGGTACTACTTGATTCTTTGCACTAGTCCGCATGCATCCAATTCCTCTCCGAGATGCATTCACCCGTCTGTCGATTTCACCATCCATCCTTCCATTTTTACAGAACATTCTGCCCAGATACACAAAATCATTCAACCTGTTATAACAATTTTCCATTTACACTAAGCTGACAATCATTTCCTGATTCATCCTTATCAAAAACTATCACCTTAGTTTTGAAGATATTTATAGGAAGATCCATTCTGTCTGTCGCCACATTCAAACAATTTAATGCATTCTGCAAGTCAGTCTATTTGTATACCGAATACGTCTACACAAGCGTCCTTCATCCATGAAAACATTAAACAAGATGGGGACATAACACAACTTTGTCTAATGCATGCTTTACTTCCATCATACATCGCTATAATTGCATTTACTAACCATACCTTCATAATCTTAAAGAACATTCCATAATATACTCCGATTCGTACACTTTCTTCAGATCAAAGAATGCAAAGTAATCTTTCTTCCTACTGCCATATATTTCTCAATCAATTGCTGCAATGCAAATATCTGGTCCATGCAACCTCTACCTGACATGAAACCACATTACACACCCCAGATCTTATCTGCAGTTTTTTCACGCATCCTTTCAATTAAGACTCTCCCAAAAACTTTGCCTAGAATACTCGACAAACTATTTGACCTATAATTCTAACCCTCTTTCTACCTTTGCATGAAGGAACAATGACGGCATTCTTACAGTCATTAGGGACATTCTAAATCCTAGCACATACTTTGAACAACAATCTAGCAAGCAGTATCATGCCCCCACAATTAAGCATTTCACTCGTGATCCCATCTACTCCCGTACCTTAGCCATGCTTTAACACTTGAGCTTTTAACACCTCAGCCTCTTTAATTTTTTCACTCATCATAACATTTTTCTTATTTTCCGTTAGTGTCTCTACATTTTCGCAATACAATTACAATTTCTCAAAATACTCCTCTCATCGCTATCTTATACTGTTTCCATCCCACCCGCCTCGGTGGCGTAGTTGGCTAACGCACCAGTCGTGTTGAGCTCCGCCGAGGACGGGAAGATCGAGGTTCGAATCTCGGTCGGGTGAACTGGGGGTGGTTTTTCCTAAATGGTTTTCCACTCTCCCTCCACGCAAATGCGGGTTCACTTCCTCTAAATTCAACCTTCCCAATTCCTAATTCATTAGCGTAATTAGTACTTAAGCGTATAACCCGAACGGGTAGTAAGACGCGGTGCTAAATATTATTATTATTATTATTGTTTCCATCCCAGATCATCTCAACAAGTTCATTCCGAATGTCATAGGTCTTTCCTTGTACTCCATGTTTCATTCTCTTTACCTACTTCCAAAACATCTTATTTGCTCTTTACACTCCTTTACTACTTACCTTTCTTCTTAAAAAATATATACTTATTCAATATAAAATGCCTAAAACCAATTTATCAAGGTCAAAAGATGACTAAAAATTCCTTAAAATATCCCAGGATGGATATAAACCAAGAACATATGACCTAAAAAATCCTGAATGACTAGAAACTACAATTAAGGTGTTCATCTCACAGTAGACAAGATTGGCAATTATATCAAGGTTTTAATCCTGGTCAGGGTATTGAGGATTTTTTCTTTCTAGATTTCTTTCCTCTCTCCCTCTCCACAAATGCAGGTACACTTTCTCTAACATTCAACCTTTCCATTCCTAACATATTAATTAGCATAATTAGTAAATAAGCATACAACCTCAATATGTAATAAGGCACGCTCACAAAAAAAAAAAAGGAAATATTTAATTCCAAATTTAGCTCGTTTACACTGTGTAATTATTTTAATATCCAGGCTTCAACTAATTTTAAAATATTACTAAATTGCTGTACTGAAATTAAAATAGTGTCATAGTTTATTCTCCATTGTGGTAATTCATGTAACATCTTTCATGTTCAGACTCACAACTAAATATCTTAAGATGATTACAAAATGGAACATACAGCTATTTTGGATGTTCAATAATAATACTCAAGTTCAGATCCTATGTAAACTCCGTTTATCTGGAAAGATAGGCATTTTACCTTGGTGGACTTTACTAACTGGCCTATCTTAAAAGCAAAGCCAGTGTAATGAAGCAAGGTGATCTTGGTTAGTGATGGATGCAGTATGTCTCAATAAGATACCTTTAAGGTGACCTGGCGGTCTAGGGGGTAAGGTGTCAGACTTCCGTGCTAGGGGGTCCGGGGCTCAATCCTTGGTACCGGTACAGATTTATCTGATTGCCAAACCCTTCCTTCACCTCTGACAAGACGTGTATTAATCAAAACTTGTGAATGTGTGGAATGCCAGGCCTCCACCGTGGTTCGGATTCCACGTTAAACTGTAGGTCCTCCACTTCATCTCACAATCACCCTACCATTACACATTAGCGTGTGTATAGCCCGAACGGGTAGTAAGACGCGGTGCTAATAATAATAATAATAATAATAATAATAATAATAATAATAAAGATACCTTTAAAATTAGCCATAATTTGAGTTCATTTAATACTCTAAAGCAGCATTTCTTTGAGCAATGGTTGTGACTCGGTTGTCAAACCAAAATGACTTCAAGGCCAGGTAGGAGGAATATAGCTTAAATTTAACAATTTTCTAGGGCATCACTCTACCAATAGACTGGACTACCGATGACAGGGAGATTGTGGTCCGATCGCAGTCGGGTGTACTGAGGGTGCTTTTCCCTAAATGGGTTCCCCCTCTCTCTCTCCACATAAATGCAGGTACTCTTCCTCTAAATTTAACCTTCCTCGTCCCAAACCCACTAGCATAATTAGTACATAATACAATACTTTTTTTTTATATATGTGCAACCATTGTATTTAAAATAATAATTTATTTCTTCTTTTGCATTTTGGAAATGTGTATCGTTGATCCCAGTATCAAGGTCAAAGCTATTTACCTCCAAATAGTTTTTAACTTCATACTTATGTCGATTAGGCTTTTCAGCTTTTTAAGGAAACTAAAGACCAAGGAGAGAATTAACCCCAATCATGAGAGTCAACACTGTCTACAGCTAGTCTAATTACGACGACTTAGTTTCTATATTTAAAGTCGTCCCTGCGTCTCACTAGTCGTTCATATTATACACGCATGTACTTTTTACGCTAGTGTTTTAGGAATGTGGAAGGTTGAATATTGAGGTAGTTTACCTAAATATGCATTGAAGGAGAGTGGAGACTTAGGGAAAAAAAAACACCCTCAATACACCTAAGCGAGATTCAAACCCTGATCTTCCCGTCATCGGCAGTCCAGTCTATTGCGAGAGTGTGACACCTAAAACCATTAAACTACTAAAGTGGATGATAATTTAGTTAAAACTCATAAAATGTAATCATCTTACAAAGCCTGAGTTTTACTAACAGTGAGTTTGTTCAATAAAATAGTACATACATACCTAATCACGCCGTTCCCTTAAGGGGTAGGCAAGAGACTATGCATATAGCTCAAAAAACAACAACTATATACTTAATCCATCCTCACTAACTTTCTCCACACTTCCCTATCCTTGCATAGTAATAAAGAGTATTTAAATATTTTACCCTTATTGAGCATTAAAAAAAACAAATTTACATCGAATTTGTATGATCCAACATATCACTCATACATAAAAATGAAATAGAGTGGTTCAAATTCCAGTCAGGTTTATAAAAAAAGTTTTTTCCTAAATTTATTTTCACTCTCCCTCCGTGCAAATGTAGGCAAATTTCCTTTCAACTTTAACTTCCTCATTCCTACTCCTATAGTGTAAAATGTGGAAGTAAGGCTAGTAAGGAGGTGCAAAAGAAAACTTTTGTTTTTGAAGTATTAGAGAAAGTGCCTATTCAAAAAGTATGATGTTTTGATGAGACTTTTCACCATTGGTTGTTCTATCCTTAAGTTTAAGTTAAGTTTATATTCCTTTCAAAAGATGCATCAGTGAATGTTATATAATAGAGCATGCTAATTTCAATGAAATTATGATGTTCATTTTTAAGCTACAAAACGGCAGCTCTGCTAATTGGAAAAAGATAGCACTACAGAGAAATCAATGTGCTAGAAAGAGATGGTAAGTGTCCATTAGACCCTGTACTGAGGGTGGTTTTCCCAAAAATATTTTATCTACTTTCCCTCCATGCAAATGTGGGTACACATCCTTTAAATATGACCCTCCTCATCTCTAAAAAAATCATTAGCGTAATTAGTACATAAGCGTATGATCCGAACAAGTAGTAAGACGTGGTGGTTAAAAAAACCCACTAGGAACAGTTTCAATGGTTGCATGGTCTAGGGCAGAAATATTCAATTTGCGGCCGGCGGGCCACATCCGGCCCACCAAGCTTCGAGGATTTAAAGTCCAACTTATGTATCACTGGAGATGTGTCATTTAGTTCAGACAGAATGTAGAGGCGCCTGACCTTGAACAACCAGAGAGATCTTCAGTGTCTTATCAGTGGTGGGAGAAGCTGCAAGCCGAGTGTTACTCGGTCCTTGGCGCCATCAACATCGTGTGTTTACAAGGGAGTGCGAGCTTACCCTCCAGTGGCGTGCGTCACCCCCTCTAGACCTGGTATCTCTCCCTACAAGCGCCACCACATAACGGCTGCACTATATAACATATTCTTACTTTTTGACCTTGAACAATGCTGGTGGCTGAGTGTGACTCACATCTCTTTTCCCCTCCACCCAACAGCAGCCGATGTCTCGCCAGTTGATATTTGCCTCGATTATTGTTCGTGCGTTATTTATAGTAATAGTGGAGTGCTCTGATTGTAATTAGTCTTGTTGTATTCTCCCCATTAATGGTTTATATTTTAATAACGATTATTTATGTTTAAATTATTATGACATGATATAGTTTTTCATATATATTAGGCCTAGTCCTATTCTAACTTTTACATTTTTTTAATTTCAATAAAAATATCAATATTATATATAATATAAAATTATGTTTGACTCCTCCCTAATACCCCCACCCCAACCCCATTTAAACTACAAAAATATAATCTAATAATGTTCTAAATTACTGCCAAATTGAATTAAATGTCTGGCCTACAAAATATGATTTTTTGGAGTGGCCCGATTGGATATCTAATTGAATAGCTCTGGTCTAGAGAGTCGAGGATGTCTCAACACTCGCCCTCTATTCAAATTTGAGTTAATTTAATATAAACTCTACCTTCCTCGTGTCAACCTCAGTGATCTTGGGGTAAAGTACTCACCTCAGGATCCGATGTTTGTTGGTTCAAACCCAACCGTGGTTGACGGAATTTTCTTAAGCAATAAAAATCCGTAGCAAAACTTCCTTCGGAGCGGAAGTAAAGCCGTCAGTCCCATGTCGACTGTGGCATGTAAAAGAGCGCTGGGAGCTATGTCAAAATACCTTTCTCGGCAAAATTGCTCTCACTCATAGATATAGTGTTGATATAGTTGATTCAGAAAGTGCATGTTAAATACCTCAAATAAATAAATTAATATCTTCCTCATTCCTACTCCATTATCTTGGATGGGCAACGATATGTGATGCACATAAAAAAAGGCAAAAACAACTCATGAAAGCATCCGACCTAGATTCAAACCTAGACCACCGTCACTCATCAGTTGGAGGAGTTTTACTATTGTTACTTTTTGACACTTTTACAAAATACAAACACACTTTAATGTGGTCAAACATTGATACTATTTTATTTTATTAATATCATTTTATTGGTATGAAAAGTGACAGCTGCAGGTCACATGACCTGACTTTTGAATATCGGAAAATTGTTTTAGTCCATTTTGTTACCATCAAAATAGTTTCTTCCTATCTGAATCTTAATGTAGCTGAAATAGGTTATGCATTTGGTTAATTTTACTTCAAAGTATTATTTTTTTAAATTCAAGAATAAAATAAAAAACCGAAAACTAAACAAACCAAAGGTGCTTTTTTTTAAATCATAATTTATCATACTAACGTACATTACAGAATATTTGTGTGAACAGGAATTATTGTAGGTAAATGTGCCACGAATTGAGGTAAGCACAAAGGTATAACAGCCATAGCCAATCTATATTAAATAAAATTAAGAGTTTGTCATGAGCGTGGCACTGTATTTATCGCAAGAAGAGAACTTAAGTTTAAAAATTAGTAGCCACTGTGCACGAATATATGCACCTCAAAGCTGAAATTTTAAATTTTTGACAATTTTTTTTAATTATTTAAAACCTGGGTCAGAATAAATACAATGAAATCAAAATTTTTATCGGGGAAGAGACCCCCACACCTCCACTTCTTAGGAAGTATTGCTGATTCTCTATCTTTCTTATCCCCCTACTTCGAATCAAATTTCCAAATATTACAGTAATTGAAATATATAATGGTGCAATTATGAAAATTATTAAGTAAAAAGCCTGCACCCCTCCCCCCCCCCAGCTCAAAATCCTGCGTGCGCCCCTGATTGACACACTACCCAGAAGTAGCCTAAAGTCCATCCAGTGTAGGAGTTATGTTAACTGACAGCTAGCAGAAGATTTTTATGGCTGAAAGTCACTCATGTTAACCTATGTGGAAATAAATATTTTCTTAGTAAAACTACCTCAATCATCAACTCAAGGTTTTACTAAATGCTTTCAATAATACTTCCCTGTCAGTGTCTAGTAACATTGGGACGTATGTATAATAGACAGTTCCCTCGTAATAGCGAAAGCCCGAGTCAGCCAAGCTATTCTGAACAGTCCCCAATAAGTTTACACAATGTTTTGAAAGTCAGCTTTGCTTGCGTATAGTTATATAGCAGTAAATTACATTCAGCAAAACAAGGACAAGGGACATCTTAGTTTCAGAGAGCCTTTGAGATAGTGTCAAGAGGTTTTTGACAGTTGACGGCAAGGACCATCAAGGAAGGACTTGCGCAGTTTGTGTCCAGGTGTAGTAGTTCACAGATATAGACATGTCCAAGGACTGTCTGCTAGAATGTCCGACTTTAGCTAACTTTAGTAGTATTTTACCAAATCTACCTCACATCATGTATTTTTAGTCTACAATAAATCCGTTAACACATCGAGTTTGACTATTTTCAATGCTCCTATTGGATAACTCTCACCATTTGATAGGCTGTTCTGACAGATTGACGTATAGATAATGGATATGTGGGGAAAAGCAGCGACATCCCTAAGGAATACTGTATAGTTGGCTTTTTCGTAACTAATTGAAGGAACAAAGAATATTAATAAAACTATTAATATAGGAGTGCGGTTTGAAAGAAAATCAAATAGGTAAATAAGAACGAAAGGACTTGTGTTGGTTTGGACATGTTGAGAACATCAGTGTGGATCAAGTGACGAAGGAAATATATGAAGTTAGATTGCATTAATCAAACGAAATGGGTATGGCATGTAAGACGTTGTAGACAAATGTGTGAAGAAGAGAAACATTAAGTGTTTTAAGAATAAAAGAGCATGTATGACTCGGTGTATGGATGTTGTTGAAGAGAAGGGAGTATGCAAGGATAGGGAAGTGTGAAGAATGTTTGTGAGGATGGATTAAGTATGAAGTTTTTTTTGGAGCTATATTGCCTACCTCGTACAGGAACGGCGTGATTAGGTAGGTATTATGTTTTTAGTTTTGAGGTTGTGACAAGATATATTGTAGTGCATGAAATTATATCCACACTTGTATCTTACTATAGCCGACCACCAAAATAAATAAATGTGTTTTTATAACTTAGAGAAAGATCCATTCAGTGGCCACATAGTCTCGTGTGTCCCTTTCATGTTAGACTAGACTGCCGATAATAAGGAGATCGGGATTAAAATCCCGGTCAGGTGTAATGAGAGTGATTTTTTTTCAACACTTTTTCCACTCTCCCTCCACATAAATGTGGGTACACTTCCTCTCAATTCCTTCCTCATCCCTAGCACGTCAACATAATTAGTACATAAGAGTATAACCTGAGCAGGTAGTAGGACTTGGTGCCAAAAAACAAAATAAAACATTTTTATTTTGTTCACACATGCACATGAAAACAACCAAAAACAATTTGTGGGACGTCATCAACCTCGCTCATTTCGTCCAGTTCACTATCTTTACTAAAACAAAAAGACGGCAGCTTTTTTTAGAATCTCCCGTTTGTAAAGCATTTTTAATTGAACTATACAAGCAGTTTCCACAAAAAATAAACATCCAAACGACTATTTTCATAAGTTTGTATTTAAATAATGTAAATATGCTTAAAAGAAAGTAATAATTAAAAACTAATTGTTTGCTGTTAAAGTTTTAACCGCCAAAAGTGACAATTGAACAGATGGTCTTTTATTATTATTGTTATTAGCACTGTGTCTTACTACCCGTTCGGGTTACACGCACTTACGCTAATGTGTAATGGTAGGGTGATTGTGAGATGAAATGCAGGACCTACAGTTTAACGTGGGATCCGAACTACGGTGGAGGCCTAGCATTCCACAAATTCACAAGTTGTGATTAATACACGTCTTGTCAGAGGTGAAGGAAGGGTTTGGTGATCAGATAAAAGGGTCATTCCATGTCAAATCAACCAGGCTCTCAAACCGACCATTTTTGATTTTTATGAAACTTGGTATATTTGTAGAATTCATCATTATAAACAAGTATAATTTTTTAAAGAATTTTTACTGCATCCATTTTTGAGTTATTAATTTTTGAAATTTTTAAAAAAACATGATTTTTGATCTGCTGAGCAAACCTTAACTGACAATAACTCTGGATCTAATTGTGCTAGAGTCCTGAATTATGGCTCATTTGAAAGATCTTTAATTGGGCTTTCATTTGATATGACACATGCAAATTTTATATTTTTTAAAATCTCAAGGTCATTCAAAGAAATTTTAAATTCTGAATATTAAAAAAAGTAGATTTTTAAAAATTCTTAAAAAAATATATGCTTAATATACATTATTTTTCTACATATCCTGAAAGTTTCATAATGGGATCTCAATGGGATTATTATAAAAACATAAATAGCATAAGTTGATGCAACTGTTTATGTGCTAATTACTTGCCAGTTTGACGATCCATGACTGGCAGGGTATTCATTTGGTTTGTGTAAAAATGCCACACATGTTCTTCCAAACAATGTTAATATTAAATAACCAAAATAAGCATCTAAATATGTTAAAATAATTGTGTTCTAGCCTAATTCAATCCCAAATTCAGTAACTTATAAGATTCTGTATTCATGTTTACACTTACAAAATCACTTTATTTTAGAATGTACTGATACTCTTTTTTTTTTTAAATTTTTCTACACTTGTCTGATAATGCTAGATTTACCTTTTTTGTCTCGGTCATGGTTACATTATATTATGTTTATCAAACCTTTTACAACAAATTCTGAAAGTTTCAAAATGGGATCTTATTAGGATCATATGAAAACCTAATTTTAAAACTACATGCACTGTGTAATTTTGTATTTTTCCAATTTGTTATAAAAATAATTTGAAGTACCTACTGAACCTACTTCAAAACTTCACATCTGTTTCACTGCAAAAAGTTTTCTGGTTGCATTTTCTGTCTCGGCCTTTGTCAATGTGTAAACTCTTCCTGTTGCTGTTAATGGATCCACTGTCGTGAGGATGCTGCTTCTGTGCACACGAAGAATGTCAGGTACTGTAGGGTATGTGAAATTTGAAGGAGCTGGACCATGGGGATGAAGGAAACTCACTTTGAATTCCTGCTTATCTTCAAATGAATCAAGAACACAAGCCAGCCACCAGAAGTCACCATATAGGCATGTCACGAAACCAACGATTTCTGTGAAGTCTAGTTCATCATCACACCTTGTTGTTGTTTCTGCCTCCCTTGAAGATGCTGAGAAGGAGTACAGTTTAGTGAGTACTTTACTCTTACTTAAAGGGATAAAGCAGTGCAGTTT
The DNA here is from genome assembly GCA_033556935.1 of Timema podura. Lineage (NCBI taxonomy): Eukaryota > Metazoa > Arthropoda > Insecta > Phasmatodea > Timematidae > Timema > Timema podura. The sequence continues at coordinate 26,889,680 of JAVRXN010000006.1, forward strand.
CAAGGTGCCTTCAATAGTCTGGGCAGATATCTTCCGGTCCTTCAAGATCATTTCTTCATTTTTATGCTTCTGGATTGTGCTGTATGCAAAGTGCATGGAACTGATGTTTACTTTAGCCCACTCATAAAGCTGCCGGGGTGTCATGATTTGCTCATTATAAACAAGGCGTAGACTTTCCTTTGCAGCCAGTCTCTTCACAGTGCCACCAATCCCATCACATGAACTTTTCCCATGGGAGGTTGCAAAGAAATGCCACTCTGCTTTGACCCCAAAGTCTTCCTCATGTAAACACAGGTTAAAGAAATTAAGTCGGTTCTTGTACTGTGCTCCACATCCATCGGAAAAGTAGTATATTTTCGATGGAGTTGGAGTAAAGTGCGACCTCATGAAATCCATGAGTACCCGTTGAAAACAATGAACAGCAATGGTGTCATGGATAGGACAATCAGAAATAACTACGAAACTGGTATGCTGCAACTCGCCGCTTAGGTCACTTCTTGAGTAGATGGAGAATGGATGAATTGTTGCTTGTGCATTATTCCAATGATATCCCTGCGCAGCATCTTGCAAGATAAAGGAGTAATTCTCAGCAAAATCACAAAGCACTATGAACTCACCCTTTTTTAGTACCTCCTTAAGATGACTAAGAAATGACGATTGCTGTTTTGCAATAAAACTGTGTCTCAGAAGTTTGGGAAGGGATTCAATAAAATCATTAATAAATTCCTCACGTGGTTTAGTGAAAGTCTCTAAGCTGGTGTTCTTATCAATTATAACCCACTGTTTGAATGTCACATTCTCAAGACAGTTTACTTCAAAACAATATTCCAGCCTAGCTCGTAAAACATCTGCTCCTGGGCAGTTTGAACATTCACCAAAGTAGCATGATTCAGATGGATTATCACATATCAATGTTTGTAAAGCATCTTGGTATGTTTTTATCAGTTTTTCACCTTCTCTTAATTCTGGGAATTTACACTGTGCTACCTTCAACTTAGCATTTTGATGTATTGTACACACACAGACACTGTGTGTACCACTTGCTCCTGCCAGAACACAGTATTTTGGCCTAAGTTCACAAAACTTAGAAAATCCAATTTTAATATCTGAGTGTTTCTCCCTAAAATGTACAAACAATTCTTTTAAATTACATAGGATAAGTTGTTTTTGGATATGCTCCCGTTTTCCACATACTTTAACCGAGACAAAGTCTTTCCTCCCTGGCATGATACGGCTCACTTCTTCACTCTCATAAAAAGATTGTACTTTTGCAGCAATTTCTGGCTTCAATGTTTTTCCAGGTTTTGAATCAGGGTATGACATAATTCCTTTCTCTTTCTGGAGTATTTTAGCTTTACGGGCTGTGTAATTAGCTACACCAAATTCATCTTGAATTTTCTGTACGGTCCAGCTATAAGGTAATGTAGTAAGGATTTGCATAATCACATTTTTATCTGTAGTTGTTCGAAACTTTTCTTTCATCTGGAGAAGTATTTCATCACCAGGTGAAGGAGTTTCCAAACTATCAGAAGTGTCACTGGTTTCCAGCACTTTGAATTTAAAAGCTTCACTTACTCTTTTAAGCTTTTCTGCTGGGTATATCTTTTCTAATAATCTGTGCTTTTTTATCGGTGACTCGTTTATAGCAATTAGGCTACGGTTCAAACAAGCCAGAGCATCCGCTTTTTCAGGAGAAGAAATATTAATTTCTTGGGGTGAATCATCATCTGTATCATCAGAGGGAGGCTCTGTAGATTGATCTTTATTCACAGAATTTGACAATAATTTGCGACAACTGTCACATATCTTATCACCAGACTTAATCTTTGAACTGAACTTGTGTAGCAAATTATTATTCACCAATCTCAAGTTCTTATTGTGATAATTATGTTTAGGTTTATTGAGTGGATTGCAACAAAACAAATTCACTTTTGTCTTTGGTGTTGATCCATCCATATTTATAACTTCTCTTACAATGAATTAAAAAATATTCAGATTTAAACAAAGCATAAAAGTTGTATTGTTAAAAAAATCACTAAAACTTATACAAAATAAAATGTCCCACTCATAGAATATTCACATTCACTAATAGTCTAAAGACAAACATGTATACCTTTATAGAAAGTAACTTTAATTCAATATAGAGAGAGAGAAATGCCTAAACACTGATTGCTCTCACCACAGCTGAACACTGACTAATTGGTTGTGTGAAGGTTGAGCAATGTGGTGATTTCTTGATAGTTCTCTGCCTGTTAGAACATGCATGCATTGTGTACAGTTCAGGAAAATACCACTTCCCATGTAAAAATAAAGTAAAGCTATACTTGACTTTATTAATTATAATTTATTTACTTACACAATTAATTAAAAACTTATTAAATAAATATTAATGTAAGTAATATTTTCATTGAATAATTATAATAAATATTATTTAAGATTAATAAATTAAAATGTGTAGGCCTATAGTTGATTGTAAAACATACTGCCAAGTGTTGACTGTATAAAATCAACATGTTATCAATGAAAAATTGTTTATTTATAATCCCATTATGATCCCAGTTTGAAACTTACAGAATTTGTTGAAAAAGGTCGGATAAACAAAATAATTTTTTTTCATATTTAAAAAAAAACTACTTTTGGAAATTTTCAAAAAACAAAAAAGAAATGATTGCTTGTAAAATGAGATTGCTTGAGACCCTATCATGTTAAATATCATTTTAAAGCCCAGTTAATGAGCTTTAAAATGAGACCTTATACAGCTCTTTATCTTAAATAGGGTCTAAGTTACAGGCAATTCAAAATTATAATGCATGTCTTTTTTTACAAATTTTGAAATATTTTGGCAGCTGTATATAAAAAACAGTACCCGAGAAAAATCTGAAAAAAATTAGGAATCACTTTTTCCATAGATACTATCAGAATTTTGAGTTTGGTTGAAATCGGTGATGGTGAATTTGAATTTGAATTTTTTTTGGTTGATTTGACATGGAATGACCCAAAACTGTGCCGGGACCAAGGATTGAACCCCGGACCACTAGCACAGAAGTCTTACACTTCACCCCTAGACCACCAGGTCTCCTAGTTGGTCTTGTAGACTTCATGGTTTAGTAAATAGATACATGAGTAGATCTTGTAACTTTTGCCAGCTGTCAGTTACCACCATTTCAACACTGAATGATCTATAGTCATAAACCAAAACACCATGCAGGCTAACTTTATCATAATAAGAATAATGAGGCCTATGTGTATTAAAAATATAAATTTTGAATCAAATCTGGATTTTTACTAACCCAACAAAATTCTGGATCCAATATTTTATAATGATTATTTAAAAAAAAATCCAAATCTAATATTAGGTAAACATTAGTCTTATATGATATTTAGAGTCCAAAATAAAATGTAAATTCAGCTAGACCCACTTTGGTGGCCGCGTGGTCTAACGCGCTACTCTCGTGATGAACTAGACTGCTGAAGACGGAGAGATCAGGGTTCAAACCTGGTCAGGTGCAGTGGTGGTTTTTCCTAAATGATTTTCCACTTTCCTTACACACAAATGGAGGTGCATTTCCTCTCAAATAAACCTTCCTAATCCTTAATCCATTAGTATAATTAGTCCATAGGTGTATAATCTGAATGAATAGTATGACGTGATGCCAAAAAAAAAACTGCCTGTAGGTAGGCTAACCTGAAGTATGAAATTGTTAGTTATATTTTTATAGCTAATTTATTGAGTTTCTAAAAAAATGTTTTACTATCCAGAAGTCTGACTTTTAAACTCAAATTAAAGATTAAATTCCATCAGATTTGAATCTGGGATCAACTTTTATTTTTAAGTTTTTAGTCCAATTTAAATACAATTTAGCCTAAATATAAAGATTAGTGGAGACTTAAAAAATTAAAAATATTTTTATTTTTCAAGGGTAGGAAGTGTAAAAGGCCCCGAAAATAAAATATTAACTTTTTTTTTTCTACAGAGAAGATATTTGGGTTGGCCTAGTTGAGATTTACATGAAGTTAAGGTACCCTTGTCTAAATAAGACTTAAGCCCCATCTACAGACTCCGTCCAAGTAGATTTTTTTTAATTATATTTGTGTCCACACAGAATATGTATCCTTAATCTCGTGACCGTACTAACCAATGAGATAGTCAGAAATGGCATCCAGTAAAACTCTTGAAAAGAAAATCTTCAACAAAGTGATGGCGCCAAACAGTCAGCTGATCGACAAAAGAAACTAAAATAACTTTTTTTTAGATTACGTCCGTCCAGTTAACCAAATAATATAATGATGGGGAAGTTGGCCCTATAAGAGCGACGCCACAATTTTTTAGAACTCAGTATGCCCTAAAAATAGCTATTTCCGGGTTGCCATGCTTCCCGTAGTTTCTAGATTTATAGAAAAATGTTTTTGAAACAGCTTTCCGCATAAAGTCATCATTTTATTTATTATGATTCCATATCAACAGATACTTTCACGGACATTGGTGCTTTTATTTCGATGTGTGCACAAATATTCACTTAACTGTGATTGGCAGTCCGTATTAACTAGTCAGAGAATAAGATGATCCAACTTCTTCGAAGTAAGGACTTTCGGATCTTGACTCTATAGACAAAGCAATCCGATGCTGTTGACATCAATTTCTTATGAACCCCGGACTATGGACTTACAGATTACAGAGTCTGTATATGGGTCTTTAGACCTACCAGCTGACAATCCAAAATTCAATGATTGCAATAGGCCTATATAGGCTTGTATTAACTTATATTAAGTTACAGTGAGCAACAAATTGTTATTAAGTATCACATTGGTGAATCATAGTCTACCAATACATCTTCTAGGCTACAAATTAAATATCCCAAAAACTTAAAAATATCGACAGTTAAGGAAGCAAGCAAAAATATATATATAACTTCCCTGTTATACTGAATTTTTTTTTTTATCAAATTTAGTAAATTCATAATTTCACAAGGAAAAACTTGAAACAATTTTAGTTTAAAATAATGATTCACCACAATTTTTTTTAAAGTCTATTAAAACTAATGAAATATCTTGTATTCCCTAATATAACTAAGCATTACCGCTATACAAATGGAAATGTATAGCAGCATACAACTTATAAAGGTTTTACAAAGCTTTTGCATTTCAATCACACATACTCAATGGTTAGGTACCATCACAATTCTTCACGTTACATAGATGATATTTGTACATTTCTACATTATCCAACCATTAAGTTACGGTATTGTAATCCTCACCGAAATTTAAGTTATAGCTTAATATATTATTATATGAAAACTGCAACAAACACAAAATCCATCTGGTTCAGCTCCAAAACTAGCTAAGCCTATAATTCCAGATATAATAGTGACATGTATTTCATTTTTCAACCAAAATAATTTTTTTAAATATTATAGGCCTACATTGCATTTATAAGCTACCCCACCAGGTATGAAAAAGGTCATATAAATAAATATATTTTTTATGAAAATGAAGAAAAGCTTTGGCAGAATGATGGGGCCTATCCCGTCTATTAAGTGAATAGGCCATAGGCTATTTTTTTTATAAATTAATGAAAATAATTTCCTAATAGGATCTAAATCTTACACGATTATGAATGCAAATATTATTTTTTGAAGTATTTTTGGAAACAGAATAAATTGTTCGTTAAAAAGCTTAATGGTACCAAACCAAACCGACTAATTAAACAAAATCAATCCAAATTCTATACACTCTTAACGGATCAATAATTTGTGGCACTGTTAAAAGTCATCAACATTAAATCATTTACCCTCTTCAATTTTAAAATTTTATTTGCAAATATAAACTGAATCGTAGGCTTAACTTATATGATACTGGTGCGCAATGGTTCCCAAAATCTGTCATAGCTTGTCTAAGTGTATACTTTATATTAAGAAACCTGCACATTTCGAACGCACACCCAAAAAATGTGAGTGTGCTCCCAATAATATGAATGAACTCTTTCGCTACCAGCAACTGTTTTAGCATAGTAATTTCTTTGACTTGATATATAGGTAGTTGAAAATATGTGATCGAGCAGGCTTGATGATGTGACTGATGAAAATCGATTCCATATAGGATTCCAAACAAATAATAAGTAAGTTCCATATCAATTGTCCATTGCGTATCTTCGGGTCCACTCTTTTGCATTGCGAATGGCCTCCACCTCATTTACTTTCCAGAGTTCTGCCACATCATTAGCCAATGGATCATCAGGATTTGGAGCACTAAGAAGCGCCTGAATCGAAAGGAGCACCGTTCGAATTTGAAGAGCGGGGCTCCATTTATCTTTCAGAATGTCCAAACAAATTCGACCAAGTCTATCTATGTTAGGATGATATATTTTGGTAATAAATCGAACTTTCGGAGCGGACATGGGATAATCCTCTGGAAGGAATAATTCCAATTTAAAAAGACCTCCTTCAAAAGGTGAATCTTCTGGGCCTGTAACAATAACATGGAAATAACGGGCGTTACTTTCATCTGGCACAGCACTTATTCCAGGAACAGGCTCCTGCATCAAGCGCTGAGTTTCTTTTATAATTCTTCGTGGTAGTGCTGTCATGATGACAATAGATTATAGATTTTCTTGTATCGAAATAACTCCTAGAACTTTTTATTTGTTCCTTCACAATCCAAATAATATTAGGAAACACTTTAGAAACACGTAAACCCTTGATCGGGTGATCGCAACACAAAGTTAACGATGCGACTTTGTTTTAAATTGGATTAAACTACAGATTATACGAAAGATGTCGCGTTTATATCTTTGTGTAAGCTCGGTATATTATTTGATTTGTGTACATATACAGAATTATTCCTAGTTTACTATGGTTAATTTATTTTATTAAATATGTAAAAAAGTACTTTCGAAGTTTTCTGATAGCGAATTGTGGTCAGTAAAATATATATTTTAAATTTATTATAAGTTATAACCCAAAGGTTGCTTCACAGATAATGATAAATTAAAGCAATTGACAGCCAGGTTTAACCAATTTCAATCTGGGAGAAAACTTGAGATAAAATTGGCTAACCTGGATAATGAGTTCTATCTGTAAGCATGCCATTTGGAGGAAAACTTAATTATAAGCGTGGTAAATGGTTTCTGCAAAATCTAAATTTAACCTAAACCTAGATTTTATATAATCTTAATTACTTTAAAAATAGTTTAAACAAAAGAAAAAATTAATTATTTGCCACAGTCAGTATAACTTATCAAATGATGTAATAGTTAATGCCTATCAATGAAACGTTGAGTACCCTAAAGTGTACTCGGACATACGTAGTTGTGTATTATAATATTTAGACCTAAGTCCTTTGAGGAGGAGTGGTGATTTATATATGATACATTAACAATTTATTGCAAGCAATTTATCCATGCAAATGTATTAGTTTTGCTACATTTAACTTTAACCAGTTATTTCTTGGAAGTGATTTATTTACGAATATTAAAATAATACATTACTTATCAAATGTATTTTCTTGGTAAAGTAGGTTGTATTAAAATGTATACAATTTTAGTACAAGTTATAAGTACTTTATGTAGATTGTAGATAGAAAAAATCATCAAATACTATAGACATTCTTATTTATCGAATGAATTACTTAAAAATTGCACACACTAAAATTTCCCAAATGGTCATTTTATTAGGGATACATAGGAGATATAAATGTTTAAAACCTCGTGGACAGCTACAATAATATTATACTATCTGACATAGTGGCAATATATAACATCAAGCGGCTATATATTACACCCATAAGTATCATTAGAAATACTAAGACGCCCATATACTGAATCTGTGTGAATCTGGAGCAAGATGAACTGCAACCCGAATCTATCTTATTGGTCTCTACGACCACACCACTCAGACTTGCTCCCATGACAGACAAATTACTAAACCTATGATACCAAAAACAAAACAAAAAAAGAAATTTCACATAAAGCACAATTGAAAATTTCAGATCACTTACCACCAATAAAACTGGGAAAAGTTATAACCAGTACAATATAAATTATGCTAAGAACACCCTAAGTAATTTTTTTATTCAACCCTGGACATAACCTGATCCTACTCCACACCTAGGCAAAAAGATCAACGAAAAACACTGGAATGAAGAACGTGACAGACTTAACGAAGTCCATACTCAAGCACTGGAAAGAAAGCCATTCAGAGGGTAGCTGGAAAAAATAAGAAAAACAGCCATCATAAAAATGACGTTTGACTTTAAACTGAAAACATTAAGAAACCCGTAAAGAGAAAAGCACATACTGTTGATGTCGCTGATAACACATCTAAAGCTGTCTTGTAGGTTATAAACCAAGAGAGAAAACCTGTAACACCTGCCAATAATCATCTTAGACTAAATATTGAAGGGAACCTTACAAAATACCCCAATAAGGATGCGGACTTTTTTTTTTTACACTGTAGCAGAGAAGACGCTGAGAGACAACAAATCAGCTATTCTATGAAATAAAATACTACCACTTAACCGTCCCATGCTAAATGATCATTTGCGTCTTACAAATATGAGCTACAATGAAGTAATAAAAATCATAGACTATTTCAAGCTAAAGACCTTAACAGATATAGATGAAAGCGCCTCAAAACTTGTCAAATGCTGCAAAGAAAAACTCACTCTCCCGCTAGCAAGCATTATAAATACATATTTTCCTCAGGGTGTGTTCCTGGCACAATGTATTATGGCCTGCTATATCCAAAATACAAAAATGGTTCCACTGTTGAAGCTAGCATCTACTGTCCTATAGCCCTAGATCCAACTTTCTCTAAAAATCTATGGAAAAATTTGCATTAACATGACTCCTAAGGCATCTATACCAAAACAGTTTCCTAGCTGACACAGACAAACAACACGGATTCCTAAAAGGCAGATTAACTAAAACAGTCATTGTTAAGTTAGTCGAGCACATCATGAACAAGATAGAAGATGGCTTCATTACCATCAGCTTCCTGCAAGCCTTAAACTGTCTGGACCATGACTTACTGTGGAAAAAACTGCATACACTTGGAAAAAGGGAACCAGCATCAAGGTGGCTACACAACTACCTGACTGGCATAAGGAAGCTGGTGGAAGTGAAGTAGTTAGCAAAAAGAACGACCCACAAGTTCCACTAAAAATCCCTACCAGTTACAAGAAGCGTCCCACAAGGTTCGGTATGGGGCTCAGTCATTTTTTATAATTCCAACAAATTAACTCTCTGGGTCATTTCTGTCAAATAATCATGTATGCATAGGATACAGCCACCCTATTGATCAACAAAGACAAAAAGCAGTTGGACATCGACACCTATGTAACGTTTAACATTACAAAACAGTACTGTGACTCCAATGTTTTAGTTATAGAACCAAGCAAAACCAACCCAAGTACAAGGAAAGAGTGTGATCATGAAGGACTACTTGGACTGAAAACAGAGAGTGTTGCAAAGTACCAAGGAATCACACAGGACTAGAACCTTAATTGGAAGCCCCATATTGGAAACAGTGCAAGAAGTTATGCATAAGTACTATGTATCACGAAGAGTAAAACATATAAGTGGGACTATGGAAGCATGAACAACTTACATTGCACTGTTTGAAGCCCCCTTGAGGGGTGATATAATGATCTGGGGGAAAACCACCAGTAACAATCTAGAAAATGTCCTAGTCCAACAAAAGAAAGTCATTTTAATCTTGATAGGGCTAGATTAAGAAAGCTGCATTCAGGCATTCAGGGAGCCTAAGATCTAAATCGTCATGACATTACATATTAATGATATGCTCCTTCACATAATCTCCCAAAATCACCCTAGGCAAGGAGAAAGACATCTCTATAATACAAGAAACACCTGCATTTTCACCCTACCCATACACCATCTTGGACTGGAAAAAAAAATCTACAAGGGAGCTTTGTACTTCAACGGCCTCCCAGACCACTTGAAAAAGGAAAGTGGCAGGCATTTCAAGACAGGACTTGCTCAATGGAGGCAGAAAGACCTTTCTACAGTGAAACATATCTTAACTGTAAAAAAAATAGACCTTCAAAGAAATTATATTTGACAACAATCTGATTATTCACGAACATGGATCAAGAACATAAATAAATAAATAACTGCAGGAAGGGGCACATCCAAACATTTCTTTGGTGTGGGGATAAACAATCAAGCTGTGGTCAAAATTATACTTTGGTGGTGGGAGGTGGGTGAGGTGGGGGCGTAGGATTATAGCTCCATAAACACTAGAGGCGAAGACAATTTATGACTATAAACTGACTTCAAATGCTATTTAAATTATTTTTGTGGTAGCTAAGGGTGGCGATTTCAATAATCTAAGTGGACTTAGTTTAAATTCGTTGTATAAAAGCTATTATTTTCCTATTTATAACTTTTGGGGCACTTTTAATGTGTGTATTAGTAGGCTTAACAAAACACTTTTATGGTTTTATTCGAATATGTGACCGAACCTTATTTGTGTAAGGGGGAAGGGGTAGTTAGAAACTAAAGGGTTTTGCCCTCCAGACCAAAAAGGAGTGAAAGGACCCTCTCCAGGAAGAGGTTACAAGAAAAATTGATGCACTTAAAAGTTATTTGGCGGGATCTTGCCTTGAAGTTTTTTTAACATTAGTTTCCTCTAGCTAGAAGCTATTTAAAAAAGTTTTATCCCGGAAATATCTGAAAATTGGATGCTCTATGGGGTTATTTAGAATCGCCTTTGCCTGGAAATGTTTGAAAATGTAATGTTTCTAAGAAATTAATTTGTGGTGTTGTGGTAGGGGGTGTCATCACCCATTTGCCCTCCTCCCCGCTCGGGTCTTAGCTTGGATATTTCATTCAATTAAAGTTTAGTCCTTGGACCTGAACAAAATTGACAATTAGCATAAGTAAATAATATGGTTGTTGTTAGACCACCTTACAATTAATGTGTGAACATATTAAAGACCCAGAATATTGACTGTTATTATAAAAAAGTAGATTATGTATAAAATAATTAATTAATTTTTAGCTAAAAGAAATCATAAGAAAACTGTAGACAATTAAAATATTTTCACTAGAAAACACCAGAGATATTTGTTTGGTTGCATAGAGTATTTTAGTTTGTAGTGCTGCCTATACTGATTTGCTAATGGTTTCCTATTTCTGTGTCGACAACCGTAGCTTGTCGGAGCCGGTTAATAGACAATTTAAGTGATATAATAATGTCAGATGTGGAAGATGATTTCATGTGTGAAGAAGAAGAAGACTATGGTCTGGTAAATGCACTTTTCGACATTGCCAAATCATATTGTATTTTTGTCATCAATTTGTGGTGTAATGTCTTGTATAGCCTAGACCAATATTATTTCTAGTCTAGGCTTATACTTGTAGAACTAGCTTCAAAACTATTATATTCAGCTTCATTTAATTTTTATGTTCTCGTTGACATGTCCAACTTATACTCTATTATGTTATAATGACTTAAAGTTTATATGATTTGTGTCGTTACCATGCAGCCAGTCTTTATCAATAAATATGTTTATTTTAATTTACTAGGTAATCGAAATCCTCATTTTGACAAATTGTATCACAAATTTAACACACATTCATTTAACATAAATATTATTCGCTTTAATTTACTTTATCCTATCGCTATAAATCGCGAACATATTGGTTTGCATTGTAAACTTACAATATCTTTATTTTTAAAATTTATTTACTGGCAAATTGTAGGCCTTTTCACTTTTATATTATTAATATCTATATATTTAAATATTTCGATCTCACACATATTCTCAAACTGTAGATAAACATTGTTTACATCACCAAAATCACAGATAGCCTACTACAAAAAAGAACATTTAAGAATAATAATTTAGTATTTTTCTCAGAACAGAATAACTTCATAATACTGATAAACATAACATGCATGTAACATAGAGTTTCTCCTCGTGTTTTTAAACAGGAGCCATCATGCAGTTAACTTAATGTAAGCCTAAGAGTCCTCCAGTGTATTTATTTATTTATTTATTTATTATTTAGCACCGCGTCTTACTACCCGTTCGGGTTATACGCTTAAGTACTAATTATGCTAATGGATTAGGAATTAGGAGGGTTGAATTTAGAGGAAGTGAACCCGTATTTGCGTGGAGGGAGAGTGGAAAACCATTTAGGAAAAACCACCCCCAGTTCACCTGACCGAGATTCGAACATCGATCTCCCCGTACTCGGCAGTCGAGCTCAACACGACTAGCGTGTTAGCCAACTACGCCACCGAGGCGGGTTCCTCCAGTGTAGAACGTTCTTGTTATGTGAATGTAAAGTGATGGGTACCACATGTGACAGGCATCCAATCATCTTTAGATAGATAATGTTGACATAGCTATTTAGTAGACAGGTCAACTATATTTTTTATTGTATTTTGTGCTGACAAATATTTTGATCTAGTCCATCTTGTAAACACTTCATAAACTTCATAGCCTCTTGACACACTTTATTTGATAGCTCCATTTTAGTGATCAATTTGTTTCCACACAATTCAAATTCATTGGTTGTGTTTTGTTTTAGTTTTTACATTACGTTAATTTATTCCTGATAACATTCTTTGATTCTTTGCATTAAGTGAACGTGATCACATCTTAATGTATTTACTCACAGGATTTAACTTTGCATTTTAGAACTACGGATCAACGTCCAAACAAGAGTAGGCCATGGTTTTACCTGTACACTAGAGGTGGTGACAGCTACTAGGAGGTTCTTTATTGCAAACATTGCCAACCTATAAGAAAACAAATTCTTTCTTTGTTAAACTATAAGCCTATTATACTATTACTATTTAGCTACTATATTAGTAATAAAAAGTTTTATCAAACGATTCTAATAATACTTCTCTGAGGATTATTTTATAATTTAGGTTTTTTTTATAGCTTATTGAAAGAACAAAACATATTTAAAAAAATATTATGTTAGGCTCTTTTGTTTCGCAGTTGTGTGTAACAAGGGAAAGTACAGTAGCTCCACGACTTATTTGGTGCTGACTGACAGCTCACAGCTGACTTCTGACAGTCAACATTTAGGTATATACCTAAATTTTGACTGTCAGAAGTTACAGATGTTAAACACATGTTTTTTGTAGATCATATGGTTCAACGTAGGGATTAATAATTTGTTCTGGTAACGTTTCAAAGCCGTCAGCTGTCAGCTGTGAACTGTCAGTCAGCACCAAATAAGTCATGCATAGGGTTTATACATGAAATAATAAATTAAAGTACCGGTATTATATTTACACTTGTTTCTTATTATAACTGGCCACCAAAATAAATAAAGGTTCTCTTTTTAACTTCAAGAAAGAGCTATACAAAATATTAGTTTAAAAATTAAACGTTTTTATTTTGTAAACACTGCATGACACAAAGACAGTTTGTTAAATGTTCATCACCCCCCCCCCCCCCCCCTTACTTAGGCTGGTCCACCATCTTAAATTGTGAAGAGAGCGCAGCCTTTTAGAAGCTCTCGTTTGTAAAGCATTTTTTAAGTTAACTACTTCCACAAAAAAACATCCAAACAGTTATTTCACAAGTTTGTGTTTAAATAATTTAAAAATGGTTATAAGAAAAAAATTACAAACAAATTGTTAGTGTTAAAGTTTGACTGCCAACTTTAGGTGACATTTCAACGTATGGTCTTGTACAGTAGCCCCATGACTTCTTTGGTGCTGACTGACAGCTGATGGCTTTGAAAAGTATATATATATTTAGGTATATACCTAAATGTTGACTGTCAGAAGTCAGCTGTGAACTGTCAGTCAGCACCAAAGAAGCCATGGGGCTACTGTAGATCAAATGGTTTGGTGAATGGATACACGGTAACTTTTCTAATTGTCACTTTCCACCTCTCCTGCCATAAATACCATATTTATATAAACTTATCTGAATCTGATAAAAAGAACTAGGCTACAATAAACCTACCTACCAAAAAAACACTTTTTAATAAATTATGTATTCAAGCATATGTTATTAATTAGACCTAGAATTTAACCCAACCTGATGAAACCAAACATTCAAGTCATAGGGCTATAGACAGGGAATTTTATTTAGAAAAATGGAAATATCATGAAATGTAGTTAAAATTTAGGGAATTCTATGCTTGTCTGACCCACTTTGGTGGCTGCACGGTCTAAGGCGGTACTCTCGTAATAGATTAGGCTCCTGATGATGGGAAGAATATGGTTTGATCCTCTTTGGGTCTACTGATGTGCTGCAAATAATACGGTAACTAAAACATTTAATACTGGAAACGTAACTTATAAAAATGTTGAGGTTATGAAGCTGCTAGCATTTTTGAAAATATGTTATCATTGTAATGAACGGAAAAATCGTCGTTCATCGAGGGGAAAAAATATTGTCTGGAAAATACGGGAAACCCAAGGAATTTTAAAATAGAAGATCTGTATCCACTCTGAAAATTAGGTTAAGGAAGGAAGGATGGGCTAAAAACCACACTCAGAACACCTCACTGGGATTCAAAATCCGATCTACTTGGTGCTCGATATGAAAATTATGTTAGACCACGTGTAGGCCTACTTAACTTTTTTTTTTGTGACAAGGGCACCTGCTGAATCAGAAAATCACAGAGTTTTTTTTGTGTCTGGAAAAAGTCAGGATTTCAAACAGTGAGTTTCACCATTAAAAAGTTTTATCGTCCCCTTTCCAACCCATACCCTCACCCTTTACCCCCGAAACATGGGTCTGTGTAAATTTTACATATACTTCCTTGTCAAGGTGGAATCATCTTGTTATAGATAGTCAAGCATCAGCTACATTACTTTGTGGTAGCCACATTTATAACAAATAAAATTTGATTCCTCTATATCAGAGTTCACCCGCCTCGGTGGCGTAGTTGGCTAACGCGCTAGTCGTGTTGAGCTCGACCGCTGAGTACGGGGAGATCGAGGTTCGAATCTTGGTCGGGTGAACTGGGGGTGGTTTTTCCTAAATGGTTTTCCACTCTCCCTCCACACAAATGCGGGTTCACTTCCTCTAAATTCAACCCTCCCTATTCCTAATCCATTAGCGTAATTAGTACTTAAGCGTATAACCCGAACGTGTAGTAAGACGCGGTGCTATTATTATTATTATTATTATTATTATTATTATTATTATTATTATTATTGTTGTTGTTGTTGTTGTTGTTGTTGTTGTTGTTGTTGTTATTGTTATTATATCAGAGTTCGGTAACATGTTGATCCTGCGGAAGTCAGGGAGATCGAGGCTCGAATCCTGGTTGGGTCAACTGAGCATGGTTTTTCCTAAATGGTTTCCCACACAAATTCGGGTGGATCACCTCTAAAATGCTTCCTTCCTTATCCGTACCCCTTTAGAGTATAATTATCATATAAAGGACCTATGCATATAACCTGAACAAGTAGTAAGATGCAGCGATAGCAAAAAAATGTAAAGTACAATTTTTATATAAAATGTAACTTTGTTGCAATGACCAATATGTGACCAAAAAAAGACTATTGTAGTTCCAATTTTAATACTGTTTTATTCTTAAGGAGAGTTATTTTGAGTTAGTATTTTGTTCAGATAAATGTTATCAACGAAATTGAATCAATTTCAGTCACTTTTTAATATTACCAATAGAAAATAACACAATATTTTCCAGTAAAAAGGTGACTTCATTGCAATATTTGTGACAAAAGACCGTCTTCATTGACAACCTCGATGCTGCTTTTGTTTGTAGATGAGCTCTTCATGTTTTGAATGTTATGTTGATGGACAGAGACCAGATTAACCCTACATCACAAATCATTCTGAGGATCCAGGCGATTCCATACTTTATTCTTGATCGTTACAGGACCTTAAAATACTCATTCACAGAGGAAGGTTATATGGTCAGAAGAGGGAAAAGACTCTTCTGAGTCGGAATCGGCTTGTTCTCGGCTGGGTTCAGAGTTACGAGTACAGCAGGTTTTCAAAACGTTGTTTCAACACCGTTCCTACTTTCAGTATTGCAGTAATTCTTCATAATACACCAGTTTGTTTAAGTGTTTGTAATTGTAATTAGTAATATATAATTATACTTTTTTTAGAGACCTTCTCGTGACCCTCATTTGGGTCGCGACCTTGGGTTTGGGTACCATTCCCTTGGACTGTGTGACCACAAATGCACGTAGCTTAGATTATTATTCAGACTGAACAGCTTTATTATGAACACAATCTGTACAATAATTGACAACCATAATTGAAATATACATACAGGAAAGATTATTATTAGCACCGCGTCTTACTACCCATTTGTGTTATACACACTTACGCTAATGTGTGATGGTAGGGTGATTGTGAGATTAAATGGAGGACCTACAGTTTAACGTGGGATCCAAACCACGGTGGAGGCCTGGCACTCCACACATTCACAAGTTGTGATTAATACACGTCTTGTCAGAGGTGAAGGAAGGGGTTTGGCAATCAGATAAATCTGTGCCGGGACAGAGGATTGAACCCCGGACGGGAAAGATTAAACTAGCTCTTTTATTACATGGGACATTAACATTTTAATAACAGTGACAGTAATTATAAACAATCATTAGTGACATCACAAGCAAGTACTTGCATCGGAGGCTTAAACAGCCCTTAAGGCAGTTTTTCTCAATGTTTTCTCCTTAGTGGGCCTCTTTATAAACATTTAATACTCATGTGGATCATTTGATAGATGTTAACTATACATGTGGAATACTTGATAGGCGTTCAATAGACATAGACCACTTGATAAGAATTCAGTACATGTGGTCCACTAAATAAGTGCTCAATACACATGTAGACTATCCCCTTTAATATATCACCTACCCTTGCCCTTGACAAAGCCAGAAGATTAATGTGTGTGTTTTCAAGCACTGACAAACATAATTTTTATTAGACAGTTTCTTACATGTACATTTCATATAATACTGGTAGCTGTGGGTTGAGGTTGGTTGACTTAGCGGACTTATCATAATAATATAATTAGCACCGCGTCTTACTACCCATTCAGGCAATACACACTTACGCTAATGTTAGGGTAATTGTGAGAGGAAATAGAGGACCTACAGTTTAACGTGGAATCCGAACCACGGTAGAGGCCTGGCATTCCTCACATTCACAAGTTGTGATTAATACACGTCTTGTCAGAGGTGAAGGAAGGGTTTGGCAATCAGATAAATCTGTGCCGGGACCGGGAATTGAATCCCGGACCCCCAGAACAGAAGTCTTGACACCTTACCCTTAGACCACCAGGTCACCCGACTTAACGGACTTAGCTTGTACTCTTTGTACTCTTGTAGCCATTTGACAACTGTTTTGGGCTGGTTGTATTCAAAATCTTACCCATGCTGCCACCTTGTGGCATTAGATCCAAGTTCTATTTGGGCACTACTTCAATCACTTTTATTATGCACAGTTTCTTAGTACCCGTTTGGGCTATACACATATATATTAACAACTTAAATGGGGTAGGGAGAAAATTTAGAATTTGTGGTAAATTTACCCGCATTTGCATTAAAGAGGCTTAAAAGGTGGGTAGGGAGGAGGATAGGGGGAACAGCTAGGAAAACCCAACATTTTAGTAAACAAAATAATGTTGATTAAGGGGCATTTAATATTAAAGGCTTATTCCATGTGAAATCACCAAATACCTTTACATCTCAGATTTTTTTTTTCTATGCAGATATATACAAGTTAAAACTAAATTATTGTTCTCTAACTTTTCGGTGCTCCTTGGAGCCATTTTGAAAAACATATTTATCTTGCTTTCGGTGTTGCTCCGATTTGGGCTGTAATTACTTGAAATATCCATAGCTTCATTATTAACCAATCTTTTTCATTCTCGTGTCAAATTAAAGCACATGTTTAGTAATTTTAAAACACCACTATTTGGCCGTCAAGGGAAGAAGAGGAATGTCTATTGCCTATTATCAAAACATTTTTAATCAAGTAAAACTGTTTTTAATTGTAAGGTCATTCCAATTTATAGCACTTGAAGTTTTTTTGAAAAAAAACCCAACATATTAAATCCTTTGTGGACTTAAGCTGGGGAATTTTGACATTTGGACTAGAGAAAAATCGGTGGGTTTTTCCCCCCAAGATTTTGCGGCCACTCTGAGTGAGTGGATGGGAAAATTGGGGAGGAAGTGACTCCTGGCCGCATGTTGCAAATGTAACAATCTGACACGATAGACTTTAAGAGAGTCCAGGGAAAATGAGCCGTTCCTTCCTTTCTGAATTATTTTGGTTCCCTAACAACGGTGTGGAAAACTATTAATATATAAATGTTAAATTATATATATATATATATATGTATATATATATATCATATTGTCCATAATAATTAGGGACAAAATATTCAAAAAACCGTCATCATTAAACTACCTCTTTATAAGCTTTCCTCAGATAAACCAGCATATTTCATGATATAATAGAAATACTCTTTAAATATAAATTTTGAAAAAATTGCACAAACCATTTTTTTTAAATTGGAAAATTTTCAGAAATATTTTTTGTTTATTTTCATAAAATGATTTTTACTAAGAAAAACTAAAATATATGTTACCGCCCAAACCCAATTTCCTTGACAAACTAGATTGGACTAGGCCGAATTGATACATGCCACTTGTAGGATAAACAGATATAGTCTGATGTTTTTAGGCAGTACTAATTTTCATTCTTCTTAATCCATACGATGAATCGACCTTGAACAGGTTTCATCATTCACAGTTTGTGCGCAAATGTTGTCAGCTAACCTAACCTAACCTAAAACTGGTTTGGCCTGGTAAAATTGTAGACTATACTAATTTATCCTATGAGTTAGGCCAAAATTTCAGGATGAACGAATTTAGACTAGGCTAAACTAGTACACCCTGAGGCTCTTAGGATGTATCAATTCGGCCTAGTTTCGGCTCTAGTTTGTCCTGGAATCGAGTTTGGATGGTAACATATATATTATTATTTACAATCACCTATAACCATTTTGAACAAAAATGTTAGCGGTTTTTAGAAAAATTTCAAATTTTCAAAAAAATGCTATCTTTAATTTTAGAGTTAAAACAAAAAACAAGAAGACAAAAAACCAAGTTATGACCAAATAACAACTAAATATCATGCTTGAATGAAACCCAGCTAAATATTTTGACTGTAGCTATAGGTATTGACAGACATGGGAACACAAAATTATAAGATTCACACTCTTTATTTTCAAAAACAAACACAAAAAAAACCCATTAAAATTCGTCATAGTATATTATTATTATTATTATTATTATTATCATTATTATCATTATTATCATTATTATTATCATTATTATCATTATTATCATTATTATTATCATTATTATTATCATTATCATCATCATTATCATCATCATTATCATTATCATCATCATCATCATCATTATTATCATCATCATTATCATCATCATTATCATCATCATTATCATCATTATCATAATCATTATCATCATCATCATTATCATCATCATTATCATTATCATTATTATCATTATTATCATTATTATCATTATCATTATCATCATCATCATCATCAGCATCATCATCATCATCATCATCATCATCATCACCAGCACCAGCCAGCATCAGCATCATCATCAGCATCAGCATCAGCATCATCATCAGCATCAGCATCATCATCAGCATCATCATCAGCATCAGCATCAGCAGCATCATCAGCAGCATCATCAGCAGCATCATCAGCAGCAGCATCATCAGCAGCATCATCAGCAGCATCAGCATCATCATCAGCATCATCAGCATCAGCATCATCAGCATCATCAGCATCATCAGCATCAGCATCAGCATCATCAGCATCAGCATCAGCATCATCAGCAGCATCAGCATCATCAGCATCAGCATCATCATCAGCATCATCATCAGCATCATCATCATCATCATCAGCATCAGCATCAGCATCAGCATCATCATCATCATCATCATCAGCATCATCATCATCATCAGCATCATCAGCATCAGCATCAGCATCATCATCATCAGCATCATCACCGCGTCTTACTACCCGTTCGGGTTATACACACTTACGCTAATGTATAATGGTATGGTGATTGTGAGACGAAATGGAGGACCTACAGTTTAACGTGGAATCCGAACCACGGTGGAGGTCTGGCATTCTACACATTCACAAGTTGTGATTAATACACGTCTTGTCAGAGGTGAAGAAAGGGTTTGGCAATCAGATATTGAAAATTTTAGCGATTAGAATACATTCTCTTATATAGAAAGTAAAATGTCCAATTGATAATTCATTCGCTAGCGTGTCTTCTGCCTATGGGTCACAAGTTTGATTTCTGCTATGGCCAAAAATTTAGTCATTTGTGAAATCGGGGGTGTTCCCTTTTCGCTGTGATAAATTTGCGGTCAGGGTGAAAGGTGTCGTGTGTGTTCTTTTTACAAGTTGGTTTTTAAGCTCCCCCCCCCCCCCTCTTGCTTAAGTAAGATTTGTCAACCTTTTTCCATTTGTTTACAGGAATAACCATTCTATTTTTGTTGCACTTTTACCTAAAGCTTGAATATGTAGTAAGACGCGATGATAAAAAAAAATTCATGCAATTTATAAATTGCTAGAAATTATTAAAATAAAGGTGTAAATTAATATTGCATAACAATTGACAATTATCAGTGGTACACAATGAATTAAAATTTATTGAACAGGTAAAATTAAAACAAGTTATGACATTATAAAAGTTTAATTTACTACTTTTATTTGAAGTTATAAAAATATGTTATTAGTTAATACATGCCGACTATATTTATAGGAAAACTCCTAAATTCCATTTAATCCATGACCAAGCCCCTGGAATCCACCTCTCAACACTTTCAATTATTATTATGTTTCTATTTGGGGTGCTAGGTCATTCAAGCTTTGGCTTACTTCTAAAGGCTTCTCACTTCTTCCTCGTTTAGCCATCAGTATCTTCATTGCGGGCCAAAGTCCAAGAGGCTTGCGATGCGCCCCCCCTCCTCCCTCACTTTTGCCCGTCTTTCTCACGTAAGTATTTTTATAACCCCTCCCCCCTATCAGCAAAAATAAGCAAAGCTCAAACCCCCTCTCCCCGCCCTAAGGTGCTTACTAATACTTGAACGTCCCCTTTGTGCTGATATAATGAGTTGTTTTAGAAAGTGTACGTTAAATACCTAAAACAAAAACAAAAAATTACTGTGCACACCACAAAAAACTTAAATCTAATTGTCCATTTCAGGAGTATTCAGAAGACAGCAACTCTGAGCCCGACGTAGACCTAGAAAACCAGTACTACAACTCCAAAGCTCTGAAAGAAGATGACCCCAACGCAGCGCTTGCATCCTTCCAGAAGGTGCTCGACTTGGAAGGTGGTGAAAAGGGGGAATGGGGCTTTAAAGCCCTCAAACAGATGATCAAAATAAATTTCAAACTGGTAAAAAAAGTAAACAGAAAAAAAAGCATAATCTCTCCTAGAAATTAAGTTTTC